>OZ012737.1:319721685-320153763 GCA_963859935.3 Lathyrus sativus
AATATAACGAGTCGAAACAAATTGGATCTTTTTGTATGACAAAACCACATATTGGCCACATATTGGTAATTATATATATATATATATATATATATATATATATATATATATATATATATATATATATTATATATATATATATATATATATATATATATATATATATATATATATATGTATATATATATATATATATGTATGTATATATATATATATATATGTATATATATATATATGTAGTATATATATATATATGTATATATGTATATATGTATATATATGTATATATAGTATATATTATATATATATATATATATATATATATATATATATATATATATATATATATATATATATATTATATATATATATATATATATATATATATATATATATATATATATATATATATATATATATATATATATATATATATATATATATATATATATATATATATATATATATATATATATATATATATATATATATATATATATATATATATATATATATATATATATATATATATATATATATATATATATATATATATATATATTTGGAAGCATATTAGAGATGTTGTTTCTCTATTGCTTTTTTTTCATTTTGTTTGGTTGTTTGGTTCCTTGCTGCCTCCTATTGTTGAGAACTTGAACCCTCTTGTTTTGGCCAGCTAGGATCCTCCTAAAATGTTGGTCTTCTTTTGATAGCTTTTGCAAGAAAGATTCTCTTCTAGAGAGAACCTATCCAAAAAAGGGGTGATTATTGATCCTATTGGGATCTCCTATCCCTTTTGTAGGAATTTAGTTGAGTCGGTCTCTCACTTTTTTTCCACTTCTGAGTTTGTCTTGTGTGTAAGATCTTCTTGTGCTTGGGGTTAACATATGGTTTTTTCTAGTGATCATAAGCTTTTTTAAGGCTTTATTTTCTTTAGGCGGTGGAGCCAAATTTAGGGATGAGTTTTCTATGATCAGACAAGCGGTAGTCAGGACCATTTCGAAAGCCCATAATGATGTCATCTTAAATGGAGTTTCAAAATTCAGGGAAGAGCCATAGAAAAAGAGTATTTTTTAGCCTATAATGTTTTCTAGGTTGATCAGATGTAAGCTCATGTACCTACTCTGGTTGACATCAGAACTCCATCTTTTGTTTTAACTAATAGTTGATCAAGTGTTTGTCTTTGTTTAGAGATAGGCTTTGATTTTTGGTTTTTGTGTTTGCTTGGTGGGCTTTATTTATTGATGGTGGTTTTGATGGTATGAGTTATGACTTGAATCTTCTAGGGTTGGTCTTTAGCTTCTTGGACGTGTTTTTGTCTACTTTGGTTGTTTTTGTTTCTTTTTTGTTATTTTGTGGGTAGTTGTGTTTTCTTCTTGTAGGTTTTATTTGTTTATTTGATAGTCCTTTAAGAAATTCTTATGCTTTGGGATTATA
The DNA here is from genome assembly GCA_963859935.3 of Lathyrus sativus. NCBI lineage: Eukaryota > Viridiplantae > Streptophyta > Magnoliopsida > Fabales > Fabaceae > Lathyrus > Lathyrus sativus. The sequence continues at coordinate 319,723,123 of OZ012737.1, forward strand.
TGCACTTTGGTGGATTTCACCTTATTATTATCACTACTAGAAAAAAACACTTAACTTAACATGATATTGCCATGTTTATTAAACCAACACAGGTAATAACTCTTATTTAAGCGCATAATTTTTAATTTTTTTTATCATAAAAACTTTCACTACAATCCATAGTAATAACCGTAGTGACATGTTAAGTCTTACAGGTTTCAAATCCCTGCAACATCACTTTTCCTTCTTTCTTTTTTTGTTTACAATATGGTTGTGTCACTTATAATCTCAATATTTATATTAAAAATAAAAAAAACACTTGTTGCGGTGAGAATAGGATATCAAATTATTAATTAATTTGAATCACAAATATTTAATTCACAACCGGTCTTTGATTTATCCGAAGGAAAGGTCAAGGAAAGGAAAAACCTACTTTTTGCATTGTAAACAATGCGGGGAGAGATCTAGGTAAGGGGTTGGTTAAGCCTAGGAAAGGTATTAACACCCTAAACTTCTGTAGTACTCTACAGGAACCTCTTGTTTAAAGTTTACTATTTTGCTTGATTATCTGCTTTAGGGTATATGCTAAGGGTTAAAGGTGAAAGAGAGACCTAAGGGTTAGTCCTAAGTTTACTCGCCAAGATTCGCATCTTGTGCCTACGTATCCGAGGTAGGGGATGAAATCAGAGTAATCGTAGTTCCCCTCGAAAGGGAGGAAGAGAAACTTCTTGACGGTGGTCAAGGTTTCAATAGGGATGCAAACGTTCATAAGGAAGCGCTTGCGTGGAGTGTGGCGACTCCAATCTCTACGTTGTAAAGAGTTGAATTAAAAAGGGTAAAACTAGGTATTCCACGGCGGGAAACCTAAAACAGAGTGCGGCGACTCCTTAACCTAATGCTAGGGTAAAGGGTAATTCGGTCCGCGGGGGGACGCCTATGCAATTAGGGTTTGAGCGGTGAAAAAGTCAAAGGTAAAAGACTATTGATGCGGCGGTCAAACGGATAGACCTATTCCTTCAGAAGGGATTTAACGGTAAATAAAATAATGAAAATACGATTAAGCGGCAATATGAAACCTAAAACAGAGTGCGGCGACTCCTTAACCTAATGCTAGGGTAAATGGTAATTCGGTCCGCGGCGGGGACGCCTATGCAATTAGGGTTTGAGCGGCGAAAAAGTCAAAGGTAAAAGACTATTGATGCGGCGGTCAAACGGATAGACCTATTCCTTCAGAAGGGATTTAACGATAAATAAAATAATGAAAATACGACTAAGTGGCAGTATGAAAATACGGGAAAGGTATGAAAACGGTAAAAGGAATTGGACAACGACGATATCCTCGCATAAATTACAACCCAAAGAAAATAAAATGCGGAAAGTAAGCAAATTGCAAAGCGACAATATCCTCGCGTAAATTACAACCATAAAATGAAATATGAAAAATGAAGTATTATAACAGTACAACTGAGAAAGCAATGAATGGACCGACATAAAAATTATACGAGAATAACCGGCAAGGTTCAATGTGAAATTGAAAGCGCAACGTTAGACGATTTTAGGAAAGGGATTTAAACTAAATGAGGAATTTACAAAAAAATAGTTTGAATTTAAAATGTTAATTTTAAATTTTTCCTAATTTTAATGGATTAATAAAAAAAAATTTCAAAAAAGGTTTTTTCAATTGAGGAATGTTGAATTTTAAAGAAATGTTCTAATCAACTTTTAAAAAAAGGTTTCTAGTTAACTTTAAGAAAAGGTTTTAAAAAAAGGGTTTTAATTTTATCAAAGGGTTTCGATTTTTTTAAAAAAAAAACAAAGGCTTTCATCTTCAAAAAAGGAGTTTTAGTTTAAGAAAGATTTTAATTTTACCTAATTAAACTAAATTGTAAAATAAAAATAATAAAAAAAGTTTTAACTTTATGAAAGGTTTTATCAACCTAATTAAACCAAAATATAAAGTTAAAATAGAAATGAATGAATGATTTTAATGACTCTAATTTCCTTAAACAATAAAAATAAAAAATAATACTAATAATAATAATAAAACAATAAAATAAAGAAAAACAAAAAAGAATATAAAGCAATTGAAATAAAAATGGGGGAGGGGGCGGCGCAGCTTTTCCATTGTTGTTCTTTTGAAGCTTTTCGTTCATTCCTCCCACCATTCTTCCTCTTCCCGGTAGGGTTATGAAAACACAAAGTAAACGAAAAAAATTTGTTAGTATCAAAATTGTTCACCTTTTTCGCAAGCTTTGAAGCGATTTGAGTTGGTTCTTTTTCGCCTCTTTTTCCTTATTTTTCTGCTGATTGAACTTCCCTTTTTCTTCCCCCTTCTGGATTTCCTTTTTTATGATGAACTGATGGTGAGACTGCTGTTTATATAATACTTGTTTGCTTGGGCCTGGGCATGCTGGTTGTTGCAATTTTCATGGCTGGTTTGTTGATTTCTTTGACCTTGTTTTGTTAAAATTTTGAGAAAGTTGTTTCTGCTGGCTTTGACCCCGTTTGGTTGCAAGGATTTTGGGAAAGTTGTTTCTGAACTTGGATATCCATTTTTCCTTGATGGATCTGGATATCCACTTTTGTTCTATGGATTTTGGATGTCTTAAGTCTTGTTTGGCTAAAACCAAGAAAAATCACTTTTCCCACATGTTGTACCCCAAATTTTGACCCCTTAGATTCTCATTATCATTTTTAGAAGCATGACCATGCATTATCTAACCCTAAATCAGTACAAGTTTATTATTGTCAAATTACAGACGAACCAGGGTTTTCGCACCGACAAATTCAAAACAACCAAGGAATGATTAACCAATGATTTGGGCCAACTCAATCATTGAGTGGAATCAAAGATAATATCAAAGTCAAAAGAGAAGTCAATTTGAAGAAATCATTTCAGAATCAAGAACAGTGCAGTCAGGAGGCCCCGATTAGGGTTTTTAACTAGTGAAAAGTCAACTGTGGTTTGACTTTGATGTTGGAAGATGTTTTAATGGTGGGATTAAGGTCCATGAAGTTCATATAGACTATTAAGGACTATTCAAGAAGTATCAAAGTCTCAGGATGTCCAGAATATCAACAGACGACTCAATCGGCACCGATCGATCGTACGGTTGACCGAAAAGTCAACTCCTCAAATTTTGAGAATTGGAATCCAATTTGTGAATCAAAATTGTTCCTTATGTCATAATGGACTTGCATATCAATTTTCATGATCATTGGATCAAAGATGAGAGAGTAATCGAGAAATCGGGAAATTAGGGTTTTGAAAAGGGCTAAACCGTATCTCCTTAACCACACATCCAATTGAGTTGGTTCTAGTCTCATTTGAAAGCTCTTGGCAAGTCCTACAAAAGTCCCATACTAGTCCACAACCAGAAAATGCATACTTTTTGAGATAGAAGCAAAAACATTCCTAGAAGGGAAAATAACTTAGAAAATTTCTAAGTTATTTTCACTTTTAAAACTTATGTGCAGCCAACTTCAAGGGGATTTTTCAACTAGTTTCAAATAGAATCAAGATTTCTGGCCAACATGAAAGTTTTAGTACTATGTGAGGGCTTTCTAAATTATACTAGAACATCTCAAGAGGAGTTATGAGCAGAAAGTTACATAGGTGCAAAGTTGAGGGTTTCACACTTTAGTCCCACATTGGCCAATTTTCAAGAATGACTTATTTCACTAATTTTGCCAAATTTTCTTGATCCAATTTGTTGTATGTGATATATCAGATATGTGTAGCATGAAACAAGAGAAAATTGTGGAGGAATAGCCCAAAATCAAAGCTTGGACTTCATTGCCATACAAGTGGGCAAAGTTGCCAAGTTTGACAATTCCAACCATGAGGTGTAAAGTGAAGTTGCACCAGCCCTTCCCTATGGTTTCTAGCCTGCTACAAACATCAAAAATCAGTGGGAAATGTTGACAAAATAGCCTTGTATCAGAACCAATGATGAAAACCCTCCCTTGAAGGTTTGCTCCAAAATATCACAAGTTTGCTTCATGATGAAGAAAGGTCCCTAGCAAGCACCTCAATCTATTTTCCTATAAAAGGAGGGCTCATTCACCTCATTCCACACACAATTGATCTGATAGAAACCATAGAGAATCTCTGTTATCACAATTTCCACTCCTTGCTTCAAATTCTCAAAAACACCAAAATCCATGAAAACACCTAAAATGGTCATGAAGTGAAGATTGCTCAAATTCATTTCTATCATTTCCAATACCTCAAACACCCTCCACACAACTTCTAAATATCATATAGAAGGTGTATGATACTTTGAACCACCAAGAAACTTCAAAAATCAAAAAGTCAAACTTCTACCTACCATACTTTGACCAAAAGCCACAAAAATCACCAAAACTAGTCCTAGGCACATTCTTGGCATTCTAACCACTCTAACACCTCACAAATGACATTTCTCAACTGTCCAAGCTGTTAGAAACCATTGGAAACCCCTATCTCTTCATTTGGCATCATAAGTGCATTGTTGCTTAAAGTTGAAGAAAAGTTCAAAGGCAAGAAAGTGAAGTAAGAAGTCTCTGGTTTTCTCAACTATTCTAGCATATTCAAAAGGGTCATCAAGAGGTATGTAACTTGTCTCCATTGGCTTTTGTGTCATTTTTCATGATTTTGGCATTTTAAGCATTTTTGTCCATTTTTGAAGTTATGAGCACATCAAAGCATATCAAGCAACTCAATTACCATTTTTTGCATAAGTTGTTGTTTTACCAAAATCACATTTCCAGCACTTCATAACAGTCATTTAGAAGTTGTTAGCACCATCATTTGGTTTTAGAAGCAAGTTGTTTGAAAATTCACATTTCAAAAATACACATGTTCACAAAAGCACATTTTTGCAACTTACACAGCTTTTTTTCATCACAGCATGATATAGGTCCCATCTTTTGCATAAACTCTTTCCTTATTATTTATGTGGTGTGTGTACATGATCTCCATGATTTGAAACTGATTAGAACTTGACTTTCATGTCAAAATGCACCTCTTTTCATCAACATACAGCAGCTGTCATTTTTTCAAAAAGATGAGAATTTCAGAAAATTAATACCATCATCATGTTCCTCATATTTTTCTAGGCCAGTTACATATAAAGTTTGCTTAATTTGGATAAAAATTGAGGAAGTTATGATATGTTTTGCAAAACCATAGAAATGTCCATGCATCATATAAACATTAAGGTACAGCTGCTATTGAATTTTTCAAAAGAAAGCAATTTGGAAAAACTAACACCACCATCCTCTTCCTCTCATTTTTCTACCCAAGATCCATATAAAATTTGCCTCGATCCGATGAGCGGTTAGTGAGATACGATATGAAACGTATTTGGTTTCGATTATGTTTCCATGTCATTATGCATTCAAAGCACATACACACACCAGCTATCGTTTTTTTCACTAGGTAAACAATTTGGAAAAACTAACACCACCATCCTCTTCCTCTCATTTTTCTACCCAAGATCCATATAAAATTTGCCTCGATCCGATAAGCGGTTAGTGAGATACGGTATGAATCGTATTTGTGTTGATTATGTATTTTTGCCCAGCCATGGAACCAAACAAGGCATGTATATTTATGGTTTCCATTTGATTAATGGATGTAACAGCCGCCCCAGCGGTAGAGACTCGCGCGTGTATCAGTCTTGGCATGGGTTCGATCCCTTGTGATAACCCTTGCTGCCACATGTACTTTCATGCCATGTAATTATTTCCCATGTTTGATTATTTTTTCACCATGTTTGATTACGCGCGATCCGCGCGTCAACGGTATTAACCCTATTTGGTTGCAGATGAAAATTAAAAAGGTTCCTCTTGTGTTTTCTCAGGAAAATTGATTGTTATCATGTCTATATATGTTTATCAACATGTTATAATTTTTACCTCGAATTATTTTTATGTTTATTTCATCTGTCTGTTAACGGTATTCCAGGTGCGAACTGTCGTCACGGTTCTCGTACCAAAATAATTGCTCTGATTGTCATCATTGCTTTCCGTCTTTAATCTTTGTATTGGTTGTCACCATGAATGTTTGAATAATGTTTGTATTTTATTTTATCCCCAAGCGACGAAGCTCGTTAGCTTTCGTCCAGTTGCCGACAATACTGTTCCTCCAAAGGAAGGTCTGTCCACTTGACTGTCAATGTCTTGGACCAAAATCTCTGTTTTCCCTTTGACTTTGTTAAGTCACTCTAACCCTAGTTTAGAAGCCTTTAGACTTTGCTTGAAGTCTAAGAAACCCACCCATACTAGGAGTGTTCTTCAACTAGAACCCTAGGAAAGAGTTCGTCAACTCTGTGTAAGAATCATCATCATGATTTCTTACTTCCCCGCTTACAATTTAGTTTAGGGAGTTTTGTCAAACTCCACACAAACATGGTCATGTTTGTTCCCCCCTTGAACCTTGATCGTCATCAAGTGTTCATTTCCCTGGTGAGGCGAACTACGATTGCTCTGATTCTATCCTAGTCAGGATACGTAGGCAGAAGGTGCGATACCTTTGCGAGCAAACTTAGAAAACCACTTAGGCCCTTTTATTTATCTTATCTCAATTCCCAATCCTTAAACCATTAGTGCACAACTCACAAACTTTAGCAATTAATTAAACAAAAGGTTCCTGTAGGGTACTACAGATATTTAGGGTGCTAATACCTTCCCTAGATATAACCAACCCCCGAATCCCCGAATCTCTTAAAGCGTTGTTGTCACATCGCGCGAAAGGTTCTTTCTTTCTTTAGACCTATCCTTTGGATAAATTAAAGACCGGTTGTAAAAAGAAATATGGTTCAAGTTAATTAATAGCTTGATATCAAATTTTCACCGCAACAGAAATGGCGACTTCACTGGGGATCATTGCTTTTGCTTTTATTTTGAGGGTTCAACCTATTTTGTTTAACTAATTGCTATCTGTGAATACTTGCATATATTTTGTGCTCTGTTGGTTTGGGAAACTTGAAATGGTGAGACAGCACTACACCCGTGCTCAAGCGTACTTATGATAGGAAGGTGATATATTCAAGAAGGCTTATAGGGAGTAGATTCCCGACCAAGCTGACTTGAGAAAGTCACCGCTCAGTGGAGGCCCTTTAGAGAGCTAGTATTGTTGATCGAGTATTCGTGAAAACAATGCTACTTTCTACATAGGTGCCCATGACACTGAGGACCTTTAGATACCTTTTCCCCCACTATGGCTTTACTAGGATGTAGTGCGGTGACTATAAGGAAGTAATTCCAAAGTAGTTGATACGCGATACTACACTTGGACGAGACTCTCTTGAGAATATTATCGACCACCAAGTATTTGGGAAATTGATAATATCCGAAAGATGGGTCGAGGACTCCAGGAACTCTTTTAGAACCTTGTTCTGCAGTTATGGAAACCTTAGTACATACCTTTGGGGAGGGTAGACCTTGACTCCTTGCTCATATTTTCCAAACCCGAAACCTTGTCTGTTTACTTGTGTAAATCTGTGAATATGTGATTACCTGTGTTTGTGCATTCATGCATCCATAAACATCATGTCATAAAAGTTTTATGGAACTCAGAGTCGTTTATTTATAAAATATCAGGAAAATCATGGACAACGGAAAAAAGAAAACTATAAAGTACACTTACAAAAGCCCTAATATAGATGAGATTGAAAGGTTGAGCACTCTGATCACAGATGTAGAAGGATTCAAGAGCAGGTACGGGAATTTGTTGTCTCTACTGAAAACAAGGAAGAAATGGATTCGGGACTCCTTTCCACATTACTCCAGTTCTATGATCCACTTTATCACTGCTTCACATTTCCGGATTATCAGTTAGTGCCAACACTTGAAGAGTATTCCTGTCTGATTGGGTTACCCATCCTTGATGCATCTCCTTTTCCCGTCATGGAGAAGGACCCTAAAAAGGAAGAAATTGCTAAAGCCACACGTATCGGGTTGGTAGACATTCAGAAGAACATGGTTACTAAAGGAGGAATCTTTGGGCTGACTGCAAAATTCTTGATTGGGAAGGCTCAGTATTATGCCGATCACTTGAGTATGGATGCTTTTGAGGCTATTCTAGCCTTACTTATTTATGGGATATTTCTTTTTCCGAGCTTTGACAACTTTGTGGATCTCAATGCCATCAAAATATTCTTGAAGAAGAATCCAGTACCTACTCTACTAGCTGATGCTTACCACTCTGTTCATCAAAGAAATCTTCACAAAGGAGGAATGATCGTCTGTTGTGTTCCGTTGTTGTATAAATGGTTCGTTTCTCATCTACCCAAAGCCCATACTTTTTGGAGCAAAGGATGGTGGTCTGAAAAGATTATGGCTCTTACTCACTCCGATATTGACTGGTACAGCCGTAGTTATGATGGGATCAAAATCATTGATAGTTGTGGAAGCTTCGGGAATATACCTCTCCTTGGTACAAATGGGGGAATCAGCTATAACCCCGTGCTTGCTCGTCGACAACTTGGTTATCCGCTGAAAGACAAACCCAGCAGTGCTCACGTAGAAGGTATTTTCTTCATAGGAGTTTCAGAATTAAAAGATGAAATTCTCAAAGCATGGGGGCATATACACAAGAAAGGAAAAGAGGACTTGGGAAGACCTAACTGCATCTCTTTTGAACCTTATCTCCAATGGGTACGAAAGAGGGCCATTCAGTTGAAAATGCCTTATCCTCCACAAAAGCCTATGGTATTAATAGAAGAACAACCATTGATTTTCATGTCTGAGGAAGAGAAGCTGAAGATCGCTCTGAGGAAGTCACAACAGACTGAGGTATCCTGGAAGTACAAATATCAGGTTGCTATGGAAGAGAACGAGGAACTCCGCAAACAACTTCAATTGAAAGAAGAGGAAGCAGTTGCAAGCAAAAAGAGGAAGGCACAGGAAGATGCATTTTATTCCAACCATCAATCAACCCCTTGGAAAGCTATGGTAGACAAACTTATCCTTGAGAAAGCACAGGTAGAAGAAGAGCTCAGAAGAATCAAGAAGAGAGAGGATTTTCTTTTAAGAGCATATTGAGTTGTAATATTAGGGCTTCTTGTAAGATGTACTAAAATCTTTTGTAATACCCTTTTTGAAAAATCAATGAAATGAAAGGATATTTTGGTAAATTTGAGTTCCATGAAACTTTTGCATTTACATTTGCATTCTTTAAATATTTACAAATAAAGCTTTTATTCCCTTGAATGTTTAAAAAATCTGCATTTTGCACGTCTACATTTCATAAGCATCGCATACGCATGTTCCTGAGTCGTGTCTCATTCCTCTGTCTTGTCTTCAGAATCACACTGAGACCTCGCCATCAGTACAACACACGAGCCCAAGCTCGCTTAAGGATGGAAGAACAGAACTTAGATGTAGACAGAATCGACAATGAACTCGGAGAGCTCCGAGGAGGCATGGGACAGATCAGGGAAGCCTTACAAGTCATCCGTGCAATGTTGGACACTCAAGCCACCGTTGTCTCTGAAATCACTGCAGAACCAATCCCGACAGCTGTTACTATTGCCAATGTGCCAACCTATGGGTTACCTCCAGGCTTTGTGCCACCGCCGAGAGTCACTCAACAGACAATTCCCTTGGGAGGTGAGATTCCACAAGTTATTCCCACCTACACTCCAGCTACAGTTCAGGTTCAAGCACGCCCCATCTTTCATAATCCACCACCGGTATACGAAGGACCCGAAGGGTATGAAGAGGAAAATGAATCACATGAGAGGTTGAGGGAGAGTGTTGAAACGATAGGGAGAAAGATCCGAGCAATGGAAGGAAATGATACCTTTGGCACTGACGCCAGAGAAGTGTGTTTGGTATCTGGACTAGTAATACCACCAAAGTTCAAAATCCCAAATTTCGATCAGTACTCAGGAGCTACTTGCCCACGAACTCACTTAATCATGTACTATAGAAGAATGGCAGCACACGTCGAAGACGACAAGTTAATGATCCATTGCTTCCAAGACAGTCTGAAAGGAGCTCCAACAAAATGGTATCTAAGTCTAGATCAGTCCAGAATCCACAGTTTTCAAGATTTGGCAGATGCATTCATGAAACATTACAAATATAATATGGATATGGTACCTGACCGAAGGCAGTTGTTGAACATGTCCCAAAAAAGCACAGAGTCATTCAAAGAATACGCTCAGCGGTGGAGAGAAACAGCATCCCAGGTAGAGCCACCCCTAAGTGAGAAGGAACTGACAGACTGGTTTGTTGACACAGTGAGACCAGAATTCTATGAGAAAATGATCAGCAGTGTGTCTGCAAGTTTTTCAGACATTGTAGCCGTGGGAGTAAGGGTAGAATTGGGGATGAAAAGTGGAAAGGTAGCCAGCAGCTCCGGCAGTTCTAACAACAGCAGTATTAAGAAGGTCAGCAGTGGGTGTCACAAGAAGAAAGAAGGTGAGACAAATGCCATAATGGGGAGAAGAATCCGTACCATGAGACCTCCATATCAGCAATATCAACCGCCTCAACAAAGTTTCTTCCAGCCAATCCAGCCTAACTATGTTCAACAGTTTCATCAACAAAGACCCGTGTACCCGGTACAGTATGCCCCTCGGCAATATGTGGCAGCTGTGACCCCAGCATTCAACCATTCCACTTCAAACTATCAACCAGGGCGACCAGCGCCCATGTATCAGCAAAACCAGCAAGGGCATCAACGAGCGCCCAACGCTCCGCCCTTTCAACAAAATCAGCAGCAAAGGTTGCCACAGCCCAGGCAACAATACCAGAACCGGAGGCCAATCACAAAACCTCCACTCCCACAAATACCAATGACGTACACTGAGTTATATCCATCTTTGGTCTAGCAGGGGTTGATCACGACAAGACCACTTAATCCAGATACCACATCTCCACATTATAACCCAAATGCTCATTGTGCTTTCCATGAAGGTGCTGTCGGCCATGACTTAGAAGGTTGCTTTGCCTTAAAACATCTGGTAAGAGAGTTGATGGAGAAGAAAATCTTGTCCTTTGATGATGTACCACCTAACGTCAAAAGCAACCCACTGCCAAACCACGGAAGGGTCAATGCCATTGAAAAGGCAGATGAAGAGATAATTAATGATGTGTCAAAAATCAGAACGCCATTGAAGACATTGCATGATAAGCTGACAGAAGCAGGGTTGTTGGGAGATGTTCATAACCAATGTGAAAAACGTACCGTTAGTTCCAGTGGATGTAATGGGATACGGGAAGATATACAAAGATTGATAAATGAGGGGATGTTACAAGTATGTGGTAAGGAAAGGAAAGAAGAGGTTTCTGTAATAGAGCCAGTTTTCGACCTATCCAGGAAAAGAGAGAAAGTTCCAGTGTTTAACAGGGGTGCAAGGCCAGTTTTCAACAGAGCTGCTATAGGTCAACCACGACCAATCGTAGTTCAGAAACCAAGACCGTTCCATTATGACAATACAAAATCTGTTCCGTGGAAATACGATGTGACCGTGGTAGACCAAGAAACGGGAAAGATTGTTCAGACAGATAATCAGAAGGATGTGACCAATATTGCCGGCACTAGCAAGATGACCCGCAGCGGTCGGATCTATCAGCCAAAAGAATCAGTAGCTATTCCAAAAGAAGTTATTCCTGCTGTGGTAATCAAAGAAAAAGAAGCTCCGAGCACAGAAGAAGAAAATGATGAATTTTTGAGGATTATCCGAAGAAGTGATTACAAGGTAATAGATCAGCTTCATCAGACGCCATCAAAAATATCAATCTTGTCACTCTTGATAAATTCTCCAGCTCACAGGGAAGCATTACAGAAAGTATTGAGACAAGCACATGTAACTAAGGACATTTCACTTGGGCAGTTTGATTCAGTAGTGGCTAACATCACGGCATGTAATACTTTAAGCTTCAGCGACGCCGAGTTACCCAAAGAAAAACGTGATCACAATCGTGCACTACACATATCCATCGAATGCCAGGAAGATACTTTGGCACGAGTACTGGTCGACACGGGATCCTCGTTAAACGTGTTACCCGCAAGATCACTGGCCAGACTAGCCTATGCCGGGGCAGAGATGAAACCAACCTCGTTAATTGTAAAAGCCTTTGATGGTTCGAGGAGAACGGTCATCGGAGAAGTAGAATTACCAATCTTGGTGGGACCCCATGGGTTCAACATTGTATTTCAGGTGATGGACATAAACCCAGCTTATAGCTGCCTACTGGGACGTCCCTGGATCCATGAAGCAGGGGCGGTAACTTCTACCCTACACCAAAGAATGAAGTTCGTGGTAAATGATAAACTGGTGATTGTTCACGGTGAAGAGGAATTAATGGTCAGTAATCTCTCATCATTCCGGTACATTGAAGCAGAAGAGGATGCACTAGAGACATCATTCCAAGCACTAGAAATAGCAAACGCAGTGATGATAGAAGAGACGGTGGCAAAAAGTAGTCCAACTTTCGCATCTGCTCAAGGCGCCAAAGCTACGCTGGAAGAAGGCACTCCCGCAGGATGGGGAGAGGTCATTGAGGTAAAGCCGACGACGAACCGCCAGGGGTTGGGTTATAAACCAACTCAAAGTGAAGAACCGAGGCATTACAACAGCCGACCAAAGGCTATTCAAGAAATATTTATCAGTGGCGGTTTTCAAATTAACGTCGTGGAAGGAAATCTTGAAAGTGAAGACATAGAAGCACTAGTGTATCATGACGAAGCTACTCTGAACAACTGGGAGGCTATCGAAGTTCCTGTAGTTTTTCCCGAGTTAAAGTAATTTGTTGTTTTTCTTTGTTATTTTTAAAATCTCCATAGCCGTGCCCAAGGCTATAGGAATGTTTTGTAAGGGCCCCATGCTTTCAAAGAAATATCAATGAGAATGGACTATTTTGTTAAAAATCCTCGTGTTGTTTCTTTACCGTCTTTTGCTTTTACTTTGAAAGAAAAATGGCAATACAAAGAAATCCAAAACAAAAACAATTTTCTCTTTCTCTGTGTGTGTTGCATTTTGTTGATTGTGTGTTTTGATAAAGTAAACCCTTCAAACATGCAGTGATGACCATAACCCCGTTGAATCCTGTGACCATGCATCTCCTCCTGACCTTGATTCACCAATTTACCAAGCTGAAGACGAGGATGAAGACTGTGAAATTCCCGATGAACTGGTAAGACTGGCCCAAAAAGAGGATGCAGAGCTTCAACCCCATAAGGAACAGGTAGAAGTTATCAACCTTGGTACCGAAGAAGATAAAAAAGAAGTCAAAATTGGGACAGCCCTAGGGGCAGAGGTAAAACAGCAGTTAAAGGAACTCTTAAGAGAATATGTAGATGTGTTTGCTTGGTCTTATCAGGATATGCCTGGTTTGGATACAGACATAGTGGTTCACAAGTTACCACTCCGACCTGAATGCCCACCGGTTAAACAAAAACTCAGAAGAACCAGACCCGACATGGCTCTCAAAATCAGAGATGAGGTAAAAAAGCAGATTGATGCAGGCTTCCTTGCAGTGGCCAAGTATCCAGAATGGGTAGCCAACATTGTTCCTGTACCAAAGAAAGATGGAAAGGTAAGGATGTGTGTGGATTATCGAGATTTAAACAAAGCCAGTCCAAAGGACGACTTCCCTCTACCACATATTGATACTCTGGTAGATAATACAGCTCGGTTTGCAGTGTTTTCCTTTATGGACGGGTTCTCTGGTTACAATCAAATCAAAATGTATCCTGACGACATGGAAAAGACAACCTTCATCACTCCATGGGGCACCTATTGTTATAAGGTTATGCCATTCGGTTTGAGAAACGCAGGCGCAACTTATCAAAGAGCTATGGTGGCTTTGTTCCACGACATGATGCACAAAGAAATAGAAGTATATGTGGATGACATGATCGCCAAGTCTCAAGATGAAGAAGACCATCTAGAACATTTGTTTAAGTTATTCAAAAGACTCCGGAAATATCAGTTGAGGTTGAATCCCGCAAAATGCACTTTCGGGGTCAGATCAGGAAAATTACTCGGTTTTATTGTCAGCCACAAGGGGATTGAGGTGGATCCAGACAAAGTCCGTGCCATCCAAGACATGCCAGCTCCGCGGACCGAAAATCAGGTTAGAAGCTTCCTTGGAAGGTTGAATTACACATCCAGGTTCATTTCCAATATGACCCCCACCTGTGAACCGATCTTCAAGTTGTTACGAAAGGATCAAACGGTCGTATGGAATTCTGATTGTCAAACAGCGTTCGATAAAATCAAAGGTTATCTCCAAGAACCTCCAATTTTGATACCACCCGTTCCGGGAAAGCCTCTCTTTATGTATTTGACAGTGCTTGAAAACTCAATGGGTTGCGTTCTGGGTCAACAAGACAAATCTGGACGGAAAGAACATGCCATTTATTATCTGAGCAAGAAGTTTACTGATTGCGAAAGCAGATACTCACTCCTAGAAAAGACTTGTTGTGCTTTAGCATGGGCCGCTAAGCGTTTGAGGCAGTATATGATTTGTCACACCACTTTATTGATCTCGAAAATGGATCCAATAAAGTACATCTTTGAGAAACCTGCACAAACCGGAAGACTCGCCCGGTGGCATATGTTACTATCAGAATATGATATTCAATATGTGGCTCAGAAATCTATCAAAGGCAGTGTGTTATCAGAATATCTCGCAGATCAACCTGTCGAAGATTATGAACCTCTGAAGTTTGATTTTCCGGATGAAGATATCATGTTAGTAAAAGATTATGAAGAAACAAGTTCTGACAAAGGTCAACAGACAGAGAATTGGTGGAAAATGATGTTTGACGGTTCCTCCAATTATAGCGGACATGGCGTAGGTGCAGTTTTAATAAATCCTGAAGGTGGTTACACTCCGTTTACAGCCAGATTAGACTTTGATTGTACAAACAACATTGCTGAATACGAAGCATGTATCCTTGGTCTCGAAGCAGCCATTGATCTCCAAATCAAAAATCTCGAAGTCAGTGGAGACTCAGCTTTGGTTATCTACCAAGTCACGGGTGAATGGGAGACAAGACATGAAAACCTGATCCCTTACAGAACTTATATCGTTGAAATGATCAAGTATTTTGACGAAATCACCTTTAAACATGTTCCAAGAGCAGAGAATCACATCGCCGACGCCTTAGCCATGCTGGCCTCAATGTGGAAAACTAGAGATGTCAACGATGGCACACTTATCAAAATTGAACGCAAGACAGAGCCTGCTTACTGTCAAATGATTGAAGAAGAAACCGATGGCAAGCCCTGGTATCATGATATAAAGAATTATCTGTTGAAGCAAGAATATCCCACAGATGCTACGACACTTGACAAGAAAACACTAAGGCGATTAGCATCCAAATTCTTCCTCAGCAATGGTGTACTTTACAAAAGAAATCATGATATGGTCTTACTCAGATGTGTTGACAAAAGAGAAGCGGACTTGTTAATGAAAGATGTTCATGAAGGAATGTTTGGTACTCACGCCAACGGATACGCCATGTCCAGAAAGATCTTGAGAGCTGGTTACTACTGGTTGACCTTGGAAACTGACTGTATTCAATACGCCAGAAAGTGTCACAAATGTCAGATCTACGCAGACAAAATGCATGTGCCTCCAACACTGTTGAATGTACTATCGTCGCCATGGCCTTTCTCTATGTGGGGCATCGACATGATTGGGGCAATTGAACCGAAAGCTTCAAATGGACACCGTTTCATTCTGGTCGCCATCGACTATTTCACAAAATGGGTTGAAGCTGTATCTTACACCAATGTTACACGTCAAGTGGTGGCTCGTTTCATTAAAAAGGAGATCATCTGTCGCTACGGGATCCCAAGCAGAATTATAACAAACAACGGTACCAATCTGAACAACAAAGTTATGAAAGAATTATGTGATGACATCAAAATCGAACACCACAACTCTTCCCCTTACCGTCCAAAGATGAATGGAGCTGTGGAAGCTGCAAATAAAAACATCAAGAAGATCTTGCAGAAAATGGTTAAAACCTACAAAGATTGGCATGAAATGTTACCATTTTCCTTGCACGGATACAGAACCTCCGTCCGCACTTCCACAGGGGCAACCCCCTTTTCTCTGGTATATGGAATGGACGCAGTTCTTCCCATCGAGGTCGAGATACCATCCCTCAGAGTCATCATGGAAACCAAGTTAGAAGAGGCAGAATGGATTAAAGAAAGATTTGATCAGCTGAATTTCATCGACGAAAAGCGCATGTCTGCGATGTGTCACGGCCAGTTGTATCAAAAAAGAATCAAGAGGGCGTTCGATAAAAAGGTCCGTATCAGAGAATTCCGCGAAGGAGAACTTGTGCTCAAGAAGATCTTACCAGTTCACAAAGACGCAAGAGGGAAGTGGATGCCTAATTATGATGGCCCCTTTATTGTGAAGACAATATTCTCTGGAGGTTCACTGATCCTTACTACCATGGACAGAGAACAACTTACACACCCGATAAACTCTGACGCAGTTCGGAAATATTACGCCTAAAAAGTACCCGATAAACCGGAAAATCCAAAAGAACGGTTTATGCAAAAGTTAGGGTAGAAAAGAAAAAGAGAAGGAAAGGAAAAAGAGAAAAGAAATCAAAAAGCTCGCTAAGTTGAAAACCCGAAAGGGCGGCTTAGGCAAAAATGAGCGTCCCGGTGGATTGAAAACCCGAAGGGGCAATCCAGGCAAAAATTAGGGACAAAGGCGTTTCGCTGCATCAGACAAAGCCATCAACACTGCAGACTCAACAAAGATTCATCTCAACAGCTCTCGTCAGAAGCAAGGATCTTGGAGAATTCTAGTCTTTAGGGATAGTTAGGTCACAGGATTCAATGTAACCTTATCCACTTTTGCCAGTTTACTTGTAAAAATTTCCATGGAATATTGTCATTGGCAAGATTTCATCCTTTAAATAAAATCAGCTTTTTGAGCCTCTCTTTCTTGTGCAAATTATCAGTTCCTTATTTTCTTTGTTATGCAAAATACCGTTCGTTAATCAACGATTATTTTTGAAAGCATTAAAATCCAGATTTTTGAAAAAAAATAACTTGGAAATATTTTACAAAATGTTTTAATTTGTGAAAAAACTCGAGGAAAATCATACATTCCCCGAAACTTCAGGGTAGCAGGAGTCTTGATGCACAGTCAGGATTTACGTTCCCCAATGAAATGCTAGCAAGTTGGGCGACGAAGAGGCCTTTGGCCATGCATGATTACCAAAATTGAAGATTATCCCTCAGGATTTCTTGTGATGATATGAAGGTTCCTCCCCCAGCAAAGTATTTCTGGACGTCTGAATTCACCTCAGCAAAGTCTATCTACAGGCTCTATTCCTCAGTAGGTCTTGGGTTTATTTCCCAAATCTACGTACACCCCTCATCATAGGATCAGTGTGATTCGTTTGTTCCCCGAGTCGGTGACATCTACCAATCCCCACGAAGTCTAAGTTATTACTCGCTTCGTTTTTCCAAGAACAAGCCCAGTAGTAACTGGCATCTTGTTCAAACCAATGGTTGTTGATATTCATTTGGTCGTCACCATCCATGTCCTTTTAAAGCCCAGTCGTCACTGGCATTGTCTAAATCCAATCGTCATTGGTATCTCGTTAGTAGTCACTAACAAATCCACATATAAGTCCAGTCGTCACTGGCACTGTTTTAAAGTCCAATTGTCATTTGCACCTCTTGGTTTGGTTGTTACCAACCTTTTCCCGGGAAATCCAGTCGTCACTGGTATTGTTCCAATTATTATTGGTATCTTGTTAGTTGTTACTAACTCTCCCCATGAAGTCCAGTCGTCATTGGCGCTGCCTAAATCCAATCGTCATTGGTATCTTGAGGTTTTAACCAATTTTTTCCCTTTTGAAACCCAGTCGTAACTGGTATCATCGTCTAGAGTCCAATCGTTACTTGGAGTCTATTTCGTTTGGTCGTTACCAATCTCCAGCTAGAAGATCTAGTAATCCCTAGCATTTTTGTATAACCAATTGTCATTGGTATTCCCCAGCATGGTCGTCACCATCTTCATTAAAAATCCAGTCGTAACTGGCATTGTTTAAAACCAATCGTTATTGGTACCCTGATTTGGTCGTCACCAATCACCATTAAAAGACCAGTCGTCACTAGCATCGCTTGGAATTCTGGTCGTTACCAATTCCCCAGGAAGTCTATTTATTACCAGCATTGTGTGAACTATTTGCAAAAACTGAGGGTGTATCCCCAGTAATCCATGTTCCCGGTCAAGTCCTGGAGATCTAGTCATCACTAGTATCCTCCGTGTGTGATTAGTCTTGTTTCTAGTCCATTCCTGAAGATCCCGTTTGAACTCTTCACCATAGGAAGTTCCTCATCTGATCATCCCCAGTGAGGTTGTATCCAGTCTGTCGCTTCCCCGGTGAATCCTGATTCTCTTTTCCCGATGGTATTAATTATTCATTTCCCCAGTAGAAGTATATCCTTTTCCCCAGTGGAAGTCAATTCTTCTCCCCGGTGGAGTACCTCTGTTCCAATAAGATTGTCATCTTTATTGGATTTGTCTCTTCCCCATGTGAAGTTTCCCTGCTTACGCTATTAGTCATGTCTGAACTGTTATTTAGTTTTTCAGTACGAGTCCCCAGTGTCGAGTCCTTGTATTTGTCATCATTTGTTTTACTGTTTCTTTTATTATTATCGTTGCGTCTATGTTGTTTGCATTCAAGCATCATAAAGCATCATTTAAAGTGCATGGCATATCATAACTTGTCCTTTAGCATGACACCGGATCTAAGGGACAAAATTTTCGGTTATCTATATTTAAATACCTTTCACTGCGATTTAACGAAGATTGTCATCTCTCGTTCCCCATATAGTGAAGATATTTAAATAGGGGCAACTGTTGTACCCCAAATTTTGACCCCTTAGATTCTCATTATCATTTTTAGAAGCATGACCATGCATTATCTAACCCTAAATCAGTACAAGTTTATTATTGTCAAATTACAGACGAACCAGGGTTTTCGCACCGACAAATTCAAAACAACCAAGGAATGATTAACCAATGATTTGGGCCAACTCAATCATTGAGTGGAATCAAAGATAATATCAAAGTCAAAAGAGAAGTCAATTTGAAGAAATCATTTCAGAATCAAGAACAGTGCAGTCAGGAGGCCCCGATTAGGGTTTTTAACTAGTGAAAAGTCAATTGTGGTTTGACTTTGATGTTGGAAGATGTTTTAATGGTGGGATTAAGGTCCATGAAGTTCATATAGACTATTAAGGACTATTCAAGAAGTATCAAAGTCTCAGGATGTCCAGAATATCAACAGACGACTCAATCGGCACCGATCGATCGTACGGTTGACCGAAAAGTCAACTCCTCAAATTTTGAGAATTGGAATCCAAGTTGTGAATCAAAATTGTTCCTTATGTCATAATGGACTTGCATATCAATTTTCATGATCATTGGATCAAAGATGAGAGAGTAATCAAGAAATCGGGAAATTAGGGTTTTGAAAAGGGCTAAACCGTATCTCCTTAACCACACATCCAATTGAGTTGGTTCTAGTCTCATTTGAAAGTTCTTGGCAAGTCCTACAAAAGTCCCATACTAGTCCACAACCAGAAAATGCATACTTTTTGAGATAGAAGCAAAAACATTCCTAGAAGGGAAAATAACTTAGAAAATTTCTAAGTTATTTTCACTTTTAAAACTTGTGTGCAGCCAACTTCAAGGGGATTTTTCAACTAGTTTCAAATAGAATCAAGATTTCTGGCCAACATGAAAGTTTTAGTACTATGTGAGGGCTTTCTAAATTATACTAGAACATCTCAAGAGGAGTTATGAGCAGAAAGTTACATAGGTGCAAAGTTGAGGGTTTCACACTTTAGTCCCACATTGGCCAATTTTCAAGAATGACTTATTTCACTAATTTTGCCAAATTTTCTTGATCCAATTTGTTGTATGTGATATATCAGATATGTGTAGCATGAAACAAGAGAAAATTGTGGAGGAATAGCCCAAAATCAAAGCTTGGACTTCATTGCCATACAAGTGGGCAAAGTTGCCAAGTTTGACAATTCCAACCATGAGGTGTAAAGTGAAGTTGCACCAGCCCTTCCCTATGGTTTCTAGCCTGCTACAAACATCAAAAATCAGTGGGAAATGTTGACAAAATAGCCTTGTATCAGAACCAATGATGAAAACCCTCCCTTGAAGGTTTGCTCCAAAATATCACAAGTTTGCTTCATGATGAAGAAAGGTCCCTAGCAAGCACCTCAATCTATTTTCCTATAAAAGGAGGGCTCATTCACCTCATTCCACACACAATTGATCTGATAGAAACCATAGAGAATCTCTGTTATCACAATTTCCACTCCTTGCTTCAAATTCTCAAAAACACCAAAATCCATGAAAACACCTAAAATGGTCATGAAGTGAAGATTGCTCAAATTCATTTCTATCATTTCCAATACCTCAAACACCCTCCACACAACTTCTAAATATCATATAGAAGGTGTATGATACTTTGAACCACCAAGAAACTTCAAAAATCAAAAAGTCAAACTTCTACCTACCATACTTTGACCAAAAGCCACAAAAATCACCAAAACTAGTCCTAGGCACATTCTTGGCATTCTAACCACTCTAACACCTCACAAATGACATTTCTCAACTGTCCAAGCTGTTAGAAACCATTGGAAACCCCTATCTCTTCATTTGGCATCATAAGTGCATTGTTGCTTAAAGTTGAAGAAAAGTTCAAAGGCAAGAAAGTGAAGTAAGAAGTCTCTGGTTTTCTCAACTATTCTAGCATATTCAAAAGGGTCATCAAGAGGTATGTAACTTGTCTCCATTGGCTTTTGTGTCATTTTTCATGATTTTGGCATTTTAAGCATTTTTGTCCATTTTTGAAGTTATGAGCACATCAAAGCATATCAAGCAACTCAATTACCATTTTTTGCATAAGTTGTTGTTTTACCAAAATCACATTTCCAGCACTTCATAACAGTCATTTAGAAGTTGTTAGCACCATCATTTGGTTTTAGAAGCAAGTTGTTTGAAAATTCACATTTCAAAAATACACATGTTCACAAAAGCACATTTTTGCAACTTACACAGCTTTTTTTCATCACAGCATGATATAGGTCCCATCTTTTGCATAAACTCTTTCCTTATTATTTATGTGGTGTGTGTACATGATCTCCATGATTTGAAACTGATTAGAACTTGACTTTCATGTCAAAATGCACCTCTTTTCATCAACATACAGCAGCTGTCATTTTTTCAAAAAGATGAGAATTTCAGAAAATTAATACCATCATCATGTTCCTCATATTTTTCTAGGCCAGTTACATATAAAGTTTGCTTAATTTGGATAAAAATTGAGGAAGTTATGATATGTTTTGCAAAACCATAGAAATGTCCATGCATCATATAAACATTAAGGTACAGCTGCTATTGAATTTTTCAAAAGAAAGCAATTTGGAAAAACTAACACCACCATCCTCTTCCTCTCATTTTTCTACCCAAGATCCATATAAAATTTGCCTCGATCCGATGAGCGGTTAGTGAGATACGATATGAAACGTATTTGGTTTCGATTATGTTTCCATGTCATTATGCATTCAAAGCACATACACACACCAGCTATCGTTTTTTTCACTAGGTAAACAATTTGGAAAAACTAACACCACCATCCTCTTCCTCTCATTTTTCTACCCAAGATCCATATAAAATTTGCCTCGATCCGATAAGCGGTTAGTGAGATACGGTATGAATCGTATTTGTGTTGATTATGTATTTTTGCCCAGCCATGGAACCAAACAAGGCATGTATATTTATGGTTTCCATTTGATTAATGGATGTAACAGCCGCCCCAGCGGTAGAGACTCGCGCGTGTATCAGTCTTTGCATGGGTTCGATCCCTTGTGATAACCCTTGCTGCCACTTTTCCTCATTTTTGTACATAAACTTCAAAAAATCGTAACTCTCTCATATTTTATCGTTTTTCGTCCGTTTTTTTTTCATTGTGTTTGTTTTTATATGTACTTTCATGCCATGTAATTATTTCCCATGTTTGATTATTTTTTCACCATGTTTGATTACGCGCGATCCGCGCGTCAACGGTATTAACCCTATTTGGTTGCAGATGAAAATTAAAAAGGTTCCTCTTGTGTTTTCTCAGGAAAATTGATTGTTATCATGTCTATATATGTTTATCAACATGTTATAATTTTTACCTCGAATTATTTTTATGTTTATTTCATCTGTCTGTTAACGGTATTCCAGGTGCGAACTGTCGTCACGGTTCTCGTACCAAAACAATTGCTCTGATTGTCATCATTGCTTTCCGTATTTAATCTTTGTATTGGTTGTCACCATGAATGTTTGAATAATGTTTGTATTTTATTTTATCCCCAAGCGACGAAGCTCGTTAGCTTTCGTCCAGTTGCCGACAATACTGTTCCTCCAAAGGAAGGTCTGTCCACTTGACTGTCAATGTCTTGGACCAAAATCTCTGTTTTCCCTTTGACTTTGTTAAGTCACTCTAACCCTAGTTTAGAAGCCTTTAGACTTTGCTTGAAGTCTAAGAAACCCACCCATACTAGGAGTGTTCTTCAACTAGAACCCTAGGAAAGAGTTCGTCAACTCTGTGTAAGAATCATCATCATGATTTCTTACTTCCCCGTTTACAATTTAGTTTAGGGAGTTTTGTCAAACTCCACACAAACATGGTCATGTTTGTTCCCCCTTGAACCTTGATCGTCATCAAGTGTTCATTTCCCTGGTGAGGCGAACTACGATTGCTCTGATTCTATCCTAGTCAGGATACGTAGGCAGAAGGTGCGATACCTTTGCGAGCAAACTTAGAAAACCACTTAGGCCCTTTTATTTATCTTATCTCAATTCCCAATCCTTAAACCATTAGTGCACAACTCACAAACTTTAGCAATTAATTAAACAAAAGGTTCCTGTAGGGTACTACAGATATTTAGGGTGCTAATACCTTCCCTAGATATAACCAACCCCCGAATCCCCGAATCTCTTAAAGCGTTGTTGTCACATCGCGCGAAAGGTTCTTTCTTTCTTTAGACCTATCCTTTGGATAAATTAAAGACCGGTTGTAAAAAGAAATATGGTTCAAGTTAATTAATAGCTTGATATCAAATTTTCACCGCAACACCACATAAACACTTTTCCAAAAAGCACTTTTTCAAAAAAAATCACTTTTTCTCTCTCTTGGAAACAAACTGGACAGATTATTGCCGGGTCCGAAAAGTCGAAAGTTGAAGAATTGGACGCAGAGACAATTAGGCTTTTTAGGAAAATAATTAGAAATTAATTTGGAATTGTAATTGCCTTTGCACATTGTAATAAAAAAAAACATAGAATTTAAATAAATAAATTCCATTTTTCTTACTAAATTGAATTTAATTCCTGATCAAATTTCTCCGCGTAAATTCACTCGCTAACACTCAAGCAACTAAATTCGCTTGATTACGTTCCACCGATCAAAATCATCCGATTAAATTCAAACGACTAAATTCCTCTGATGAAACTCATCTAAATAAATTCGTCTGATTAACTTCATCCAATTAAAATTATCTGATTAAGCTTTGACGTTTCAAACCCCGAATTCGACAATTAATCATCTTGCACGATTTAAATCTGACGTAACTGCTGAGTTCGAACAAGTCCCTTTTGCCCTTCATAGATTAAATCACACACAGTATGATTTTCCTACAAATAAAACCAACATACTGGACAAAACTGGTTAGCGGTCAGTTAAAATGCGATGCAGAATGAGATGAGATGCGAAAAGGACCTAACAATCTAAGGGTAAAATTTGGGGTGTGACAACACTTTACCATAGTTTAAAATATCAACTGTTGTAAAATGTACCTACCATTAATCACGATCGTTTTTAGCAACCCTGGTGTAACATATATTTAAGCGAACGTTTTCTCTTTCAAGACAGAACATTTGTCTCTCTCAAAACAAAACTCTATCACATTTCAGGTGTTACACTTCTTCAAAAAATTCCAACATAGTTTCTTCATCTTTTATGGATCAAGGAAAGGTGTTATATGAAATTCATTTCTTTCACTTCCTGTTAACATTTTAGGTACGTGAGACGTTTTCACATTTTATGTTGTGATTGATTTTGTTTTTGTTGATATATGTTGTATGTTGTTTTGTTGTTGATAAAGGGGATTGCGTGACGGCGTTAAGCCGACAACAGGGAAATTTTGACATAGGTAAATTGAAACGAGAAGGGGAGGGAATTAGTGATGGTGAACTGATTTGAAAGAAAAGTAATAATTTAATAATATTTAACTGAACATGCGTATTTTAAAGGCGGAAAAATAGATGATGTGTGTGAGTGAGTCTGAGAAAGAAACAATTTATAGATCGTAGGGTGAGAATTGAAGATAAAAAATAAACATTTAAGAAAAGCATATATTTTATTTTTCTAAAATAGGATATGAATTGGTTGGAAATTATTTTACAATAACTCTTTATTCTATTCATCAACTCTTGATTCAATACATATTTTTTTTTGAAAATAAAGTCATATATTAAAGTATTTTGTTTATTTTTAAAATGATAGATATTTGATACTCCTCTTATAAAAAACTTGTATCTAATGTAATGTAAAATAACTGAATTTTTTTTCACGGATATGTTTAACACCTTATTTTAATTAATTATAATATATATATATATATATATATATATATATATATATATATATATATATATATATATATATATATATATATATATATATATATATATATATATATATATATATATATATATATATATATATATATATATATATATATATATATATATATATATATATATATATATATATATATATATATATATATATATATATATATATATATATATATATATATATATATATATATATATATATATATATATATATATATATATATATATATATATTAGTGGTTGTGTGCTAAGTCTATATATATATATATATATATATATATATATATATATATATATATATATATATATATATATATATATATATATATATATATATATATATATATATATATATATATATATATATATATATATATATATATATATATATATATATATATATATATATATATATATATATATATATATATATATATATATATATATATATATATATATATATATATATATATATATATATATATATATATATTAGTGGTTGTGTGCTAAGTCTTTCACTAAGGTTGGGTTCTAGAACCGTGGTAAATCTGTGGTGAAATTTGTAAAAAAAAATGCAAGCACTTGAAATCAAACATCTAACATTAACCTTTTACTACAGTTGTCGTAAACGACCATTGTGGTATGTTAAGTGCTACTGTCTTTTTACCTCGACTAGTAGCTCATGGTTGTAAAGATGGAACATACAACGACACACTATCTTACCACAAACCACCGTTCGTTATAGAATATTTCTCCCAACTGTGATAAGACATTTATTATGTAGTAGTGTATATATTGTTTTTCCATTTAAAAAAAGTCTCAGATATATATTTTGTATTTTGGGAATTTAAGATTATGGTCAATACTTTGAACTACATTGATAATAGAATTTTTAGGGCACTTTTTTTATTGTCTTGTTCAATTTGTCCTTTGTAAATAAAGTACCATTGGGATTCATTTTAAAGAATAAATTTAAAATTTTAGGATATAGGAGGTTAGGCATTTAAGGGGGGAAATTATTGATCTTATAAACTTGAGAATATAGAAAAGAAAAAGATGAATAAGAAAGATTGTCACAAGAAAATATCAAAAAAATCGAAATATATAATGTGTTATTTATCTTTTAAAACAAACTTTATCTTGTGACGTCCTTGTGACACATCTCAGTGTCACTTAACATGACATTTCAACAAATCTAATTGAAAAACTTAACAAAGGGAGTGTGGTATTTAGATTGAACTTTAGTATCGACAAGGATAGTTTCATGGTTAGACAGGAGTTGTGAATGTTGGAGTCGAAGTATGTTTAAGCATGCTATCAAAATATGTTAGCTTTGTTTTTAAGTTAGCATGTCGAATTGGGCCTTACTTGTAAGCCCAATTGTTTAAGTTAACTTGTAGCCTAAGTTAGCTTACCAGTCTATAAATAGACTAGTTCTCTCAGGTTGTTGATATTCACTTGTAATCTTTGAACCCTTACTGAGTAAATGAATATTAAAACAATTTTAACTAATAATTATTCTTCTTCTTCTTTCTTCTATATCTTTTGTAAAGCATAATAGGATTTCTTATGTTTGTTCAAGAAACTCAATCTTTTTCTCATATTTTGTTTTGTTCTTGACGACATCAATTCACAACAAACTGGTGTGGTGAGTATAGAGGTGAATATGTTATCAACAAAGTATGAGATTGAGAAATTCATCAGTATGAATGATTTCAATTTTTGACGCTAAAAGATGCAAGCCCTTCTTGTTCAACAGGGTTTGTTATAAGTGTTGAAAGGATCAAAGAAGATGGATGCTTCCCTATCGGAGAAAGAGAAGACAACTATGGTCGAAAAAGCCCACAGTGCCATTGTATTGAGCCTTAGTGATAAGGTTCTCCGTCAGGTTTCAAAGGAGAAAACTGCACCTGGTGTGTGGACAAAACTTGAAGATTTTTACATGACGAAATTGTTGATTAATTGTATCTACTTGAAGCAAGCTCTGTATTCATTCAAGATGAGTAAAGACAAAGTCTTGGCTGAGCAGCTGGATATGTTCAACAAGTTGGTTTTTGATCTTGAAAATAACGAAGTCAAGCGCTGTTGTTGTTATACTATTTACCTAAGTCTCATTATCACTTAAAAGAAACGCTCTTGTATGGAAGGGATTCATTGACCTTTGAAGATGTTCAATCTGCCTTGTCCGTTAAAAGGAAATTCTTGAAGAAAGATGGTAGGTTTTAGAAGAAAAAGGATAAAGTTATACAAATTTCTTATGGTGGTAATGCTCCTACTATTAAGTGTTATCATTGTAAAAAGGAGGGTCATACAAGAAAAGTATGCCCTGATCGACAGAATAATCATGGTGGAAAGGATAATGCTAATGCAGCCATTGTACAAGATGGCTATGAATCATCTGATGTCTTGGTGATTTCAAGCAGTAACTCTAGCAAGGAGTAGATTATGGATTCAGGGTGTACTTGGCACATAACTCCAAACAAAGAAGTGTTTGAGGAATTGTGTGATAAAGATGGTGGATCAGTTCTAATTTGGATATGTGGGATTCAAGCTCCATGATCAGTCAATAAGGTTATTGACTGATGTTAGGTATGTACCTAATCTTGAGAGGAATTTGATTTCTCTTGGTGAATTTGACAAGAAAGGATATGTTTTCAAAGGAGAGAAAAGCATCCTAAGGGTAATGAAGGGGTCGAAGGAAGTCTTGAGAGGCATGAAGAAACAAGGCTTGTATACTTTTGAGGCTGAGGTTGTAAGTGGTTCAACAGATGTGGCATCCATAAAACCTGTGTCGAAGACTGACCTATGGCATAAGAGACTTAGCCATGTCAGTAAAATAGACCTAGTTGAATTGTAAAAAAAATATGTTGTATGGTGACAAGTTCGAAAAACTAGATTTTTGTGAGCCTTGTGTATTTGGTAAATCCTGTAGAATGAAGTTTAACAAAGGTAAGCGAAGAACACATGGATCCCTTGATTATATTCATGTTGATCCTTAAGGGCCTGCAAGGAATCCTTCAAACTCAAATGCAAAGTATTTCCTATGCACAGTTGATGATTATTCAAATATGTTATGTGTATTCATCTAGAAGACTAAGGAATAAACTTTTGAAAATTTCAACAGTTTGAAGACTCTGGTCGAAAATCAAACAGACAGGAAGGTTAAGAGGTTAAGGACTGACAACGAGGCTTTCGACAACTATTATGCTGCATATGGTATTGTAAGGCACATAACTAGTGCAGGGACTCCCTAACAAAATGATTTAGCTGAAACGTTTAATCGAACCATTCTAGAAAGGGTAAGGTGCATTTTTGTAATTTCAGGATTAAAAAAGGTGTTTTGGGCAGAAGCTGATGTAACTGCAGAAAGAAGGTATGGGGTTCACTCAGAAAGAAGGTATCAACTTTATTAATGTGTTCTCACCTGTTGTAAAGCATAAATCCATTAGAATGTTGTTAACTTTGGTGGCAAAGCTCGACCTAGAACTTAAACAGATGAATGTGAAGACTGCCTTCTTGTATGGTGATCAGATGAAACAATCCTGATGAGGCAACCTAAAAGGTATGCAGAAAAGAGAAAGGATGATTATGTATGCAAGATAAATAGGTCTTTGTATGGCCTAAAATAATCTCCTCAACAATGGAATAACATATTTGACAAGTTCATGACACACATTGGTTTCACTAAGAGCCAGTTCGACCATTGTGTTTACTTTAGATTTTGACATGGAAACTCACTTGTTATTTTGTTGCTTATGTGGTTTACATCCTCATAGAAAGCAACAATGCTGAAGATGTTATGAAGGTGAAGGTTGAACTCAATAAGAAGTTCGACATGAAGGGTCTGGGAGCTGCCTCCAAAATTCTTGGAATTGACATCCAGAGAGATAGAAAGCAGTTGAGATTATGCTTATCTCAAAAGGCATACCTAAAGATGATTCTCGACAAGTTTGGTATGTTGAATTCAAAGCCTATTCTAACCCCGACTAATCCTCAGTACATGTTAAGTACGACTCAAAGTCTTAGTGCTGAAGTCGAAAGAGCATATATGAGTAGAATTACATATACTAATATATTAGGTTCTTTGATGTATGTTATATGTTGCGGTGAGAATCAGATATCAAGCTATTAATTAAATTGAATCACAAATCTATGAAATTCACCATAGAGCTTTGATTTATCCAAAGGAAATGGTAAAGATCGAAGAAAACCCTAAGTGCGCTACGTAACAACGAAGCTAAGAGATCTAAGGTTCGGGGGTTGGTTATACCTAGAGAAGGTGTTAACATCCTAAATATCTGTAGCGCTCTACAGGAACATCTTGTTAGTATTTGTGTTATGTTAAAGTTTGCTTGTTAATGGAAAGTGCTAAGGTAAAGACCTAGGGGTATGTATACTAAGTATGCTCGCCAAGACGTCACATCTCGTGTCAACGTATCCTAACTAGGAAAAGAATCAGAGTATTTGTAGTTCACCTAACTAGGGATGAAGAACTCTTGATAGCGGTCAAGGTTCCAGAGGGCAAGTAAGTATCCACAACCATGATACTTACACAGAGTTAACCAACTCTCTAACTCTAAGTTGAAAATCCTAACCTAACTAGGTTTGACTTTAACCAAAGTCAAAGGGAAAAATGAGTATCCATAACCATGATACTCACATAGAGTTTACTAACTCTACCTAAATCTAAGTTGCAAAACTAATTGGTTCTAACCAGACCAAAAGGAGGAGGATAACAGTTAATTGTTAGTAATTAGAGGTTAGAGGGCTCGACAAGATATCGTATCTTGTGCCTACGTATCCTAACTAGGAAAGGGGAATCAGAGCCTCCGCAGTTGGCTTAACTAGGGATGAGGAACTCTTGAATGTGTCCAAGGTTCCAAGGGGAGGTAAGTGTTCATAACCATGACACTTACATGAAGTGTGACGAATCCAAACCTAAACTAGGTTAAACAAGCAAGACTCTCACAAGGTCTCGGGGGGAAAGATGGACAAGGCTATTCAACATGACTTATAAGTCAACAAGGGGGTTCATTTCCTTTGGAATCAGGTTGGATGCAACAATGAGGAGCAAGGATGAAGCTTACAACATAGGGGGTGACAAACAAGAACGAACAAGAGAACACCAAACACGCATCACCAACTCATAGGCAAACTCAAAAAGTATAAGCAAACACCAAGAGTAAACCAATCAGCAAAAGCCATAATTAATCAAATAACTTCTCAATAATTAGGTCAAATTAAAAGCAACAATGGTTGATCGATAATTAATCCAAAAGTGGCACCAAAATTTTCGATGGTATCAAGAATTAAACAAAATAAAACCGAGGATTGGCGAGATTAACCTAAAAATAAAGTAAAATCTAATTAAACCAAATTCTAATTACTGGAATTTAATTAAAAGGATAATTAACAAATTAACTAAAATCTAATTGAAACTAGATAACTTAATTAAAAAAACTAGTTAGAAAAACTCAAATTAACTAAATATAACTTTTACAAACTACCTAATCTAAATCCTAAAACTCAAAGTAACTAAACCTAATACTAATTAACTAAAACTAAAAACTAATTAGGAAAAATAACTAAAACTAGAAATGCCACTTAGGACACTACATAACTAGATTAAGAGGGTGCATTTGGAATTAGATATGTATTATGAACTAACATGGGCTTAGGGTCCATCTATCATCACACACACAAAACAATGACAAAAAAGAACGGAATGAGCTCATCAAAGCCCATTGACCAGGACATTAATCATAAAGTAGCAGTATACCGCACACATCACCAGCAGACAACATCAAAAGAAACGAAAAAAATAAAATTAAAACGCTTATTTTGCGATGAAAAACAATCAGTTCACAGTTCATTTTTTAAAAGAAGACACACAAAGAAGGAACTAACTCAATACACCATCAGATCCAAACTACCTTGCCCTGTTTTCCGTCTCGTTTCTTCGCGCGATTTCACTCTCTTTGTTCTCTCCTGATTCGGATTTATTCGAGGCTCAGGTTTGGTTCAATCTAAAATTTCTCTTCTCCTTCTCAAATTTTGAGTTGTGATTCCGTTCTATTTGGGTTTGGATTTGTTTGGTTCCACTTGAATCTAATATGATCTCATTGATTCTCAGCGACGATCTTCTTATTTCTCTCACTCGGTTTTTGATTCCGCGACAGTAGGCGGTGAAGGGCGGAATGGCGAGTCATGGTGATTTCAACATGTTGTTGGCTGCTTTTTTTCTTTTGAGGAAGGCGAGTGGTTGAAGAGAAACGTGGTGATGTTCGTGTGTATCGTATGGCAGATTCTGAAGGTGTTTGGTTCGAGACTGTGAGGGCAATCCTCATAGGTAGCTACACTTATTTCAATTATGTCAAAACTTAAATTGATAGAAAAATGTACCTTGAACGGTATCATCATGTCACATATGCATGTCTTGTCCCTCGTGAGTCAAACACTCGTCAAAAACATTATTAATGCATATAGAAATGGCTAAATCTATGTTTCATGTAGGGTTGGTCAAGCTCGTCAAGCTTACCATGTAATAAAGTTCAGCAAAAGTGTCTTGATACATCAGAATAGGCATTTTTTCATATTTTAGGGCTTTGATTCGACTCAAAGCTAGCTTCGGTCGACTCATACAGACAGTCTTTTTAATGGACTACTCTCAGGAGAGCTCGCGTCGACCCATTGGTCGACTCATACTGTGTCCATTTTTATTTGCCTAAATTTACATGATTTACGTCGATGAATGACCTGCTCCGGTCGATGCTAGGTTCTGTTTTTTGCACAATCAGGAACACGGGTAAGCTCAGGTCGACCCTCCTTTTTGCATAGGTCGACCGCTCGCTTATGTTTAGTCAAAAATCTGTTATGTGAAATAGTCTTGGTGTTTGTTATGTTTGTTAATAAGTTATGTCTTGTATATAAAGTGAGTTTTGCTCTTCCTTTTACACAATAGAGAAAATCAAGAAAAGTGAAAATAACATACTGATTTGTTCTCATCATCTTCATCCTCTTCATAGCATTTTCTCAACAACTACACATAATCATTTTTGTTGTACATTCGGCTTGTTCGAGGTGATAACGTCCAAATTAGGATTAGTGTAATCTGATTTGGGTTGAGTAATCAGTAGGTATTTCTTAAATAAAACTATTAGAGTTTTATCCTCCAAGAATCTTTAATTTTGGGGGTTTTTGCACGAATCAGTCCATCACAGATTCAGCCGAGCGAAGGTAATCGAAGAACGGGTGGTTTTGTCGGTTTAGTAGCGGTAACGGGAGGATTGTGAATGGAAGATTCAGGTTTGATACGTGGGTGACTGAAATCATCCGGGCAAGATTTGAAGACCGTGGGGTTGTTCAAAGGGCGTGTCGTAGTCAGAGGTTTACCCACTGCGTTCGAAGGACTTGATTCAACTTGAATCAAGGTACGAGAAGAAATAGGCTCTACATCAACAATTTGTGTTTGATCGTTTGATCTCTATTTGCTTCTTGTGTAAACATTGACCAACAGGTTATATCTATCTATATACAGGTCTGAATTCTATTGTTAGAATTGAGTGCAGATGTACCCCGAGCGACGACGATGGGAGAACTGTCTCAACAAATCATTGTCTCTTTCTTTACGTTTATATTGCTTAAATTCTGAGTTTTAAGTGCAAACAATTGTGTTAATCAAATTCTGATTTGAGTAGTGCTAAATTATTTTTTAAGCTTGTTACAATCCTTGATTGTAATAGAACACTTGAGCACTTTACTCTCATAGTAGAATTCACTTTTAGTGCCTTGCACTCCAAGTGTTTGACCAATAATGTGAACTAAAAACAATTGTGCTGTCTTTTCAAATTGTCTATATTTTAAAAACATTGGAACTAGTCACACCTTATAGTGAACAAAATATGATTGAAGTATGATCAAATTAGTGATTATTAAATCTCGTTTTTATCGAATTCCATAGGCTTTACGCATATCCAGTTTTTCGGTAAAGGTTCGTTTTAGACGAATATAGTTCCTCGGACGCTTCCGCCTAAAACATTTTTAAAAACCAATTTTTGGTAGCGTCGACTCTGTTTTAAACAAACGATCTCTTCAGCCCCCCTTCTAGATCTGCGCCATCGTCTAATAGGGACAGTGAGGGAGCTTGAATCCAAAGGTGGAATAAGATGAAGACGTTTAGGGATATATTTTTTTCTGGTCCTTCATTTCTTCCTCCTCTCCCACTTTTATTTTCAATTCAACCAAGTCGTATCAGGAATTCATTTGTCCTATTGTTGTGACAAATTGTTTTCAAATGGCAGGTCTATACAAGTTACTGTCTCTTTCATGTGATGGTTTAGTAGAATTTTTTGCAGGATTTTGGCTTGGTTTTGATGCTCAATGATGCAGGTCTGAGTGTATTTCCAAATTGGTGAAATTTACAGGTTGCAACATTTTGTTTTTTCTTGCACAATGCATAGTCTGGTTTTTTTTTAGGATTTGTTTTAGAGCCTTGTGTTGTTGTCGTCAACAACCGTGTGTAAGTTTTGGGCATTGGATTGTGTTTTGCAAATACATGGCTTTTGTTTGGTTGCCAATTTGGTTCGTACCACATTTGTTGCAGCAACATGTCTTAGAGTGTCATCCTTTCTTCAATTTTGAATTGTATTTCACTCTTTTTTTATTTAGGAAATGGGCTTTTGTTATTTTGTTATTTTTGTCTATAACTTGTAAAATTTGATGGTTTTTTTTAATTATGATTTTTGTAGAGATTTTTGGTAATTGGACCTAATGAAAAATAAATAGGGCTTTTTGGATGAGATTGGCCTCCTTTTTTTTTAATGATTTTTGTGAATAAGAAAATAATATTTGATATAGAAATTGGAAAATTAATTTAAATGGATAAATGTATATTGGATAGATGAAAAATAAATACAATGGATAATTAAATGGATAATAAATGTGAAATTGAAAATTTGGAAATGGATTTGAGTGTATACATATTGGAATGAAAATGGACAATGAAAACTGAATTGAAAGAAATGGATTAATAAGAAAGAGAATGGTTATGGGAACATGAAACCACCATTAAAATCTAACTAATACACACCCTGACTAAATGTAATCCTGAAGCTACACTTGACCCTCTTCCACAGACCTTTGTTAAAATTAGCAACTGTCATTTGAATCACAATTCCATGAATTGCAACTCTGAATCACTCTGAACATCTTAATCTACCTCTGAGAAATAAATTCGCAGCTTGCACAATTAAGTTAATGTCACTTCGATCATGATGAACTGGGAAACCTTGCTGTGAGAGAATCAATGCCTTGAAATTAACGATTATAAACTGAGACATGGATTGCACTGCACAAAACCCTGACAGAAGAATGATATGGCTCATGAGCAGATGATGAACTTGACTCAACCTGACCACTTAATAA
This sequence comes from Lathyrus sativus, assembly GCA_963859935.3. Classification (NCBI taxonomy): domain Eukaryota; kingdom Viridiplantae; phylum Streptophyta; class Magnoliopsida; order Fabales; family Fabaceae; genus Lathyrus; species Lathyrus sativus. Next base: position 319,757,230 of record OZ012737.1, read on the forward strand.
AGAAAGAAGCCATTTTCTCGACCAAGATTAACTCAAACTATCACTAAATCTGCAACCAATACTACACACACCCTTGACTTGATGACCTTGCCTGATCCTTGATTCAATCTTACAAGGTCCAAGCCTCGAAGAACTTGTGATATAGTTGTATGGGCACTGGATTATTGAGGTAGGAGAGTCTCTTAGAAGCATGAACAATTGCTTGGTTGAGGATCTAACTAAAATCTGATTGATCAACCCTTGAAGCCTTTTTTTAACAAACCCTGATTCACAAGTGAACAAAACAAACAAAATTTGATAAACTGGTTAGTTGTGCAACATGATTGACCTAGAATGCTTATGCAAAAGATCAAAGATTCTGATGGTAAAACTTAGGGTATGACAGTTGCCCCTATTTAAATATCTTTATCGGATGACATGAATGATGAAAATCCTCATGAAATCATGGTGAAAGGTAATTAAATACAGATAACCAAAATTGTTTCCCTTAGATGCAATGACATGCTATGCTATGGACAAAAGAAAACTAATCTATAATGCTGATGTGCAATGAATTCAAGCATGATGAGAATGATGGAATGATAAAAATACAAAAACACAGACAAAGACGAACGCAAACAGAGAGAAACAACACAATGAGTAACCACTCACTGGGGAAAGATAACAACACTAGGGAAATCTAAAATGATGGAGCAAAAGGTTCAAGCATGACCAACTAACACTTTAGAAGGAAGGGATCCTCACTAGAGATAGAACCAAGAGATGGTCTCCATTGGGGAATATCTAGAGTAGTGGATCAACAAGTTCAAGCAATGACTGTCTGACACTCTTGGACAAAAAGAGAAAGCATCTTCAGTGGAAGTAGAACTAAAAGATGGGCTCCAATAAAGGTATCTAGAATGATTGATCATCAGGTTCAAGTATGACTGGATGACATTCTAGAACGAAAAAGATCCTCAATGAAGGTTGAACCAAAAAGACGGTCTCTACTGGGGAAAGAAAAGTTTCACAAATGAGTGGTATCATCAAAGAGTTGACAAAAAGATACATAAACTTGAGAGTCTTCATTAAAGGGTCGATGGAACAAAACACCAAAAACATGTTCGGAGGTACACAACCTGAGCTCAGAATACATAATCAAATAGGGTTGACGACAAGAAACCAAAATATATTCGAAGGTACACAATCTGAGCTCGGAACACGTCGTCAAAGAATTGACTGAAAGAAACCAATCATATCATTGTCAAAGAGTTGACGGAAAGAAACCAAAACATATCCAAAGGTATACAACCTAAACTCAAAACACATTGTCGAAGAATTGACGAAAAGAAATACCAAAAGATATCTGAAGCTACACAAATTGAACTCGGAGCACATTGTCAAAGAATTGACAGAAGGAAACCATAAAATATCTGAAGGTATACAACCTGAGCTCGGAACACATTGTCAAAGAATTGACAAAAAGAATAACTTGAAAGATATCTGAAGGTACACAACCTGAATTAGGAGCATATTGTCAAAGAATTGACAGAAAGACCATTCATCAAAAGATATCCAAAGGCACACAACCTGAACTCAGAACACATTGTCAAAGAATTGACAGAAAGAAACCATTCACCAAAAGATATCTGAAGGTACCCAACCTGAACTCGAAACACATTGTCATAGAATTAACAGAAAGAAACCAATCATATCCGAAGGTACAACACCTAAAATTGAAACACATTGTCAAATAATTGACAGAAAGAAACCAATCATATCCGAAGGTACACAACCTGAAATCGGAATACATTGTCAAAGAATTGACAGAAAGAAACCAAAAGATATCCAAAGGTACACAACCTGAACTCAGAACACATTGTCAAGCAGAATTGACGGAAAGAATAATTTGAAAGTCGTCATCAAAAGGGGTTGATGACAAATGATTGATTGATGGTAACAACTATTGTAACCATGAAAGATTGAATAACACCAAGGATGGATAAGTTTCTCGAGAGAGATGCCACTTATCGTCGTAAAAATGTCAATGACAAAATAAAATTCTCAAGGAGATGCCACTTGTTGAATATAAATTCCAAGGAGAATAGATTTTGTTACAACAAACACCGCTGGAGAATAGATTATGTCTCCATTGCGGATCTGCAAAAGATTCTTCCTGCGAGACATAGTGAAAAATGAATGCACGCTCAAACTAGGTTCGGCGACCTAATTCAGGTTCAAAGGCAACTCTTTCCAGGGACCAAAGTTCAATCTAGGAACAAGCTAGAAAGAAACGGTCAAACAAGACTCCAACCATTGAGGAATGAACTCAAATGGGAACTTATCTTATCCAAACGTGGAAAATATTACTGAAGCAACCATCATCCACGAGAATCAAACTCTATAGGGAATTCAGGAAGAATGGGCATTTTATACCTAAAGGCTGACAATACTATTTGATAGAAAAGACAAACCCAGTCACTTGAGGAATAAATGCCAAAGTGAACAAAAAAGTAAACATCAGAATGGTAGCAAAAAATGCCCAGATACTATGCATATGTATGAATGCATGTATGCCATGTTTATGCTTATGATGATGCTGACAAAATAGACAAAGGGAAACAAAACCGAAGATGAAATAAACATCTCAACCAGGATACCTAGCCAACCTCACCAGATTGGAACATCACTAGGGACGAATAGGAAAAATCAACAGTTCTACTTCAAGGTCACAACCTTCTCTAGCGAAAAGATTATTCCACTCAGGATATAATGTCATGACTTCATCGTGGATTGCTATCATGAGCCTGACTTCCTGGTTGGATGAGGAGATCCATGGGAAACTGCCAATATCAAATAAAGTAACAACTTACATGGGAGCTGGAAAAAGATATCACAAGAACCAAGTAACTCTGTACTCTATCTTGCATAATGATCATCACAATGAGTAGTGACCCTTATAACAAAGAAACTTCAAATTTCCTCTGCCCATATTACATGGTCTATAGGAGGAAAACATTAAGAGGATTTTACAGAAGAATTGACATACAAGATGCTTTAATATCTTCAAACTCTTTGAGAGATTCACGAATCTCGACGTAACTGCCCCAGTTTAACTCCTCAAACTTGTCCTTCAGACTGTGGGAGTAACAACTAGGGAACAAACTTACCCCTGTTAGCTGGTTGACTTATGAGAGAGTTACCCCATACTAAGTAATTTTCGAGAGATTTATCTAATTGTTAGACAATGGCGCAGATCTAGAAGGGGGGGGGGGGGGTTGAATAGATCGCTTGTTTAAAACAGAGTCGGCGCTACCAAAAATTGGATTTTAAAAATTGTTTAAGGCGGAAGCGGCCGAGGAACTATACACGTGTAAAACGAACGGTTACTAGAAAACCTAATATGCGTAAAGCCTATGGAATTTGATATACAAGATAAGAGAATCACTATTTCAATCACACTTCAATTAGATTATGTTCACTACAAGGTGTGACTAGTTCCAATGCCTTTAAAATATAGACAATTTGAAAAGACAGAACAAGATGTTTTTAGTTCACACAATTGATCAAACACTTGGAGTGCAGAGCACTAAAACTGAATTCTATTTTGAGAATTGAGTACTCAAGTTTTCTATTACAATCAATGATTGTAATTGGCTTAAAAATAGTTCAGCACAACTCAAATCAGAATTTGATTGACATAATCGTTTGCACTAAAAACTCAAAAATTTAGCAATATAAGCGTAAAGAAAAAGACACAACGATTTGTTGAGGCAGTTCCCCCGTCGTCCTCACTTGGGGTACGTCTGTCCTCAATTCTAACAATAGAATTGAGACCTGTATATAGATAGATATAACCTGTTGGCCAATGTTTATACAAGAAGCAAATAGAGTTCAAACAATCGAACACAATTTGTTGTTGTAGAGCCTATTTCTTCTTGCTCCTTGATTCAAGTTAAATCAAGTCCTTCAAACGCGGTGAATAAACCTCTGATTACAACACTCTCTTTGAACAACCCTTGGTCTTCAAATCTGGCATGACTGATTTCAGTCACCCACGTGTCGAATGTAATGCCCATTTTAACTATTTGAGTTTTTCCGGTGTTATTTTTATTTATCGGCATGCTTGGTGTGAGAGTATTGAGAAATAAGGGACATAATATTAATATCATATAATTGATAATGATAATAATTGATAATTAATATTAATATTGATATTATTATTATTATTATTATTATTAATATGAAGTTTTATATTAATTTTTGGAATTGAAAGAAAATGAGGATTTATTTGGGATTAAGGGTAGAAGTGGCATTTGGAAGAATTAGAGAAGGGAGAACACGATCAAAGAGGAACACGGTCAAGGAGAAGAACACGAATCAAAGAAAGCAAGCTTGAGGAAGAAGAAGGAGGGAGCAAGGCTTTGGATTCTTGAAGTTCTTCGATCAAAGCTGCATTTGAGGTAAAGGGGGGGGGGAGAATCGGTTAAAAGTCGGTATTGCATGAATAATTGGTAGAAGGGGATTTCCCTAACCCCATTAAGTTGTGATGATTTTGTTGATGAGTTTTGTGAATTCTGGGTTGTTAATGATTTGTTGAATCCATTGCATGTGTTGTTTGGTGATTTGGGGGTTTCCGGGTAGTTCGAAGTTTTATGCCGAAAGTGATTAATTGAGTGGAGCTGAGGTTTAATTGGGTTAAATTGAGAGTAGATGTTGTAGTTAGGTTATAGAATATTGGTCTGATATGATGGGGACTAGTTTGCGTAGAATCGGCTGAGTTCTGAGCGTGTTGCCGACTCTGAGCAGTATTATTTTTCTGAAATCGCAGACGTTCGCCAGCTGCTTCGCTGAGCGAGCGAGTAGCGAATCTTCGCAACGGATTCGCTGAGCGAACTGGGTAGAGAGCGCTTCTAGTAGCCACTGTATGGATTTGCTAGGGAGTTCGCTGAGCGAGCATGTAGCGAGCATTCGCTGATGCTTCGCCTAGCGAGTGAGCCAACGAGCATGACAGTGTTGTGTGTTTTGTTGTTGTGTTATTCTGTTCTCTTGCGCTGTTGGGCCCTTGTTGGTCATGGTTGATTATGATATTGTTATTGAAATATGGGGAGTATGTGTATGGTGTGGGATATGATTTCCTTGATACTCGTTTAATTTAAATGATTGAATTTGGTGCATGTGATTGTGTATGAATGTGGTGATGTATGATATATATATATATATATATATATATATATATATATATATATATATATATATATATATATATATATATATATATATATATATATATATATATATATATATATATATATATATATATATATATATATATATATATATATATATATATATATATATATATATATATATATATATATATATATATATATATATATATATATATATATATATATATATATATATATATATATATATATATATATATATATATATATATATATATATATATATATATATATATATATATATATATATATATATATATATATATATATATATATATATGATGTGTGATGAAATGTGATCAGTGGAATTGTGTATACTTAGTGTATTTGATGTTGTATGTTGTGCATTGGAGTTATGGATAGCATCGGTGATGATGATGTGTTCCTTCGAGAAAGGGTGATGACCAGGTGCCGATCGGTGATGATGATATGTTCCTTCGGGAAAGGTTGATGGCCCGGTGCCCATCGGTGTTGTTGTTGAGTCGGTACCGCATATCATGGGTTGAGTTTCATGTGTTGCATTGGCTTATATGCTATGTTGGTGTGGGACAGTGGGTCCGAGTCGATGTATGTGAATGATAATCATGTGATTTACTGCCTTTTATTCATGTACATCATTACCTTTATATTTTGATCGTGATTTCTCACCCCTTGCTTTTGTTGTGGTCTGTGCTTCTTCGGAAGTACAGACAATCCAGGTGTGTAGCTAGCTTGGAGTGTGGAGAGTCGTGTCGTAGGGATGTGTCGCGGTGAAATTTGGATACCAAACTATTGATTAGTTTGAATCTTTAATTCATTTTGCAACCGAACTTTGATTTGTCCAAAGGAAGGGATAAAGATCGAAATTCCCACAATGCAATACAAATGCAAGCTATAGAGTTTTAGGTTCGGGGGTTGGTTAAACTTAGGGAAGGTACTAGCATCCTAAGTTTCTGTAGTACTCTACAGAAACCTCTTATTTTATGTTGTTTATTGCTATGGTTTATCTGCTTGATGGTTAAAAGACCTAGGGGTTTATTTCTAAGTATACTCGATAAGATATTGTATCTTATGCCTACATATCCTTACGGGAGTGGAATCAGAGTATTTGTAGTTCCCCTAAAGGGTTTGAGGAGTTCTTTGACTGTGGTCAAAGTTCCTACAGGTTTAAAGTAGTTGATTGATTGATTTTAGGAGAAGAGATGGGTTGTCATTTTAAGAGACATTTAACCGCCACAAGTGTAAGAGATTGTATTGTTGTGGGGTGGAGATTCTATCTCGCTTAAGATGATTAACATCTTTCTCTATTGTGTTTGAATAAGTTTGTATTGTTGAATGGTTTTGTCTAAGTTGTAAAGTAAAGACAAAGGTCCTTCTTATAGGGTATGATCTATCCTAAAGATCGACTTGAATGGGATCAAGGATCAAGGGGAGAATGATGCAAATGAGTATGCAATACACACAAGTGTTAAGTCATGTGTAGGTTCTTCCTTTGGACGAAATGCAGTGCGGAAAATGTAAATGGCGGTAATGTAAATTACTGTAAGATAAATTGCAGGAATAATAAAGGGCAAATAAGTAAAGCATACATGTACGCATGAAAGCGCTGAAGTGTGTGAGAGTGACTCGTGAAGTGGGGTGCACGATTAGATTGAGTTTTACGCTGTGAGTTGATTTTAATTGGTCGAATTTAAGCGAGAGGTTATTTTTAAGACGAGTTGATTTTAGATGGGATTTGACTGTTTTATGGTCGAATTGATTTTAAGGGGAATGTTCTTTAAGTAAAAGGTTATAATATGCTAAATGATTTATTATAAAAACTTAAGTGGAATGATTTATTTTTATTTTACGGCTATTATTAAGAGTTGAATTAGATTGTATTGGTTATATATAAAAAAAGATATTTTATTATTTATCTTTAAGTAAAAGGTTATAATATGCTAAATGATTTATTATAAGAACTTATGTGGAATGATTTATTTTTATTTTACGGCTATTATTAAGAGTTGAATTAGATTGTATTGGTTATATATAAAAAAGATATTTTATTATTTATCTACAAAACACTAAATAGGTTTTATTATTGACTATAGATAAATTGGCAATTAAATGCAAATTATTTATAAAAGGTTTTTATTGTAGTGAATAAATAATATTTGACTAAAGGGTTATTAAGTTGATTTAGAAAAAGGGTTAATTTAAATTTAATTAATAAAAGGATTCAAAATGATTTAATTTTATGAAAAAAAGAGTTTTTAGTTATTGGGATAAAAAAGATTGATTAATTGGAAATATTAAACAAAAGGTAAAATAATTAATTATTAATTAAGGTGAATTAATTAAATAATTAAATTAAAAAAAGACAAAATTGATTATGATTAATAAAAGGTTGTTAGTTTATTTTAAAAAAGATTAGTTATAGTTATAATTAATTAAATAAAAAAAGATTAAATAAATGGCAGATTAATAGGTTGATTTAGGGTGATTAATTGGTGATTAGAGGTTAAACGCAGTTAGAGAAGACTAACGGTGATTAGGTGAGTGTGTACGTGGTGTCGTGTGTGAGAGATTACAGGATTACAATAATATGAACCAAAATGGAAAAACAAACAGAAAGAACAACGAGCTCTAAGCCCCAAATCTCTTCCGTCGGTTTCTTCATTGTCCTCTTCTCTCTCTCTCTCTCTCTCGATTCGTTTTATCTTCTTTCTTTCTGCGTATACTTCTCCTTCTCCGCAGCTTCTTTGATTTCCATCCCTTTCTACACAAACAAAACAAATAAACAAAAAGTGTTAAAATGTTAGAAGAGAGTGCTCACAGTTTGGGGTGCTTTTTCGCTAATCCAAAGGCGATGAGAGTGGGAGGATTCCCGGCGACGATGGCGGTTTCGCAAGGCGAATGATGAGTTCCAAAAATCGAAGGCGGAGGAGACGGTGTAACTCGCTTCGTCAACAAGGTTTTTTTCGTTATCGCAAATCTTAGCTGATGGAGGGTTTGAGAGCGGTTCGAGTCTGCAGCAGAACTTTGAGGATCTCCGGAGTGGCAACGTTCGCGGTCTTTCAGATAAGTCTCCTCATCACAAACTTATTTGGGGTTTTTCGGATTTGGGAATTTTCTGTGAACGTGTTATGGATGGTTGATTGTTGTCTCCTTTCGTAGGTGTGGGTGTGATTTTTGTATGTTGTGTTCTGAAAATGTCCCCCTTGTTCACGTGAATTTCTTCTCTTTTATAGCTGATTGAAGGAGTGAGGGTCAGGCTCATTCAATGACCTCTTTCCTAAATTAATCAGACATGTAAGTGCTTATTTGTTAAGAATTTGAAATCTGTCCCAGACCTGTTTGATTATTTCTGCTTTTATCATAATATGTTTAATAGTTGTCTGGATATTGTTGGAGCTGATGTTAAGTATGTTTGAATGCTCTAATTTTGTGTAAAACTGTTTTGGAAAGAGGATTCTACTCCTTGATTTTTGTTTTGACTTTGTAGGTGGGTAGCAAGCTTTTGTCGATAGTTGGACAGGAAAATAAATGAATAAGATTTGCCGGCTGGAAATTTGAAGTAATGCGTTCCCACCTGCGGGCCGATAAACAAGTCTCCAAATAATTCTACTAACAAACACGTCTGGAGCGTGGATTTTTATGACCCTGTGCTGGAATAGAGTTATGGCGGTAAATGGTTTTAGACATGTTTGATATGGTTTTTGGGAGATACTTATAATCTTTCTATTTTCTTTCTCAGGAACATGCTTGGTTATGATTCTGTGCTCTGTTTCCGTATTGATCGTCCTTGTTTCTTTTGAGTTCATGCGTGATAAAGGCTAACGGTGATATGCTCTTAAAGTTGACTCAATTTAAATCTTCTTTTAATGCCCTGGTCTGACTTAATTCCAAATTTACTCAAGAAAGAGGAGAAAGCGTTCGAACTAGCGGTCTGGTCACCAAGATTGTCACAGAGCATCAACGGGCTGTCTAATCTTGATGTAGGTAATCTTGAAGGTTACAATTATATTGTCCTGAACTCTTGTTCTAATGACCGCAACTTGCTGTATTGTTTATGCTGCTGGAAGATACACTCCAAGTTTTGACAGATAATTCAAATCTTTATTGTGGATGCAGGTTAAAGAAACGTGTCGGCGGAAGTTTGGAGCTTGTTGGTTATTATTTGTTTTCTGAAGGAGGTGTTGAGGTTTAATGGAAGGATGGAAATCAGAGTGAGGTTGAGGAAGAAGATGAGTAAGTGTAGTTTCATCGCAGCCGACTTGTTTTCTTTTGTCGTAGCTGCTTACAGTGGTTTTTTACTGTTTGAAGGGAGTTTAAGGCTAAGACATGGTGGTTGGTGAGTGTACTTCCTTTTCAATTTGAGCAAACTTTGGTTGGAGGGCTGTTATTGAATTTTGTTCCTGTACAATTTGCTCTGGTGTAGGATGTGTGACATAACCAGGTGGAGACCTTCTGTTAATGATGATGTAATAGTCAATTGCTGCGGCTTCAATCCAAACTGACACCCGATGGCACTTTTATCAGGATGGTCTGATGTTTTGGCTTTCGAGAAGAGCTGTCGCCTTGGAGTATGATTGTCGTAACAGAAAACCCTTCTTCAGATTGCCAACAGAAAAACCCTCGACTTTGGGTTAACAACAGTTTTGAATCCATTCTGTTGGAGCTTTCGTGGTTCTGATTCCTAACGTCTCAAGAGGTGAGAACTTCTTCTTTCGCGACAAATCTGACATCTTCTCCTCTAATACTGGCCTGTTCTTCATAAATGAATGCTCTCTAACATTGTTGCAACTTCCTTTAGTTTTGCAGATTTGGTCCTTGAGAAATGGACTGATACTTTCTCAAGCTCATGCTCATATGCTTGGAGTCTTAGAAACGGAGGCTAGAGGTGGTTCTGCCATTTATTTCGGAAACAACTCAATACGACCAATCTTCTATGGAGTTACACAAGAGTAATCTTGCGTTTACGGCGTGGAAGATGGGGCTAATATGATCTCGGCTTTGATTCTATATGCGGGGGATCCTTTACGTAGTCTGGTGTAACAGCAGGGCTTCCTTGCTGTAAAACGCATGCTTACGATGATTAATCGAACATTAGGTGTGTTACTGATGAGAATAGTCCCATTTCCCGTCCTCTTAGTGTTTTAGTAGCATAACAGGACCATGAATGCAATGGTTTATGTCAATATTGTTTTCCCAGAACCATGTACAAACTTATGTAAATAGCTTTGGTGTCTTAAAACGGTGTAAACCGGCTGTTGACATCATGTAATGTATTCAAATGAAAATGAGATTTGAAAAGGCCTGTAAAAACCGTGCAAAAGTATTCAATTACGAATCAACTTGCCCAATTAGTAATCAAAGAGTCCCTCTTTCGCGCCAAAGGTGAAATCAAGTGGTTATATCCATAAAGTTTATCATTGCAATAGTCAAAAAAAGTCCACCATGAATTTGGTTTTGTGATATTCTAATTCGCGTAGCTTGCATCTTTACTTCAAGATATGTGACAATCTTATCTGTACGAATTTATTCGTGAGTCTTGAATGAGATCAAATTAAATTAATTCGAGCTTAGTCCAACTTATGAACTGATAAAACTTGGCTCTCATATTTTGGAATCTAGATTTTGTAAGGACCACATGAAGATTCCCTTGAACTTGCCCCTTGATTACTTAGACGATGAAATCACCGTAAGCACAACCTGAATAAGAACCAGCCGACCATGTCTGGAAGTATTGAAATACGAGTGTCATCTTCACTGGAATTTAAGACACTTGCACACACTTGTTAGTCATAATAAACACACGTACAAAAGTAAAAAGGAAACACGTAGAAGATAACGAAAACGCAAGGAGGTGGGATCTTAAGGTCAAAAATTAGGGTGCAACAGGATGCTCTGATACGTAGCACCGGGGCATTGGGGAGTTGTTGTCTATTTGATGATTTTGTGTGCCCCTGTGGCGTATCATGTTTTGATGAGTTCTTTTAGTGAATATATGTCTGGTGTAATTTTGGGCAGTTGGCTGAGGATGATGAATATGACATGTATATGGTGTTTATATGTATATATATCTGATGAGGAATTTCCGCTGTGTCATATTTGTTGAAAATCATTTAATGGTAATGTTTTGTGTTGAGTTTGTTTCCGTGACATCCCGTTTTGTGGTGTGAAACTCTGATAATTGTTTATTTTAATTGCATTTATTTTATTTTGGGGAACGGGGTGTTACGAGCTGGTATCAGAGCAGGTCGGTCCGTCCGGCCAGTGTAGTAGTTGAGTCTGTCTGTAGGATAGAGTTTGATTGTTTTCTGTTAACCCGACGTTGTTGTTGTTGAGCAGTATGGCGGGAAGGAATGATGCTGCAATGGCTGCAGCTATGCAAGCGATGGCGCAGGTGGTTGCTAATCAGAGAACAAGTCATCGACGTTTCAAGGAGGAAGTTTGGACCCTGAAGCGGCGCAGAAGTGGCTTAAGGCGATAGAGAAGATTTTTAGGACGATGGGTTGCAGTGATGACCAGAAGGTGAGGTTCGGTACTCACATGTTAGAGGGAGAAGCTGAAGCTTGGTGGGACAACAGTCGCCAGAGGTTGGAGACTGCAGGAACTCCAATTACTTGGGATGTTGTTCGCACTGGTTTTCTAGAGAAGTATTTTCCGGAGGATATCAGAAGTGATAAAGAGATCGAGTTTCTAGAGTTGAAGTAGGATAGTATGACAGTGGCTGAGTATGCGGCCAAGTTTGAGTAGCTAGTGCAGTATTGTCCCCATTACAATACTGACGGAGAGATGACCTCCAAGTGTTTGAAGTTTGAGAATGGGTTGCGTCCGGAAGTGAAGATGGGAATAGCTTGTCAGAAGATCAGGGATTATCCTGAGCTGATAAGCAGAGACAGGATTTATGATAATGATAATCGGGCGAGGATCGCACATTACAAGGCTGCAAATGATCGTAAGAGTAAGCAAAGGTTTGATGGTACTCCTTACAGTGTTCCTATTGATAAGGGGAAGTTTAAGGGTGCTGCTGATAAGAAGCCCAGAGAAAGAAGAGTGTCTACTGGTGTGAAGTGTTTCAGAGCGGTGGCATGGTTCATCGTGCTAATGATTGTTTTCATGAGGCGAAGAAGTGTTTCAAGTGTGGTAAGTCGGGCCATGTGATGGCTGATTGCCGAGTTGCTATGCCTACCTGTTACAACTGTGGTGAGAAGGGCCACATCAGTATGCATTGCGAGAAGCCAAAGCCAGCTCGGGTGCCTCAGACCAGTGGCAAAGTGTTTGCGGTTGTGGGAACTCAAGCTTCTAGTGAGGATCGTTCTATCTAAGGTACTTGTTTCATCAATAATGTTCCTTTTTCTGCTATGATTGATACGGGTGCAACCCACTCGTTCATCTTTGTTGATTATGTGAAGAGGTTAGGTTTGGTGTCGACTACTCTTGAGCGGCGGATGACTATTGAGACTCCCTTTATTGGTTCAGTGACTACTTCTTTGGTGTGTTTGAAGTGTCCACTGACTATCTTTGGTAGAGATTTTGGTGTGGATCTGATTTATTTGCCTCTTGGTAAGTTGGATGTTATTCTGGGTATGAACTGGCTAGAGTTCAACCGAGTCTACATCGATTATTTTAGGAAGGTATTGTTGTTTCTCACTCCCGAGGAAGAAGCTTTGGCGGATTCCTTGTCTAGTAAGGAGTTGAGAATCTTGTTGGAAGATGAGGCTAAGATGTTTGCTTTATTTGCATCGTTATCGGTGGACAGCAAGGCGTTGTTGGAATAGTTGGTGGTGGTGAATGAGTTTCCGGAAGTGTTCCCCGATGATATTACAGAGTTATCTCCGAAGAGAAAAGTTGAGTTTAGCATTGATCTTGTACCTGGTACGAGGCCTATATCTATGGCGCCGTACAGGATGTCAGCAGTGGAGTTGGCTGAATTGAAGTCTCAGATTGGAGAGTTGTTGGACAGAAAGTTTATCAGGCCAAGTGTGTCGCCATGGGGAGCTCCAGTATTGTTAGTGAAAAAGAAGTATGGTAGTATGCGTTTGTGCATCGATTACCGTCAGTTGAATAAAGTGACCATCAAGAAAAAATATCCTCTTCCAAGGATTATTGATTTGATGGATCAGTTGGTGGGGGCTCGAGTGTTCAGTAAGATTGATTTGAGGCCGGGATACCATCAGATTAGAGTGAAGGAAGGTGATATTCAGAAGACGGTGTTTAGAACTTGATACGGACATTACGAGTATGCCGTGATGCCTTTTGGAGTGTCGAATGCGCCGGGAGTGTTCATGGAGTATATGAACCGGATCTTTCATTCTTATTTGGATCAGTTTATTATTGTGTTCATCGATGATATCCTAATTTATTCTAAATCTGAGGAAGAGCATGCAGGACATTTGAGGATTGCTTTGCAAGTGTTAAAGGATAATAAGCTGTTTGCGAAACTGTCCAAGTGTGAGTTTTGGTTGAAGACGGTGAGTTTCTTGGGGCATGTTATTTTTGGTAATGGTATATCGGTAGACCCATCTAAGGTGAGTGCGGTGTTGCAATGGGAACCGTCGAAGACAGCGACGGAAGTTAGAAGCTTTTTGGGTTTGGCAGGGTACTATCGAAGATTTATTGAAGGTTTTTCCACTTTGGCGTTGTCGTTGGCTCAGTTGACGAGAAAGAACCAAGTTTTTGTGTAGGATGCTGCTTGTGAAGAGAGCTTTGTGAAATTGAAGAAGAGAGTGACTACGGCACCAGTGTTAGTGTTACCGACTCCGAGTGAGCCGTTTGTGGTGTATTGTGATGCGTCTAAGATGGGTTTAGAATGGTAAAGTGGTGGCATACGCTTCGCGGCAACTGAGGGTGCATGAGAGGAATTATCCTACTCATGATCTTGAATTGGCTACGGTCGTTTTTGTGTTGAAGATCTGGAGGCATTATTTGTATGGTTCGAGATTTGAGGTGTTCAGCGATCATAAAAGTCTGAAGTATTTGTTTGACTAGAAGGAGCTGAATATAAGGCAGAGGAGATGGTTAGAATTCTTGAAGGATTATGATTTTAGCCTAAGTTATCATCCAGGAAAGGCTAATGTGGTAGCCGATGCTTTGAGCAGAAAGGCGATTCATATGTCGACTATGATGATGAAAGAGATCGAGCTTATTGAGCAGTTCAGAGATTTGAGTATGGTTTGTGAGACTTCAACAGATTGCGTGCTGTTGGGCAAGTGGCAAGTGAACAATGATTTCTTGGATATGATCAGAGAAGGTCAGAAGTTAGATGTGAAGCTAGTGGATGTGATGTCTGGAGTGGGAAGAGACTCCGATAGTGATTTCCAGTTGGATGGTTCAGGTGTGTTGAGGTTCCGAGGTAGGATTTGTTTGCCGGATAATGATGAGTTGAAAAAGTTGATTATGAGTGAAGGACATCGCAGTGGTTTGAGTATACATCCGGGAGCTAAGAAGATGTATCATGATTTAAAGAAGACGTCTTGGTGGTCAGGTATGAAAAAGGATATAGCTCAGTTTGTGTATGCCTGTTTGACGTGTAAGAAATCGAAGGTGGAGCACCAAAAGCCTAGTGGATTGATGCAACCGTTAGAGATTCCAGTTTGGAAGTGGGATTGTATCACCATGGATTTTGTTACAGGATTGCCGAACACGGCCAGAGGATTTGATGCCATTTGGGTAATTGTGGATCAGCTTACGAAGTCTACACATTTTGTGCCGATCAGTATCATTTTTCCGTTGGAGAAGCTGGCAAAGATTTATGTTCGGGTGATTGTGAAGCTTCATGGTGTGCCGTCGAGTATTGTGTCAGATAGAGATCCGAGGTTTACGTCAGAATTTTGGAAAAGTTTGCAGGAAGCTTTGGGTACCAAGTTAAAGCTGAGTTCAACTTATCATCCATAGACTGATGGTCAATCGGAGAGGACTATTCAGACGCTGGAAGATTTATTGCGGGCTTGTGTGTTATAAAAAGGTGGTGCGTGGGATACTCATTTGCCATTGATTGAGTTCACGTACAACAACAGTTACCATTCTAGTATCGGGATGGCACCGTTTGAGGCTCTTTATGGTAGGAGATGCAGAACTCCTTTATGTTGGTATGAGTCGGGTGAGAATATGGTTTTGGGGCCAGAGATTGTGCAGCAGACTACTGAGATAGTTCAGATGATTCGTGAGAAGATGAAGGCATCTCAGGATAGGCAGAAGAGTTATCATGATAACCGGAGGAAAGAGTTGGAATTCAGTGAAGGTGATCACATGTTCTTGAGAGTTAACCCAGTGACGGGTGTAGGTCATGCGTTGAAGTCCAAAAAGCTGGATCCGAAGTTTATTAGGCCGTATCAGATTTTGCAGAGAGTGGGTGTTGTGGCTTATAGGGTGGCGTTGCCGCCTGAGCTTTCGAATTTACATGACGTGTTCCATGTGTCGCAACTTCAGAAGTATGTCGCGGATCCGTCTCATGTGATTCAGAGAGATGAAGTGCAAGTCCGGGAGAATCTCACTGTTGAGACGATGCCGTTGCGGATTGAGGACCGCAAGATGAAGCGACTCAGAGGGAAAGAGATACCTTTGGTGAGAGTAGCTTGGGGAGGTGCTGCAGGAGGCAGTGTGACCTGGGAGTTGGAAAGTAGGATGCGGGATACGTATCCGGAATTGTTTCCATCAGGTATTTTCGAGGACGAAAATAATTAAAGTGGGGGAGAGTTGTAACACCAATTTTAATTATTTGAGTTTTTCCGGTGTTATTTTTATTTATCGGCATGCTTGGTGTGGGAGTATTGAGAAATAAGGGACATAATATTAATATCATATAATTGATAATGATAATAATCGATAATTAATATTAATATTGATATTATTATTATTATTTTTTATTAATATTAATATTATGAAGTTTTATATTAATTTTTGGAATTGAAAGAAAATGAGGATTTATTTGGGATTAAGGGTAGAAGTGGCATTTGGAAGAATTAGAGAAGGGAGAACACGATCAAAGAGGAACACGGTCAAGGAGAAGAACACAAATCAAAGAAAGCAAGCTTGAGGAAGAAGAAGGAGGGAGCTAGGCTTTGGATTCTTGAAGTTCTTCGATCAAAGCTGCATTTGAGGTAAGCCGGGGGGGGGGGGGGGGAGAATCAGGTAAAAGTCGGTATTGCATGAATAATTGGTAGAAGGGGATTTCCCTAACCCCATTAGGTTGTGATGATTTTGTTGATGAGTGTTGTGAATTCTGGGATGTTGATGA
Source organism: Lathyrus sativus (assembly GCA_963859935.3). NCBI lineage: Eukaryota > Viridiplantae > Streptophyta > Magnoliopsida > Fabales > Fabaceae > Lathyrus > Lathyrus sativus. The sequence continues at coordinate 319,773,664 of OZ012737.1, forward strand.
TATGTTGAATCCATTGCATGTGTTGTTTGGTGATTTGGGGTTTTCCGGGTAGTTCGAAGTTTTATGCCGAAAGTGATTAGTTGAGTGGAGCTGAGGTTTAATTGGGTTAAATTGAGAGTAGATGTTGTAGTTAGGTTATAGAATATTGGTCTGATATGATGGGGACTGGTTTGAGTAGAATCGGCTGAGTTCGGAGCGTGTTGCTGACTCTGAGCAATATTATTTTTCTAAAATCGCAGACGTTCGCCAGCTGCTTCGTTGAGCGAGTGAGTAGCGAATCTTCACTACGGATTCGCTGGGCGAACTGGGTAGCAAGCGCTTCCAGTAGCCACTGTCTGGCTTCGCTAGGGAGTTCGCTGAGCAAGCATGTAGCGAGCATTCGCTGATGCTTCGCCTAGCGAGTGAGCCAGCGAGCATGACAGTGTTGTGTGTGTTTGTGTTGTGTTGTTCTGTTCTCTTGTGCTGTTGGACCCTTGTTGGTCATGGTTGATTATGATATTGTTATTGAAATTTGGGGAGTATGTGTGTGGTGTGGGATATGATTTCCTTGATACTCATTTAATTTAAACGATTGAATTCGGTGCATGTGATTGTGTATGAATGTGGTGATGATATATATATATATATATATATATATATATATATATATATATATATATATATATATATATATATATATATATATATATATATATATATATATATATATATATATATATATATATATATATATATATATATATATATATATATATATATATATATATATATATATATATATATATATATATATATATATATATATATATATATATATATATATATATATATATATATATATATATATATATATATATATATGATGTGTGATGAAATGTGATCAGTGGAATTGTGTATACTTAGTTTATTTGATGTTGTATGTTGTGCATTGGAGTTATACATAGCATCGGTGATGATGATATGTTCCTTCGGGAAAGGGTGATGGCCGGTGCCCATCAGTGATGATGATATGTTCCTTCGGGAAAGGTTGATGGCCTGGTGCCCATCAGTGTTGTTGTTGAGTCGGTACCGCATATCATGGGTTGAGTTGCATGTGTTTCATTGGCATATATGCTATGTTGGTGTGGGACAGCGGGTCCGATTCGATGTGTGTGAATGATAATTATGTGATTTACTGCCTTTTATTCATGTACATCATTACCGTTATATTTTGATCGTGATTTCTCACCCCTTGCTTTTGTTGTGGTCTGTGCTTCTTCGGAAGTACAGACAATCCAGGTGTGTAGCTAGCTTGGAGTGTGGCGAGTCGTGTCGTAAGGATGCTCTGATACGTAGCACCGGGGCTTTGGGGAGTTGTTGTCTATTTGATGATTTTGTGTGCCCCTGTGGCGTATCATGTTTTGATGAGTTCTTTTAGTGAATATATGTCTGGTGTAATTTTAGGCAGTTGGCCGAGGATGATGAATATGACATGTATATGGTGTTTATATGTGTGTATATATATATATATATATATATATATATATATATATATATATATATATATATATATATATATATATATATATATATATATATATATATATATATATATATATATATATATATATATATATATATATATATATATATATATATATATATATATATATATATATATATATATATATATATATATATATATATATATATATATATATATATATATATATATATATATATATATATATATATATATATATGATGACGAATTTCCGTTGTGTCATATTTGTTGAAAATCATTTAATGGTAATGTTTTGTGTTGAGTTTGTTTCCGTGACATCCCGTTTTGTGATGTGAAACTCTGATAATTGTTTATTTTAATTGCATTTATTTTATTTTGGGGAACGGGGTGTTACATCAAACCCAAATCTCCCACTCACAATCCTCCGTTTACCGCTACTAAACCGACAGAACCTCCCGCTCTTTGATCACCTTCGCTTGGTTTAATCTGTGATGGACCGATTCATGCAAAAAAACCCCCAAAATCTAAGATTCTTGGAGGACAAAACCCTAACGGTTTTATTCAAGAAAAACCTGCCGATTACTCAACCCAAACCAGATTAATCCAATCTTCGGCTTTGGACGTTATCACCTCGAACATGCACAATGCACAACAAAAATGATTATGTGTAGTTGTTGTGAAATGCTATGAAGAGAATGAAGGTGACGAGAACCAAATCGACACGTAAATTTCACTTTTATTGTATTCTTAGTTGTTGTGAAAGGAAAGTACAACTCAACTTATATACAAAACATAAATGACATAACAAACAAAACAGACTCACAAGAGCAGTTGGCATAACACAATTTTGACACAAAACAGTGAGCGGCCGACCTATGCAGTAAAGGGGTCGACCCGAGCTTACCCGTATACTTGATTATGCAGAAATCAGGACCATACGTCGACCGGAGCATGACATGCGTCGACGCACATCATGTGATTTTAGCCAAATACAAATGGTCACAGTATGAGTCGACGCGAGCTCTCCTGAGACTAATTCATTAAAATGACTTATTGTGTGAGTCGATCGGAGCAGGTTTTGGGTCGACTCAAAACCCTGTAATAGGCAAAAATGCCCATTTTTATGCATTAAGACACATTTGATGAAACCTATAGTATGGCAAACAAAACCAACTAAGCCAACCCTATATGAAACATAGATTTGGCCATCTCTATATGTAACAATCATGATTTTGATGAGCGTTTGAATCATGAGAGACAAGACATGCAAATATGACATGGTGACAACGTCCAACATATATTTTTATATGGAGCTGAGTTTTGACATCATCAAAACAATCACATCTATATATGAGGCTTTTCCCTCACATACTCCCAAATTTTGATGATGGCAAAACAAATAGAACCCGGATGTATGATATGTCACGTTATCATTCCCCCTTGCTTGATGCCTTCATCCATACACACTCTTCTGTGTGAATACTGAGTCTTCACCTGTGATGTTTCTGTTCCTACTGCGGTTCTTGATACTTTTCTCCCCCTTTAACAACATCAAAAAGAAAGAAACACCTGTCAATGATTTGTATAAAAGTAAAAGAAGACGCAAGTTCTAGACACTCGCAACATTCTATACATTAACAGACATTCACATTCAATGTAGTTAATGAACATATAAATAAAATGATAAATATTGCCATGCAAAATAGATCAACAATAAAGTTTGTTATCTCAGTAAAAAAAAGTCATTAAACACACAAAAGTACATAAGCCATTCAACAACAAATAACAACATTAATGAACAGATAATCAGATGCAAAATGCAGTATGCAAGACATATTTAATGTCTCGTCCCCCTGAAATGATGGCTACGCCCTCAAGAGGGATACTCCGGAGGCAATTGGGAATTGGCTCTTTTAGTGAACTCCGAGACTGCTCTATTTAGGGTGTTGAAGCTGGTGGCAAAGAGCCCTATGTTGACTGGCTGCTGTTTCAACAAACCCGTCGAACCTTCTCATGACACCGGATGAAAATGCATTGAAAATTTTGGTGTGAGTTTGAAATTGACTTTGGAGTTGAGAAAAACGCTCATCCTGAGCAGTCATAAAGGGGCGTTGCTCAAGTTGCATAGTCCTCATCATGTCGAGGAGTTCATCACAGGGTTGTTGCAGATGTGGGAATGGTTGAGGCTTATAGCTCCAGTTTGGAGTGTCTTCATACTCCGAATGTTGTTGAGGTATATAGTTGTCACCTAATAATGTCCATCCTGTATGTTGCCAGGCGCCCCACCCTTGGTCATTCTCATGATCCGAGTGAGGAGATTGATTCAGCCACCCGCTATTATATTGGTCATCAGCCTCCATAGGTTGTCTGCCTACCTGTTCTTCTTTTTCTTCTTCCTGTGCTTCTTCGTTCTGGTCATCACTCTCGTCTGATTCTTCCAACCGAGAGGTAGTCGCCTTAACAATGAACCTATAACGACATTCGGTTCAATCCCAAATATATCCCATCATGGTAAGATTCTTCTGGCAAAACTCTTGATCTGAGGTCAGTGATTTATAAGGTATGCCTTGAACTGTGTTTTTGGCATTGTTGAGAACTTCTTGGATAAAGGACCCGTACGATAGAGCAGTCCCTCTACCTGAATCCCTCAGTGAATAAATCCTACTTGCAATGTAGTGAGGCCAACTGATTTTGATCTTTTTCTTCAGAATATATATATCAAATGTACCTCAGCTTGATCGACACGAGAATAGCTTCCTTTCTTTGGCTGTCGAATATGCGCCACAATCCACTGTAAGATTCTATCCATTGGTTTTAATTTTCCTGTTGTGACCGTCTTAGGGAAAATTTCACTTGCCAGAATATCATCAGCATAAGGTTTCTTCAACATGGAGTTCAAAACCTCTTTGAACTCGTAGCCAATGACAGTACGAGCATCCGTGGCCTTAATGATGGGCCCAGCGGATACTGGTGACATGTCAAACAGAGTTTTCCAGACCGAGTCATTCACACATACCTTGGTAGTCCCTACTTTCGTGTTGAACTCGAAACCTTCAAATTTCCCTTGAAGGCCAGTGTAGAATATCCTCACAAGGTCTTCATTGTACTTAAGTGTTGCATTCTAAAAAATTATTGCACCCTTGAGCATTAAGAAGATCAATCACTTGTGGAATGTGCATACGTTCAGTAGACTTTCGGTAGTAAGCATGCTGCTTCACCATAGATCGTTTACTGAAATTTTTCTCATAGATTTCTGCAAACTCAGGAGGTACAAGGGATACAACAGTTACTGGTAGGGTTCCAGATGATGGACGTGCATGGGAGGAGATTGATTCATGTAGCCAAACGAACATTTTTTTGAACTTTTGGCTTACCATCAGGCCTTCAGCAGTAGGACACATTAAGCTATCCTTAGTAATCTACAATATTTCCAAGCGACGAAAATCAGAAAACCGGCATAACAGCTGTTCGTTACAAATCATCACATTTCATGCGCAGCCAAAACATGTAGTACATCCATAACTCAATATACGCCTAGGAAAAGCCACAAGCTAACAATACTCGCTCCAAGCCTTTTCGCACAAGCCTTTCCATCACAAATCCGCATACAAATCCGATAGAACGTGGAGGAGAACTTTTAGGATGAAATCAAGATCAAAGCGAATACAAATCCGCATACTTGGACGAGCTGGACCGATGACAAGGCGAGATTCAACGTGGAGGTTGTTTTCATGTTTCCATTCTAAGTCCTGTTTCGAGGTCGAGCACTTTGCTCTATTAGCATGTGTCGTTGTTCCTTTTTTTCTTCCTTTCTTCAGTTATTAGAAAGATTAAAGAATGTATAAGTGTTATCTAGATTTTTCATGACTTAAAAAATTAATTTTCTTTTCTAAATATAAAAGTCTTGGGTTGGTTGTTGATGGTAGACTTAGGACCCAAAGCTGCATTTCTCCCTTTGTTCTTACGGGTAGGTGATGGTCTTATCCAAGCCCAAATGATCCTCTTATCTTAATATCCCTTGTTTCTCATTATCTCCCCTTTGTTTTTGTTAAATGTAATATATGAAATTTATTTTATTTTTCTTAATTTTTGTAAATAATATAATTTGTTATTTTTCTAGTAAACAGTTTTTTCAGATATATATATATATATATATATATATATATATATATATATATATATATATATATATATATATATATATATATATATATATATATATATATATATATATATATATATATATATATATATATATATATATATATATATATATATATATATATATATATATATATATATATATATATATATATATATATATATATATATATATATATATATATATATATATATATATATATATATATATATATATATATATATATATATATATATATATATATATATATATATATATATATATATATATATATATATATATATATATATATATATATATATATATACTAATCTAATTTCTAAACACTTTGTAAATAGTTTCTTCGTAATTTTATTTTTTTTAGTATTCTAATTTACTTTTTCTTAGAAGTTAGATGTTAACTTTTTTATTTATCATTGAGCATTTTATTCCACTTTCGCTCTTTGCGGTTGATGACGAGACCTCAAAATTGTTTTTCTGTCAAATTATTGATGAAAAACGATAAACCCGAGACCAACTTCTTTTACATGTTCATTTGCGATTTTTATCCTTTTTTTATTCATTTTATTTCTTTTTATCATTTTTTTGGTTAATGACGAATTTTTAAGAATTATTATCGGTCAAACTATTGATAGATGATAATTTATTCGAGACCATTTCATTTTCTACCTCATTTCTTCTCCTTTTCAATTTTATTTTAATTTCCGCGATCTATGAAGTCTTTTATTCGTAAGCGTCGCGTATCGAAGTCGATAACCTTCTCGATTTCAAATCTATGGAAAATGACCATTTGAGTCATTTTATTTACTTTGGAATCGTGATAGGCTACCTTCGATTAATCGGCATAATATTTGCGATTAAGACGAGATCCCACCATTTTTAGTATGTGCGACACGATTAAATTGGAGAATGGTTCTCAATATCATTTCTCTATCTTGTCTTTTGCACGGATATCAACTCACGCGACCTCCTATAGACCGACTTTCATTATAAGTCGAGCTACGACGGTCTAGCGTTACATTAACCAAACTAACCACTAACTTTAATTTCCGTTAAATATTATTGTGGATATTATTGTTATACTTTCTTGCCATATTGCTATTGTTATATCATATTCATTATTGTTATTCACCTATATTCGAAAATACACAATAACTATCAAAATCCTAAAAGCCAAATTGGTGGATTGTTGGATCACTGGTCATTTGCATGAACCCTAACATCGAGTTTTTTCCTGACTTTACTCAAGGCGTAGTTTAAGACACAACGCACACACGCAGCTTTCTCTTGGGCTACCTGACAATGAGACCATTTTATTTCGTGCAATCCCATGTAACTTACATGTACCCCTCTCCCATTCCGATGTATGTTTCGTATTTCTTTAATTATTAGTTTATCTCCTAGGAACACCCATAGGAACTAGAGCGGATCAAACTATTTTCAAACTAATTCTCGATTCGTTATCGAGCCACTTTTAAACACCCTCGTAAGTCGAGTGCTCATACGCATTCACCATCAACCTATTACACACACTTCACCGTGGTTTCGATATTGGGGGCACCCTCAGGGACTAGTATCGTTTCTCACATCTTGACCTTGATGCGTAAGTCAAGTCAGTTCCGTTTCTCAAACCATTTCCATTCCATTACACGTTTTGCACGCGATAATAAGTCAAACCCTTGATCCAACGTCAAGCAGGTTTTCGTAACAAACTATCAATCAATTAACAATTATTTAATTCTTTTCAACGTGTAAAGAGTGGGTTCAAGTCTTTGATCTTGCTTTCGGTTGTTTGGATGCGAGTTATCTTATTCGTGTGTGAGCAATTGGCGCCTTTAAATATCATTAACAACTCGACAACGTTCAACCATCATCCAACCTCTCACCCGTTCAGATACAACTCAAGCAACCATCTTTTGCAATGAAAAAGAGAGAGTTCCAAGTCTTTGGTTCGCTCTCCCGACTATTTGGGTCCGAGAAGTCTTTCTTAAGCTTCAAGTAGTCGTCATCAATTCAAGTTCACCTTTCAAATACAACCTTATCTTCAAGATGAAAAAGAGAGAGCTCCAAGTCTTTGGTTCACTCTCCCGATTACTTGGGTCCGAGAAGTCTTTCTTAAGCTTCGAGTAATCGTCATCTGTACCCACTTCAAACCCATTCAATCCCGTTTCTCCTCGTGGTCGTTACCACAAACTACGACTGCTCTGATTCTTCATTCTTATCTGAATGTAAGATACGTAGGCACAAGATTGTGATAATCTTGGCGAGCTACCTTCTATCTATCCTCCTATTTCCCTGTATCCTTTTCATGGTTGTTACCACGAACTACGAATTCTTTGATTCTTCATTCTAGTCCAAATGAAAGATACGTAGGCACAAGATTGCAATGATCTTTCCGTGCACACTTCTACCTTTCTCCACATTTCCAGACTTTCCCCCATCCTTTCCTGTAGTCGAACTACGAGAGCTCTGATTTCTCATTCTCGTCCAAATGAGCATACGTAGGCACAAGGGCCCCAATCCTTGGCGAGCACCCTATCTTCTAACCACCCCCTTTCCCCTAGCATCTTTATCCCTTTATAGTTTCGTTATTGTATTTAATATTGAGAAGAGAAGAACTAAGCTTAGCTAACATTCATCACAACTCGAATTAAGAGGTTCCCGTTGAGTACAATAGATGTGAGGGGTGCTAATACCTTCCCCTTGCGTAACCGAATCCCGAACCCAGGAACATCAGGTTGCGAAGGCCGTGTTCCTTCCATTTTTAGACGGTTTTCTCGATATTTTCCTCTCCCGTTCATTCGGGATAAGTAAAGTTCGGTGGCGACTCTGTCGAACCGTATTTCCGCGCCTTTTGCGCGATGGTCGCGTTTTCGAATGGAATTTTCGAGGTGCGACACACCCTTAACTCCTCTTTGGGAGTAACTTCTTCCTTTCAAGCCAAAACTCTTTTCTTCTCTCGGCCAATCACCATTCTTGGTTTCCCTGGAGATTTGTAATCACTCTTTTCCTTGGTTGATCAACTTTCCTTCAGTTTAAACCTAATCCCCTTCTTCCTCAGCTAAGTCAATCTTTCTTCTCTAGTTTACACAGTCTTCCTGTTCTAACCTTTTCCTCACCAGAGTTTGCAACCTTCTCTTGGTTCTTTCTCCTTCTTGTTAGGGTCATCACTGTTTAACAGTCAAGCACTAAATCCTCTATTCTCCAGTTAATCACAGTCTTTCTGTTAATACTAAGTTTTTCTCTGGGTTAATCGCCTTCTTCCGGCTAATCACCCTATATATGGTTGATCACGGTCTGCCCGTTAAAACCAGCTTTTCTTTGGGTTAATCACCTTCTTCCGGCTAATCACCCAATCTTTGGTTGATCACGATCCGCCCATTAAAACCAGCTTTTTCTTTGTGATAATTTCCTTCTCTTGGTTAATCACCCGCCTTTTGGTCAATCACAATCCGCCTGTTTGAACCAATAACCCTTTTCCTCAGTTAACCATAATCCTCCTGTTAAGATACTGAGTTTATTTTGAGTTAATCACCTTCTTTTGGTTAATCACTCGTTCTTTCCGGTTAATCACAGTCCGTCTGTTAAACACCAAACCCCCGCAGTTAGAAACCTTCCTTTGGTTCAAGCACTACCAGCTTTAGATTAGTAACCTTAATTCAGTTCGAATAACCTTTCCTTCGGTCAAGTACTGCTTGTTCAGTCAGTGTACCATCCTTTGGGTCGCAACCTTCGCTTGGTTCCACACCCGTTCTTTGGGTCACAACCTTTTCTTGGTTCCACACCCTTTCTTTTGGTTGATCACGGTTTATCGGTTAAAACCATCTCCTTTATCCTTTCGGTCAACCACTGTTTATCAGTTAATATACCGATTTCCCCTCCGAGTCAAACACCTTTCTTTTGTTCAGTACTCTCTTTCTTTTGTTTCGTTGCAGTCCGTCTGTTGACACCTAACCTTTTACTCTCTCCACAAAGTTTTACTCTTATCTTTTTTCGGTTAATCACTGCTTACCAGTTAATGCACCAAATCCCCTGTGGGTCTTATCTTTGATTCTTGTCCCTTTTTCCCCGGCCCCATCACCATTCTTCTATTTTCTCCCTAGTGGAGTTATCTCTTTTCTTCTGCATGTCCCCACAGAGTTCTTTTCTTACTTCTCTATGTTCCTCAGCATAGTTTTCTTTCATTTCCTTCCCTGGTTTTGCCACTACTTCTCTTGCATCCCCAGTTGGGTATTGCTTTCTCTTTTTGTTTTTGGCTTTGATGCCGCCTCTTTCCTTTTTCTTTCCTAGCAGTAGTTCCCCAAACTACGTAGGCTCTGATTTCCTCATTGCACTATGAGGGTACGTAGGCACAAGATTGCGAAATCTTGGCGAGCCACCTTCCTCCGTCTTCTTCCATTCTTCAGTCTCTCTGGCCCGTCCAGATCCCTTTCTTTTCCTTGGTTCCTTGAACTACGGAGCTCTGACTTCCTCATTGCACTATGAGGGTACGTAGGCACGAGGGCCTCAATCCTCCTCGAGCACTTTCTATTCTTTCTTTTTCTTTCTTTTCTTTCCTTCCTTCTTAGTTAGAAGCCTTTAATAGATAACCCATCCAAGCCTAGAAGTAAGCGAAATGGTTCATGTCGGGTACGACATATGCTTAAGGTGCTAGTACCTTCCTTTCGCATAACCGACCCCCTTTCCCGTTTCTCTTTCCCTTGGGTTTTATCGATATTTTCCCTGTCCTTTGGGACTAAATAAAGTTTGGTGGCGAATCTGTTGTATCTTTGAGTGTGCGATTCACTCAGGTATAATCCCGCTAGCTTCAGCTAGCGACTCTACTAGGGAGTTCTTGCGTTTGCAAGTTGGGGTCTCGCCTAGTTTTGCTTGCTTTTCTTTCTTGCTTGGGTGTTTATCTATATACTTTGTTTGCTTTATATTTATGCTTTACTCGCTTTATTTTTATGTTATTTACTGGATTTTCTTTACTGCTTTGATTATTCATATGCTGCATATTCTGGATATCTGCTATATTCTACTGTGTTTGGAATGGGTAGATATTATTGGAGAGATAAGTCCTAACACCGGTCTTGAGCATACATATAGGCTAGAACGTGGATAGTAGTGACGCCTCCGTTTTGCGTATTGGGTTGTCACGAAAGCCACATCCCAGATTGTATTGATAACGCGAAAATGTATACTATAATTGCCATGTTTTTCATCTGTTAACTATATGGTTTCACCCCGATTCCAGATTATTCCGCGTATTTGTCAAGTATTTTTACAGGTATAAGATGCTCACACTCAAAACAAGCAACACGTAGAAAACTCACAATAAGAAGACATAAAATGGGGGAAAAGTCAGAAAGTAGCTGAGAAGACAGATTTTGTGAGTGTGATGCTCGTCATAGCTCCATGACGCCTGTCACAGCCATCACAGTCGTCACACTCCATTACGCTCGTCACGAGTAACACATTCGTCACAACTCCATTACGGTCGTCATGCATCCAATAATAGAATAACGTGCAGATTCTGAACGTGCCCATGCAGCAGAGCAAATATAGGAAGAATTACCTGAATTCTCTCACCCTCAACTCCTTATCCTCTGGCATTTCCTCATGAAGTCTCAGCTATAAAAAGAGAAGGGTTAGACCAAAGAAGGGAAGCTGCATTGAGGATATCAAAGTGCTGCCGAAATTTCCATTGAAGACGAATTTAAATTCTAGCCTTGTTTTCCCGTTTTCGTTTCCTTTTATTTTCATTTGTACCGCTTTATTTCCTTCCTGTACCTTTACTTCTCGCCAAGGTAGAATCCTGCCGACATTGTGGAGGACTACTCAAGGATCCGAGATTAGTACGATTTACAGGTTTCTGTTAATTGAATTATTATTTCGTTTCCGTCAAAATGCATGTTTATTTATTCTGCTGCCATTATTTAATTATGAATGCTTTAAGTACCATGTCTAGTTAAACTGCTTTAATCGGTAAGTGATAAATTAGTAGGACGGGATTCGATAATACTCGGTGCCTTTCCTTTTTACAAACACTTTTCTGGCCGTAGTTTTTAATCTAATTTTCTAAATAAACCTTCGTCACGAGAGTGAGAAATTATTTACGATGGTTTTGCCATGAGAGTGAGAAACTTATTAAGGTACGAACCGACACGTGAAAGCGTGGGGTTCAAACCGGATAGTGAAAATTAGGCATTTATTTTAAACACAGCGAAAGCGCTTTAAAAGAAATCAGAACTTATTTGTTTTCAAAAAGTGATTTTAACCCCGAATGGGACAGCGAAAGCGTACATTCCGCCTTAGAATTATAACTAGAGTCAACAACCTTCGTGAGACTAAAGTCTTTAAAAGAATCTTTTTTCCTGAAAACCATTTGCAAAAACTATCAAAAGCACCAGTGACCTGTCGAATCCCCGAAGACTAAAGCATTACATACCGATGTCCCTTATTAGTATTTTTTAAACCTTATAAATTTTCCTTACTAGCCTTTACTTTTGCATTTAATTCCCAAAAAAAAACCATCATCCCGACTTAGCTAAACATAGTAACACTCGATAACACTAGATTGATTACAAGTCCCTATGGGATCCATATCTTTATTACTATGCGACAGACTGTGCACTTGCAGTTAGTTCGGTTAGACTCAGAAAGTCGCGATCAAGTTTTTGGCGCCGTTGTCGGGGACCCGTTTAGTCAATAGTGTAGAACTCTGTTACTTAGTATAGACTAGGTTAACTATTTTATTTCCCTTTTCTTGTTCGTCGATTGTATGCCAAGTACTCGCTCACAAAGTGAAATCTTACAACCTCGAATCGCCGAGCTAGAGCGCTTTTTACATCTAAGAAACGCATAATCGAATATCAACAAAGACATATTATTCCTGATCTTCTCGCTCATACTCCTGAACCTGTGGAAGAATCAAAGATGTCCGAATGACCTCAGAACAGACCTCTGAAGGACTACACTACCCTATCTCAACTAGAGCCTCATAGTAGCATTGTTGCCCATGCTATTAATCGGAATGACTTTGAGATAAAACCATCATTACTGTCAGCCGTACAACAACATCAATTCTCGGGAAGTGCAACAGACGACCCAAATGAACACTTAACGAAGTTTGTGAAGTACGTTGACACAGTGAAGGCTAATGGTGTAACTCCAGACGCAATAAGATTTCGTCTTTTTCCTTTCTCTCTTAGAGGTAGAGCTTGGGCTTGGTTGTAATCCTTGCCATCCAACTCTATTACTACATGAGAACAGCTGAAGAACGTCTTCTTAGCAAGATACTTTCTGCCAAGCAAAACTGCTATGCTAAGAGCTCAAATCAACGGATTTCGACAGAAAGATTCTGAATCTCTCTACGAAGCATGGGAAAGATTCAAAGATACGATGAGGGTATGTCCACACCATGGTCTTGAAGACTGGGTGACCATTCATACCTTCTACAATGGGCTTTTGTACAATACCAGATTAACAGTAGACGCTGCCACAGGTGGTGCACTTATGGATAAGCCATATGACGAAGCCTATCAACTAATCAAAAACATGTCTCAGAACCATTGCCAATGGGGAGGTGAGAGAACTCCAATAGAGAAACCCGCAGAAAAAGGTGGGATGTACGAGATCATTAGTTTAGAGAAGGTCCATGCTAAGCTGGATGCCTTGACGTAAAAGATCGACAGTCTAACAATGACACCACCAGCTACCGTAGCTGTTGTAACTCCGAACTGCGAGTTATGTGGAATCACTGGTCACGCTGCACCCGAATGTCAGTTATTGACAGGAATCCCCACAGACCAAGTGAAATATGCTCAAGGAAATCCCTATGCGAACACCTATAACCCAGGCTGGAAAAACTATCCGAACTTTTCCTACAAAAGCGATAACACACTGTATGCACCTAACCAAGCACCTGCTGCACCACCAGGATATCAAAAACCAGCCGTAGTTGCTCCCAATGCACTGTATACACACTAGTGAGCAGATTAAGCAACTAACCAACAAAGTAGACGCTTTAGCTACCCATAACAAGATGCTTGAAACGCAAATATCACAAGTGGCTCAACAACAAGCACCTGCTGCTGCACCCGCTGGTGCATTTCCTAGACAACCAGAACCTAATCCGAAAGGTCATGCAAACGCAGTCATATTAAGAAGTGGAAAAGAACTGGACGAACCAATCGATCCTAGGAGACAAAACCCGACCATGTATCAAAAACCTGTTAAACAAGCAGAAAAGGAGTCTGAAACCAAAGAGAAGGAAGAAAACGACCAAGAGGCCGTGGAAAAATAAAAACCTTATGTGCCTCCACCACCTTATAAACCACCGATTCCTTATCCTCAGAGACTTATAAACTCCAAAACTACAGGGAAGTTTAAGAAATTTGTAGAAATTCTGAAGTAATTGAACATCACAATTCCTTTCACAGAAGCCATCACTCAGATGCCCTCATACGCCAAATTTCTCAAAGAAATCTTGTCTAATAAGAAAAAGATCGAGGATAGTGAAACAGTTACAATTACTGCCGAGTGTAGCGCGATAATCCAAAACAACATGCCTCCTAAGCTGAAAGACCCAAGTAGTTTCTCCATACCTTGTGTCATTGGAAAGTTCGTCATAGACAAAGCTTTATGTGACTTAGGAGCCAGTATCAGTGTTATGCCCTTATCTATGTAAAAAGCTAAATATGGGTGAACTAAGACCAACCAAAATGTCCATTCAATTAGCTGACCGATCTGTCAAATATCCCGTCGGTATACTGGAAAATGTTCCAGTGCGCATAAGTCAACTCTACATCCCGACCGACTTTATAATCATGGATATAAGGAAGATTTTGTTACCCCGAGCATCTTAGGAAGGCCTTTCCTAGCCACAACTGAAGCTATCATTGACGTGAAGAAAGGTAGGCTAACATTCGAAGTAGGAGAAGAGAAAATCGAATTCATCCTCACCAAGTTCCTACAAGCACCAGCCATAGATGACACCTACTATCTGGTTGACGTCATTGACGAATGCATAAGAGAACTGGAGAAAGAAGAAACCATGTATTCCGATATAATGAAAATCCAAATTCCAGAAATTCTTGAAGATGACAATTGGTGTGCACCGTACAAAGATGACAGTTTAAGCGAAAGCTTAGCCCTCACTCCTAACCACATGCCATGTCCAAAGAACCCAGCTCTAGACCTTAAAGTATTACCTAAAAACCTCAGATACGAATTCCTAGACACGGAACTTAAAAGACCAGTGGTAGTCAAAACCGACTTAGGACAGTTAGAAACTGAAAAACTATTAGACGTCCTAAGGAAATACCCAACTGCGTTAGGCTATAGCATCACTGATCTTAAAGGAATAAGTCCTTCTATCTGTATGCATTGAATTATGTTAGAGGAAGACTGTAAAACCTCTAGAGAACATCAGAGAAGGATAAATCCTATCCTAAGCCCTGGAGTAAAGGACGAAGTAAAGAAGCTACTAGATGCAGGAATTATATACCCGAACTCCGACAGCCAATGGGTTAGCCTAGTGCATGTCGTACCCAAGAAAGGAGGTGTCACTTGGTAAAAAACTCGAAAGGTCAATCGATAACACAAAGAGTTGTGACCGGAAGTAGAATGTGTTTCGATTACAGAAAAGGACAAGGCCACTCGAAAAGATCACTTCCCTTTACCTTTCATCGATCAGATGTTGGAGAGACTGACAAAACATTATTATTTCTTCTATCTAGATGGTTATTCGGGATTTTTCCAAATTCCTATTCACCCCGATGACCAAGAAAAAACTACATTTACCTGTCCTTACGGAACTTTTGCGTACCGAGGAATGCCGTTTGGATTATGCAATGCTCCCGCAACATTCCAGAGATGCATGATGGCAATCTTCGCAGATTTCATATATGACATCATGGAAGTGTTTATGGATGATTTTTCTGTATGCGGACAAAGTTTCGAGGGATGTTTGTCAAACCTAGAGATGGTACTCGAAAGATGTGCGAAAGTGAATCTTGTTCTCAATTGGGAAAAATGCCATTTCATGGTTCGACAAGGAATAGTGTTAGGACACGTAATATCTGACAAGGGGATTGAGGTCGATAAAGCGAAAATAGAAATTATAAAGGACCTTCAACCTCCAATGATCGTGCGAGAAATACGAAGCTTTCTAGGACATGCCGGTTTTTACCGACGGTTCATAAAAGATTTCTCGAAAATTACAAAACCTCTAACCGGTCTATTAATGAAAGATGATGAGTTCTTCTTCGACGAAGAGTGCTTAAAAGTGTTTGAAACATTGAAAACATCCCTTATCACCGCACCAATCATGCAACCACCAGACTGGCAATTACTATTCGAAATCATGTGCAATGCGAGCAATTATGCAGTAGGCGCAGTTCTAGGACAAAGGAAAGACAAGAAACTTCATGCAATCTTCTACGCTAGTAGAACATTAGATCCTGCCCAAATAAACTACGCCACAACAGAAAAAGAACTTCTAGCGGTTGTGTTCGCGCTTGACAAATTTCGTTCCTACTTAGTAGTGGCGAAGATAATCATTTACACAGACCACGCCGCCCTTAGGTACCTAATAAGAAAAAAGGATGCCAAGCCAAGATTACTGCGATGGATCCTACTATTACAAGAGTTTGATCTAGAAATCAAAGATAAAAAAGGAACCGAGAACGTCGTGGCAGATCACCTATCCCGAATAGAGGGTATTAAACAAGAACCAGTGCCTATCAACGACGATTTCCCTTATGAACGTCTGATAGCCAAATTAGAAAATGATATGCCAGACCTAGCCTCGGAGGAACCAAAATTGAAAGAAGCTGTGGAAGCCGTCTACGCACAAGCCACCTTGCCTTGGTATGCTGACATTGTCAACTACTTAGGCGCAGGCGTACTTCCTCTGGACTTAACCTATCAACAGAAGAAGAAATTCTTCCTTAATTTAAAGCAATACTACTGGGACGAACCTCTGCTTTTCAAAAGAGGAGTCGACGGTATTTTCCATCGATGTGTCCCAGAGGAAGAAATAAAAGATATCATCTCCCATTGTCACTCTGCTCCTTACGGTGGACACGCAAGTACTTATAAGGCATGCACTAAGATCCTACAATTCGGCCTATTCTGGCCCAACCTTTGTAAAGATGTCCACATCGCGATACTAAAGTGTGACCGGTGCCAACACACTGGTAACATCTCAAGACGCGATGAGGTGCCCTTAAAGGGTATTTTGGAAGTCGAAGTCTTCGATGTATGGGGGATTGATTTCATGGGACCCTTCCCATCTTCTTTTGGAAATAAATATATACTCGTAGTTGTCGATTATGTATCTAAATGGATAGAGGTCGTAGCCTCTCCAACAAACGAAACATGAGTAGTCATCAAACTCTTCAAGAACATAATCTTTCCCAGATTTGGTATACCAAGACTTGTCATTAGTGACAGTGGCTCACACTTCATAGCAAAAATCTTCGACAAAATCTTATCGAAATATGGAGTCAAACACCGTGTAGCCACACCGTATCATCCACAAACTAGCGGACAAGTAGAGGTCTCGAACAGAGAGATTAAACAAATCTTAGAGAAGACCGTTGCCACCTCTAGGAAGGATTGGTCATCCAAACTAAATGAAGCTTTATGGGCCTATAGGACAGCCTACAAAACACCAATAGGAGCCATACCATTCAAATTAGTTTATGGAAATTCTTGTCACCTGCCGGTAGAACTTGAACACAAAGCCTATTGGGCCATTAAAACCTTAAATCTAAACTACACTGCCGTAGTAGAGAAGCGGATCTTGAATCTGCATGAGTTAGAAGAACTCCGACTAGACGCATATGAGAATGCCCGCATATATAAAGAAAGAACTAAAAAGTGGCACGATAAGCGTTTAGTTAGAAAACAATTCAGTGTAGGAGACGTCGTGCTCCTGTTTTACTCAAGACTAAAACTTTTTCCAGGTAAATTAAAGACTAGATGGTCCGGCCCTTTTGAGATAACGAAAGTTCTTCAAAGTGGGCCTATAGAAATTAAAGGTAAAAACAATGATTCGTTTATAGTGAATCGACAATGTTTGAAGCACTACAATCTTTCTGAAAACAGGGACTATGCAGTTAGTCTGAAACTGTTAGAGCCACTCACTCATACCCATAACTAGTTTTTCATCAAGATGTCGTCAGGCTTTTGACGTTAAAAACAGCGTTGAATGGGAGGCAACCCATTTCTCGTGTTCTTTTTCCCTTACTATTATTATCTCTATTATTTTCTTTATGTTTTATTTTTCTCTTTAACTAATTTTTAAATTTCCTTTTTTTTTATTTGTTTCAATACTTTATATCTCCTTCTGTCTCTAAAACTTAATTTTTTAATGAATGTGTTTTAAATTGTTTCCAGGATTTTTCTAAAAGCCTTCATTCTTTCTCCTCTCTCCTCTGACTAGATTCTTCTGACCATTTTACCCATCATGGACAACATAGATTTTACGCAAACTATCTTTAGAGAAATAGCTCAGAGAAATAGATTTGAGGCTCTGTCCCAGAGAAACTTAGTCTTATCCATTTACTATGATGGATCTACCATGGATCAACTAGGTATCCACGATAGTGTCCTCTTCCTGTTTAACCAGTTGGGTTGGGAAAAGGTTGCCTTTAAGACTAGATTTGTTACCTATAGAGAGCTTACATTAGAATTCCTTAGCTCCCTAGTTTACCTACCAGAACATGGTTACGGATCCACTAAGGGGCTGATATGCTTTGGACTCTTTGGTATGGATTACACATTCAACCGTAGCTCGCTAGCCGACCTTTTAGGCTTCCCTAGTGGACCCTTTGTTTACACTACCACCCAGGAAGAGGAAATGGATGTTGAGCTAGACTATTTTTGGGGAACCATTTAAAGAAAATACCACCCCGAGCCGAATGACATGCACTCTAATGAGATCCATAACCCTGCCATTCATTATTTCCACAAAATGTTAGCCCACACCCTATTTGGGAAGGAGGAAAACATCACCTCTGTCTCTAAGGACGAGCTATTTATTCTGTATTGTGCTTCTCAGGGTAGGCCTGTTAATGTCGTGTCTTTCATGATGAGAGCCTTTGACCAATTTATTTAAGAACCTTACACACCTATCATAATAGGAGGTCTCTCACCATGATTGCGGATGCAATTGGGCTTAGGTATCAGCTGAACAGAGTTATTCCATTAGGCAGCATTAGATCTATGAACATTGAGTTATATTTTAACCGTCGCCTTATCGGCAACCTAGGACCTGCACCTTTTAAGTACCTTATTGCTAACGAAGTGGTCGATATTTTCACTTTACCCAACCATTAGCGCACAAGTGTCCACAATAGGGATAACTGGCTATACGAACTTAATGAACTTATGGGTCCCCCGTCACCTCTTGAAGAAGCACAAGTCTATATGTATTATGAGGATTATGTATCTGAAGCAGAAACCGACCTTGAGACCCTTCCGAACTACCATGACTTCTCCAAAACCAACCCTAACTAGAACACCGAAAAGCTTAATACTATCTTGAAGACCACAGATGAGTTCAAGTTGGAAATAACAGTCGTGAAGGAAGAATTGAAGACCTTGCACATGGATATGATAA
Source organism: Lathyrus sativus (assembly GCA_963859935.3). Lineage (NCBI taxonomy): Eukaryota > Viridiplantae > Streptophyta > Magnoliopsida > Fabales > Fabaceae > Lathyrus > Lathyrus sativus. The sequence continues at coordinate 319,792,942 of OZ012737.1, forward strand.
ACTTCATGGACGTCGCAGTCGAGAAATTCAACCACATAACTCAAGCATTTGATAACCTGAAGAAGCAGAAGGACTGATACTTCTATTTTAAATTTTAATGCATTTGAACAATTTTACAACATTCTGTCTTATGTGTTTTATGTTTTGAACATTTTCCATTCTTGTATTTTGTTAAACAATCACAGTATTTTCCATTAATTGATGTTTTTCACATTTCGATATTAATCCAGTTTTTTTTCCTATCTTTCAATTTTTATTTTGTTTATCATTCTGGCCTGAAATGAATTTATCTGGTTTCAAGAACTCTTACACGAATCCATCAGCAGTTTTCTGTAACAGACAGAAATTGTTGTTGTGACGCTCGTCACCTCCCTGTTACGACTGTCACGCGTATTACGACCGTGACGCCTTTGTGACGGTCGTCATGCAGTTAAAACCTGCATTCTGCTATATCAGCAGAATGGAACCGTTTCTTCTCCCTCTCCCACTAAATTCAAAAACCGCCCACGAAACCCTCATTCATTTCATCCAAATCCATCCATAACTCTCTCCACCCATTCAACTACCCATCACTCCTATAAATTACGCCCATTTCTCTTTCAAACCTTCTACAGAAGAAGACCCTTTCATCTTAGTTCTCCTCATTTAATGTACAATGGCACGCCAAAATCGCCAACTCTCAGACCGTTCAACACTAACCTTCAGAGATGGCGAGCGCGGTGACCAACAACGAACGAACTACATCACTTTCCATCAACGCTCCGTCCAACCCACTCGGTACATCGACGTTGCCTGTCTAACAGAGTTGGGTATTCGCAATGGAGTCACTTGGATGCTGCAAAACGCAGGCCTATGGCAGCTCTGTACAATGCCGCAACCTACGTACGAAGCGCTGACATTGAAATTTCTGAGTTCCTTCTCCTACATCACACTGCCAGGAGACACAAATCGACTGACAGGAGTGGCAACCTTCAGAATTTTTGGCACGGAGTATCAATTGAATCAAAACCAAATTGCTCGGATGTTGAATTTCCACCATGGCGATAATGCCCACTACTGAGTCCCTTCGGACCAATTCTTTCAAGCTGCTTTCACCTTATGGAATCAATTAACCGGTACCAACACTATTGGCTGGGATAGTCTCAACACAACCTTCATTCATAACCCCGCCATACGGTACTTCCACCGAGCACTTGGGAATACCATTTTCGCCAGAGATAGCAAGCACAAAGTGAACTCCAAAGAGCTATTTTTCCTCAATTGTGTATTCGCTCCAGAATCTGTGAATGTCGCGCCGTTCCTACTGGCACACATGCAATCCAACTGTGGTCGGGGCTCCAAGCCCTTCTATTTCGGGGGCATCATCACCTCCATCGCTCTAACCCTCGACCTTGGTGACCGACTTACAAATCTTCCATCACTGCCTCCCGTCTTCCTCGACATTGACTATTGCCGCTCCTCCCACCTCATCAAGCTCAGAGAAGACGGAAAGTACCACCCATCATTGTCATGCCATGCAGGGATCACACTGATCCCCAGAATTGAGCCAATTGGCTTTTTGACTTAGCCGCTCCCGAAGCAAATACAGCCACCCCTCAAGTTGATGACAATACACCTGCAGATGAGATGGAAGACAAAGTGGACCGAGCTGCTCGCACCGAATCATAACCACCAGCTGAAGAAGGCACGTCCTCCCGATGTCGCCGCCGCCCTGAGCCTAAGCCAACCAATGAAGAGATCCTACATGGGATTTGGCAACAAAACCAGACGACCGCCCAGCTCGAAGTTCGCCACCAAGAACAAAATCACCAGATGATGGCTCTGTTGCAACAAATCCACCAAGGGCAAGTAGCCCAAGGCGAGTGACTCGACAACATCGTTGATGAGATGGCTACCCTCACCATACGCGTGCAGGAGCTCAACAAATACATCCATCACACCGGTGCTCTAGACCACACAACGCGAATTGGACGAGGACGAGCCCGAGGCATAGGCAGAGAGCATGAACCTCAATAGTTTTTAGTTTTTCACTTTTGTACTCTGGCATATGTAATTTCCTTTCTTCCCTTCCGCATTTATATCGAAACATTAGGGACAATGCCCGATATAGTGTGGGAGAGGTGCATTATTTCCATCCTCCACTATTATGTACTTTCCCTTTCAACATTCTCAATTAAATAAAATAAGGCTTTTATATGTACTTTTCTCTATTACGCGAATTCCCCCGCTTTATTCAGTTATACGAAAAATTTTACTCACTTTTGATCAATGCATCACTTGACACGCCAAAATAAAGGTCGAGTTAGGGAATCTCGAGAAATAATTCTAACAAAACCAATATTGTCCCGACACCTTAGACTCCCTAGTTATGCGAGTCAGTTTCAATACCTACTTTACCAAAGCCTCAGGTTTCAGCCCGAACGTAGCCCCTAGTAGTTTATGCAAGCAGTCAGCACCGCCTTAAACACAAACCACGTGGAAAGCCGATGCAAATAAGTGATTAGTGTAAAATCATAAAGAAATCGTTCCGCGACTTTGTAGTGATTGTCTACCTCCGCTATTTTGGAATCACAAAAAGAAAAATAAAGAAAAAGAAATCCTTTGTCAGTTGGTTCATAGGTCTCTGGTTATGAACTCGGTAGGGCGGATTACGATTCGATCCCCCACAACTTACAAATAGGACATATCAAAGGGTACCACACTCGTGTTCCAGACCCCATACTAAGAAAGACCGAAATCACTAACAGGCAATTCCACTACGTGCATGCAAAGGAAAAAGGCTTAATGTAATTGCACTAGAACGAAACTGGGTAAAATTTGATGTGAGGAACTTTACGCCGAGCTACAGTAGAATGATTGGAACCAGTTTGCATAAGAAGGAGGCCTTCGAGTACTTACCGGTTAGTGTCGTTACCGTATATGTGTTGTTTCAATTTAATCCCTGACGTCCCGACTAAACGCCTCGAAAGTTCTTTTAAAAAACGCAAAAAGAGCGTGTTGTGTGTTTGCATTGGTTTGTCTTTCTGACTTTTTGCTTGAGGACAAGCAAAGATTCAAGTGTAGGGGAGTTTGATAACGCGAAAATGTATACTATAATTGCCATGTATTTCATCTGTTAAATGTATGGTTTCACCTCGATTGTGGATTATTCTGTGTATTTGTTAAGTGTTTTTGCAGGTATACGACGCTCACACTCAAAACAAGCAAGACGTAGAAAACTCACAAGAAGAAGACATAAAATGGGGGGAAAAGTCAGAAAGTAGCAGAGAAGACATATTTTGTGAGTGTAACGCTCGTTACAGCTCCATGACGCCCGTCACGGCCATCACGGTCGTCACACTCATTACGCTCATCACGAGTAACACGTTCGTCACAGCTCCATTACAACCGTCATTCATCCAATAACAAAATAACGTGCATATTCTGAACGTGCCCACGCAGCAGAGCAAATATAGGAACAATTACCTGAGTTCTCTCATCCTCAACTCCTTTTCCTCCGACATTTCGTTATAAAGCCTCAGCTATAAAAGGAGAAGGGTTAGACCAAAGAAGGGGAGCTGCATTGAGGATATCGAAGTGCTGCCGAAATTTCCATTGAAGCCGAATTTAAATTCTAGCCTTGTTTTCCCGTTTTCCTTTCCTTTTATTTTTATTTGTACCGCTTTATTTCCTTCATGTACCTTTACTTCTCGCCAAGATAGAATCCTGCCGACATTGTGGAGGACTACTCAAGGATCCGAGATCAGTACGATTTACAGGTTTCTGTTAATTGAATTATTATTTTGTTTCTGTCAAAATGCATGTTTATTTATTCTGCTCCCATTATTTAATTATGAATGCTTTAAGTACCATGTCTAGCTAAACCGCTTTAATCGGTATGGAATAAATTAGTAGGACGGGATTCGATAATACTCGGTGCCTTTCCTTTTTACAAACACTTTTCTGGCCGTAGTTTTTAATATAATTTTCTAAATAAACCTTCGTCACGAGAGTGAGAAATTATTTACGACGGTTTTGCCATGAGAGTCGGAAACTTAATAAGGTACGAACCGGCACATGAAAGTGTGGGGTTCGAACCGGATAGTGAAAACGAGACATTTATTTTAAACACAGCGAAAGCACTTTAAAAGAAATCAGAACTTATTTGTTTTCAGAAAGTGATTTTAACCCCGAATGGGACAGCGAAAGCGTACATTTTGCCTTATAATTATGACTAGAGTCAACAACCTTCGTGAGACAAAAGTCTTTAAACGAATCTTTTCTCCTAAAAACCATTTGCAAAAACTATCAAAAGCACCGGTGACCTGTCGAATCCCCAAAGACTAAACATTACATACTGATGTCCCTTATTAGTATTCTTTAAACCTTATAAATTTTCCTTACTAGCCTTTACTTTTGCATTTAATTCCAAAAAAAAAACCATCATCCTGACTTAGCTAAACATAGTAACACCCGATAACACTAGGTTGATTATGAGTCCTTGTGGAATCGATATCTTTATTACTACGCGACAGACTGTACACTTGCAGTTAGTTCGGTTAGACTTAAAAAGTCGCGATCAGTGATTCACTTGGGAATACTTCTGTCCTGCGAGAATTTGCTATGGAGGGGGGTTTTCATTTGAGTCCTATGGTTTGGGAGACCTTTCTAGGGACCACCTTGTTGTGTCTAGATCATACCTGTGAGTGGGATATGGGTTTTTTTTGCAGGAAACCAAGACTCTTCATACCTTTTGTTCTCTCACGCACGTCAGATTTTTGCACCGACACAGAATTACGCAGATATTCAATTTGTGCAGATTTGGATATTCAGATTTTGCAGATTTGATTGTTCGAATTTGTGCTTGGCTTTGCGATTTGTGTGTGTTGCACCCTAGAATTTGCCCAACCTTATTCATTTGGTTTATGTTGCAATATCATTAGCATTTGCATATAGAGGCATGTACATAGACTAACCATCTGCATAGCATAAGCATAGCAAGTCATTCAACAGGGGACCAATCATTATTCTCATCTCTAGAGGCCTATCAATAGGATACTATCCTAATTCCATCTCATTCAAGTCATCAGAAAAGAATTTGAGAGCAGAGAGTTCAGCAAGTCAAGCCTTGAGTCTATCTCCCATCTGAGGGTATTTGGGGATCATAAAGGGGGTTGTGAGCTGTGAATGGAAGGCATGGAGAGCATCTAGACATCATGGGAGGCTTAGAAAGTCATTTGGAGAAGAGAATAAGTTGTTGAGGTGATCACAAGAATTGCAGTTGAAGACAGTCAACTAGGGTTTCATCTGGGTCAACCCTAGGTCAACCCTAGGCCAATTGATTGATTTAAAGGCATTAGGGGCTATTGGAGAAATGTGGGGTTCATCATTTGACATGGATAATAAAGATATGTTGTTGTGCTAAGAAGAATTCAAGAGAAATCAAGGAGAAGAGGAGGTTCTAAATTAGGGTTTCTATGTAAAATCCCCTAGTTTAGGTCAACTTTCCAAGCAAGATAAGTCAAAATGAAAGCTTCAAATGGATCCTTGGCCAACATGAAACTTGTAGAGGATCTCAAGACCTTTAATTTGTGTGGTGGAAGACATCAAGGAGATTTATAGAACTCAAGTTATGGTTCTTGCAAGTTACAGGTCATCTGAGGTATCTGAAATTTTGTCTGTGAAAGTGACTTGACTTCCAAGCAATTTTTACCCCTCAAGGAGATTTCAAATGAATTTCTGGTCAACATAAGAATTGTTCCTAATTGTCTTAGCTTTCTAGAATGGTATAGTATGCCCTCATATGATGTGTGGAACTCAACTTATGGTCTTGGCAAGCAAAGGGTATTTTGGTCATTTGTGAATTACAGGTCATTTTAACCTATGCCCAAAACTCATACAAGGAGGCCTCAAATGGAAAAACTTACAACATCAAACTTGCTCCAAATGACATTTTGAGTCTAGAAAAGTGACCATGAGAGATTGGAAATGTCCATAGCACAAGGTTTCAAAATTGGTGAATTTAATGAAGGAAAATGGCTTAGAAAATGATATTTTTCATATCTTGGCCAAATGATGCAAAATTATAGGTCATTTTGAATGGAAAAGGCATTCTAAAGACATTGGCTAAAGTGGAATTTTGAGCTTAGGTCATGATTTGTGAATTATCCATGGTTGCTTGAATTAAAAGTAACATAATCCAAATTGAAAGGGAAAAGTGTAAGGGAAACTTCTCCAATGTTCTAGGAGGTTCCTATATCACCTATATATTCATGAAAGCTGAATCATGCAAGGGTTGGTGCTACCACTTTGTTCAAAACCTCCATTTTCACTCATTTTTCATTCTTGCATAAGCCTCTCAAATTCCCTCAATCTCTCACCAAACTTCAACATTCTTGATTCAACCTTCATCATCATCACACAAAGGTCAGAATCCACACATTTATTTGGCAAATTGAGCAAGGAATTGTGCTATTCATCATCATCATTCAAAGTGCAAGAATCTTGGAACTAGAAGATTCAAAGCCTTGGAGCCTCTCTGATTGCATACAGAACTCATTTCCAAGATCACTGATCAATTTCCCCTCCTTTCAAGCATTGGATCAAGTGTATTCCATAACTGTTTTCAGCATCATAACAGGTTGGTAACCTCATTCGAATTGCATAATTTAATGAGAATTTTAGGGAATTGTTAGTATAGACTGGTTAGGATAAGTGAGATGATTGATTTTGATAAGTTTGAGCAAGTTTCATGGACATTGATCATGGTGCACCATTTCTGATGAAGCTTAGAATGGCAAGAATCGTGTGAGATAATCTTGGATTGAGTGCTTAAAATGACCAGGGTGAGTTGTAGGTTAGTTTAGGATGATTTCCAGAGAGAATTGAGAGGATCAATATCAGTGGAGAATGATGGACCCGATCTGTTGCACCTATCGAATTGCATTATTGCTTGAGTTTTAGAAGAAAGTAATGACATGGCTGTGTAGAGGGAAGAGATTGGAGTGTTTTTGGTTTTTACAGTGAGAGCTTTCATGGAGGATTGAGGGAGAACAGGGAAGTGGAAAGTTCATGCACGATGGTGAAGTTGCAGAAACCCTAGGGTTTCTAAGGTTGAAGATGAAGTCAGAGCCACACGATCCAGGGTTTGACTTGGACTTGGGATGTAATCTGATGGCTGTGGTTTAAAGTTCAAAACGGAGGGAAGCTTCAGAAATGAAACGCAGCGTTTCATTAAGTGGGGGGGATTGGGCTCAGAGCGCTATCTACACCCCCCATGTTAATAAGCCCAACGCGCTTAACTTGGTTTCCTTGCTATTCTCACCCCCTCCCTTTTATTTCTTTATATTTTCTTTTATTTTCTTTAATTTTTTCATGCATCTTCTAAAATTCATAATAAATAGCAAAATAATCATTTTTAATTCATTCTTTTTGCATTATTTTCTTTAAGATGTCTAGAAAATTATAAAAAATAAAAATTGCATTTTATTTTTTATTTGATATTTTTCCCATATTTTCTAAATAAATAACATTTTAAATGGTTTCATTTCATACATGATTTTATTAATTTTTGTTCTATTAGATACTTTCATATTTTTCATCCATTCTTTTTAGGTTGTTTAGGTTAGACATTGAACTTGTAGATTCAATTTAGTTCCCATTTATAGAAATTAAATTTAGGTGCTTAGTGTAAGTATGAATAACATGGATAAAATTAGGGTTTTAGGTGATGACTTAGGAGATTTGATTCTTTTCCCTTAGGACTTAGGGTTTGACTAGTTTAGTTATGGGACTATAGGGGCTATGGGTAGTTATTAGATCCCTTAGAAAAAGTTAGGATTCCCCTACTGCTATTAATACTCTGTATATATCTGATTGACTGGTGTGGTGTGCCCTCTAGGGACTGTTGCTTGCTTGTGTGGGTATTGGGATTGTCTGGGGACTTAGGAGAGCTGAAGACTTGAGGAGATGAAGACCATTGGAGATCCAGAGATTGAAGAGCAATTGCCAGAGTTGAATAGTAGGTTATTGCTAGCAGCTGCTGAGGAGACTAGGGTTTAGGAGCTAGGCAGAGCTCTAGATTAGAAAGCTTGCTTCTCAAACATAGATGGCCTTGTTTGCCTCTATCCTTTCTCTATGATTCAAAGTCTCTTTCAAATATCCACCTCCTTCCTTTGGAAGGCTCAGTGAATATATTTGAAAGATAGAACTTTTGAGAGGAAACTTTCTGTTTAATGTTAACAGTTGATGAACCACCCTTGGTAGGTAATTAACTGTTTAACATTCATTCACCTCATCTGGTTGACTGATGTTCATCCTAGCCTGAGACATGAAGAAAGGCCATTGCAGATGGAAGACAGATGATCAAAGCCCTTGCCTGAAGGTCATGAAGATGGAGATTGATGCTTGTTGAAGCCTGTAACTGAGTAGAGATTACTTGAAGTCAGATGTTGATTCAGAGCTGCTGATGCTGTTTATTTTTGCTGTATTTCATTTCTTGATGTATTGATTGGTTTTCCTGACTGTATTGCTTGCTGTTTACCCTGTTGGGTTGAAAGTGAAGCCTGTTCACTTTTGCCTATTGTTTTCTAGGTTCGAGGTTGAGTGGGACTCCCTTGCCTCGCTTGTATTGTTGCATCCATACATTTTACCGCTTTACTGTATATATATCTGTTATTGTTTCTGTTTCTGCCTATCCCGTAGGATCTCTGTTTCTCTCTGTGCAAGAGAGGAGCATGATAGACACTAGGTCTTAACCCATGCATGATAACATTAGGTTAGTTTGTTTCCCTTCGCAACCATAGGTTAGAGTTCTGTCTCTTCTTCCTCAAAACAAACAGAAAAACACATAAAGATTTCAAACACAATAAAAGACACTTCTTCCGTAAAAGAATGTGAACTCATCAAGACGGCATTTTTGTCCGTTGGGACTGTTAATCAGAAAAACTTTTTTTCAGAAGGAATAAAATCAACCAAGACAGACTTGTGTCGTACGTGGCCCGAACTACGTTTGCTCTGATCTTTCATGCTGTGTGAAAGTACGTAGGCATAGGATGCAATGTCCTAGCGAGCAACCTTCCCCTCCTTTCCCGTAGGTAGGCGAACTACGTTGACTCTGATTTCTCGTTCCAGACGAGAATACGTAGGCATAAAGTGCGATACTTTGCCGAGTCATTTTTATTTTTTCATTTTATTTTCTCTTTAACCCCTAACCTTTAGCGTAGATAGAATAACAATCCATACCCGAAAACAAGCGTGGATCCCGTCGAGTACGACGGACGTGAGGGGTGCTAATACCTTCCCCTTGCGTAACCGACTCCCGAATCCAGGTTTTGGTTGCGACGACCATACCTTTCCCGTGTTGTGCGAGGTTTACTCTGAGCGTTTCCTTTCCCTCCCGTGGGATAAATAACGCACGGTGGCGACTCTTCTGTTCAGCCGGCGCCGATTTTCGCAGTAGCGACAGCTGGCGACTCTGCTGGGGATTCAACGTCCCCTGGCTGCTAAGAACTGCGATAGTTCTTATGCATTTGGGATCCAACGTCCCTTAAGAGAGTCAATCCTAACGCTTGTTTTCCCGTCGAGGATTTTGTATGGATTTATATTTCTGACCTTTACTTTCAGCATTATATATTTGATTATTATTGTTGTATTGGGGTGTGACGGGTGTTCTGATATTGAGTGAGAAGCCGGACCTGGGCTTGAGTGCACCTAGAATTAGAGTAGAAAGTAGTGGGCGCGTGCCGGCTTTGCTTGCATTAGTGTCTCATGAAATCTACACTCGGACGAGGTTCTTCTGGTTGGCTTCTTTTTCTACCCTTTGGGTCGAAGGGGTTGTTGGTCAGCTGAATTGTCGACTCCGGGAACCGATCATTTGGAAGTTGGCTAAGTGAGGCCTCTTCAGGATTTGATGATGCCACTCCTTCTGGGAATCGTATCATCAACCCTGAAAGTCTGTGACGCCGACGACCGCATAGGATGCCATACCTTTGTCAGTTACTAGGACATCCACCTGTGAGAGGGTTTGGGGTTATGCAGGTAACTAGACCTTCAGACTACCGGTTATTTCTTGATCAGAGATCCTGGGTATTTATAGAGAGTTAGGAGGTCTGTCAGAGACCATTTGGAGATGTGTTCTGAGGTCTGTCAGAGACCAGTTGGAGAGTTCTGAGGTCTGTCAGAGACCAATTGGAGATATGATTTGAGGTCTACCAGAGACCAGTTGGAGTTATGGTTTGAGGTCTGCCAGAGACCAGTATTGGAGCTTTGTTTTAGGTCTATCTGAGACCAGGGTTTGAGGACTTCTATAGAGTCTATCCGAGACTTCTTGATATGGTTCAGGCTATTCAGCTACGGCATTTGGTCCCTGTTGCATGTTACTTGCATTGCATTGTTTACATACCCATTATCATTGCATCCCATTAACGTGTGTCTGTGCTGCAGGTGCATTTGCATATCCTCCGATTCTAGTGCCCAGACTTCTGAGTATTGACTATGGCTAGTTTGAGGAAGACAGTTGCGTATAAGCTGCCTTCACCTGATATTACTTCTTTGCTTGGTCTGATATCTCTTGCCGATGAGGAGGTTAGGAGAAGCTTTAGAATGAGTCATGGGAGATTACTGAGATTAGTCTGCAAGCCCACTGCTGATGAGATGAACGGGCTATACACCTTGATGCAGTTCTATGACCCCGCATTGAGATGCTTTACTTTTGCTGACTTCATTCTAGGACCTACCATTGAGGAGTATGTGGAGTTTACTGAGCTTCCCGTGCAGAACAAGGTTCCCTTTATCCACTCTGCTGCTGAGCCCAAGCTGGAGGACTTAGCCAAAGCCTTGCATATGAATGCTGCTGAGTTGTTAGTGACTTCTTGGCTCGGGGTTCCCGGTTTCCCTCTGGATTTTCTGGTTGGCAAAGCTCAAGGGTACGCCAAGAACGGTTGTTGGGTGGTTTTCAATGCTATTTTGGCTTTATGCATTTATGGAATCGTGCTGTTTCCTAACTTGCCCAACTTTGTGGACCTGGACGCTTTCCATCTGTTTGCTGCAGGCAACCCAATGCCAACGTTGATTGGAGACTTCTACCACTCGTTGCACTACAAGAACGAAAACCGAAGGGGAAAAGTTGTTTGCTGCTGAACTCCTCTATTGAATGTGGTTCAAAAGTCATCTCCCCATGAAGGGACCACTTGTAGACAGTGCAACCTCAGCCAGTTGGTCAGAGCGCCTGATGAGGCTATATTCCGAAGATGTTGTGTGGTTTGATCGAGACCTGTTGGGATCTGAGCTCATCTTCAGTTGTTCTGGGTACCCTAATGTGCCGCTGATAGGAAGAAAAGGGTGTATCAATTACAACCCTTCTCTATTCATTCGCCAGTTTGGATATGCGCTGAAGAATCCACCGCAGGAGGAAGAAGTACAGGAATCTCTGTATTTCACAGGTGATGTGAAGGGGGAGTTATTAGCCAAGTTGCGACATGCCTGGACGCGTATTAACCGCAGAGGGAAGCCGTTGTTAGGAAAGAATGACTGTCAGGCCTATGCACCTTATAGAGTTTGGATTCAGGAGAGGGCTAGTCAGTTGAGGATGCCGTTTCCAGATGCACCAATTCTTGTTCCTATCCCGGTAGCGGAGCCAACTACTGTTTCTAGGGAAGTCTACGAGCAAGTTGTGAAGGAAAAGGAAGCCTTGATGAAGATTAATGAAGGGTTAGAGCAAGAGTTAGCCCAGGTACGCAGTGAGAAAAACAAGGCCGTGTATGCTTTCCAACAGCAGATTAAGCTAATGAACAGATTAGGGGCTGAGTTGACTGAGGAGAGAAAGAAGCGTGAACGTCTGGGGCAAGAGTTCAGAAGCTCCCATGACATGCTGGAAGCCAAAAAGAAGGCGCTTGACGCGGCACACCGAGAAATCTCCTCTTGCAATAAGACTTGGAACGCTACACTCACCAACAATAAGAAGAGGGAAGATAAGCTGAAGCAACAAATTTCCGACCTCGAGGAGAAGTTGAAGTCTAGCATCAAGAAGTGTGAGGAGGAAGTGATGACCCGGTATAGTGTCCAGCATGCACTGAACAAGGCAATCAAATCCAGAGATGAAGCGGTGTCTCAGAAGCGAAAGCTAGAAGATTGCTTCGGAGAAGCAACATGGGAAGAAACTGCTTAAGACGTGCGCCGTGTTCTTAAGAAGAGAAACCAACTTGTTGAAGGGCTGCTTGATCGACCAAGTCACCCAGGGACCAAGAAGTTGATAGAAGAGTACCAGACTTTTGAGAGGATTTGATCATTTCATGTAGTAACTTGTAGTAACTTGTACGCTCTATTTGCATGAGTGCTGACCATCACCAGGATTGTTGGTTGAGGTCATGCCTTCTTATCGTACTTTCAGCGACATTGTATTCGGGTTTTCTCAGTAATATATGAGGCTTTCTATGATTCAGCTCCGATATTCCTGTTGTCAACACTGTCACTGCACAGGCACCTTCACACTAGAACTGGGGGAATGAATTTCCCTAATGCACAGACACATGACATTGCATTCATATTCATATTGCATTACAGGTAATCTTTGAATAGTGTCTTATTTCCTGCTCTGCAACAGGGTACTTTTCAGGATTGCAGACCAGCACCCTCACCGCTATTCTACCCGCACCAACTGTCGAAGAATCATGGATCAAATGCAGAACGAGATGCAAGATGTGCGCGAGAAGCTCGCTCTCTTTATGCAGACCATGGAAGCTATTGCGAAAGGGTAGGAGAATTTGCAGGCCATGGTCCAGCCTCTGTTGGCCCGAAACGCTGGTCATGGTAATGAAGATCATCAGTCTGTACGGGTCGATACTGTTCATGGAGACGGTACTCCCACGCCGGTGGCTCCACCTGTAATCAATACACCTGCTGCTAATGTCAACCACGCTACCGCTGCTGTAAATGGTAACGTCGGAGTTGGAAATGAGACTGCTGTCCATAACGTTGGGCTGGGTGATGTCAATTTGGGAGATAATATGGGAGGCAACGCCTTCGTCAATGCTGGATTCGGATTCAACGATCAGGGATTCGATAACACTGGGAAGTATGGCTTTAATGCTCAAGGCTTTGGGCAAGACGGTTATGGCGCGACCAATCAGGGTTACGGAGGTTTTGGAAACGGAAACGGTACTGGATTTATGGCTTTTGGTCCTGCTGGAGGTGTTCAAGGGTACGGCAACAGAGGCCGAGGTCCGGGGATGAATCAGATCAGAGCTGGACGTAATAATGGATATGATGGATATGGAGCTGGAAATGGTATGTGGCAAGAAGATCAGCAGGAGGACGCTTTCTCCGGCGGAGGTTTCGAAGGGCCGATGGATGATTCCCAGAAGATCAGAATGCTGGAAGAGCAGATGAGGGGAGTCCTAAACCAAAGTGCTGTGGGTTTGGACATGGCAACAATGGGGCTGGTACCTGGCTTGAGGGTGCCAATTAAATTCAAAGCTCCTGCATTTGACAAGTATAAAGGAGACACATGTCCAAAAGTGCATGTACGAGCTTATTACAGAAAGATGTCTGCATACTCAACTGATGAAAGAATGCTAATGCATTTATTTCAGGATAGTCTGTCGGGCCCTTCCCTAGAGTGGTACATGGGGTTGGAGCCAACTGATATCAAGACATGGAAGCAATTAGCAGAGGCATTTGTAGCTCACTACAAGTATAACAGCGACTTGGCACCCAATCGGGTCCAGTTGGCGGGACTGTCGCAGAAGAAGGGGGAGAGCTTTAAAGAGTACGCGCAAAGGTGGCGCGATATGGCTGCCAGGGTCCGTCCTCCAGTAGAAGATAAGGAAATGAATGACATGTTTGTCGGCACATTCACAGGTCTGTTTCATGACATGTTGTTTCACACGTCTCTGGCCAGTTTTTCAGACCTAATTCTGATGGGAGAAAAGATTGAACGTAACATCAAGCAAGGAAAGTTCCAAGTCGAGGAATCAACTGCATCTGGAAGTAATAGGAAATCTTTTGGTGGGCGCCGTCAGGGCGAGGCAAGCGCAGTATTTGGAGGCCGAGGCCGGGGCCGAGGCAGGGGACGAGGTCAATATCGTCAGCCGCAGCAGGTGGCGAGTGTTACTATCCCGTATCAACAACGACCACTCCAGCAACAACCACCGGTTCAGCAACAGCCAATGCAACAGCAGCAGCAGCCTCAGCAGGGGGCACAGCAAGCTCAGCGAAGATTCCAGGGTAGTAAACCGAGAAGAGTGTTTGAGAAGCCTCCCTCAACCTATGCCGATTTATTGCAGACATTGTTGGGATTGAACCTGGTAGAGAAAAGAACTCTGGCACCGATAACGGGAGCTCCCCCGTTTGGCTACGATGCAAGCAGGCACTGCGAGTTTCATTCTGGGGCTCCGGGCCACGATATAGAAGGTTGCCATGCTTTTAAGCACGTTGTGCAGGATCTTTTGGACAATAAGACTATCAATTTCGGAACGGCAGGTCCGAATATAGTGCAGAAACCCATGCCTAATCATGGGGCAAACGCCGTTCTAACTGAGGAAGGGTTGAATCTGATTATGAATGTTGAAGATTTAAAGACGCCGCTGAGCGAGATAAAGAGCCGGCTGTTACAAGGGGGTGTTTACCCAGGATGTAATGAATATTGCTTAGACTGTTGGACCCTACCTGGAGGGTGTGATGATTTGAAGAAGGGCATTCAGGCTTTAATTGATGAGGGCATATTATAGTTTGACCGAGCGGCAACTGAAGAGCCTGCAGGGGCAGTAGTGGATAATCGAAGTGATGTGGCCACTGTAACGATCCCTCGGAAGACGATCACTATTGCAGCACCAGCTCAGCGACCACCGATCACCATAACTAAGGCCGGGCCGATCCCGTACGAGAACACGAAAGCAGTCCCATGGTCATATGGGCTGGAAGTATATTGTGACGGAATAAGAATTGATGTTGATAAGCAGCCAGCCGAGACTGTGGATAATGTTGTTGGGTCGGGAGGCATGACAAGGAGTGGTAGGATCTTTATATCCCCCGAAGTGGAGGCCGAAAGACTAGCGAAAGGAAAAGGGAAAGCAGTTGAGAATGTTCCGGTGCAAGCGAGTGAAAAAGAAGCAGCATCGAAGGATGTAGAAGAGTTCATGCGCTTGATTCGAAAAAGTGATTATAAGATTGTGGAGCATCTGCAGCAGACGCCGTCCAAGATATCTATCCTGTCACTGCTGTTGTGTTCGGAAGCTCACAGAAATGCGCTGCTGAAAGTCCTGGATACTTCTTTTGTACCCCAAGACGTCTCCGTGAACCAGCTAGAAGGAGTATTGGCACATGTGAATGCAGGCCACAGCTTGGGCTTTACTGATTTTGACTTGACTCCGAAAGGGAGAGATCATAATATGGCATTACACGTATCTGTTGAGTGTAGAGGATCAGTAATGTCACACGTCTTGGTTGACACCGGGTCATCTTTGAATGTGTTGCCCAAGAAGGCGATGATGAAGTTGGATGTTAGAGGAATCTTGTGCACACCCAGCGATTTGGTAGTCAGAGCGTTTGACGGCACGCGGAGAACAATCTTTGGATCGATTACATTGCCTCTACAGGTGGGGCCGGAGGTGTTTGCAACTGAGTTTTATATCATGGACCTACAGCCTGCGTACAGTTGCTTGCTTGGAAGACCCTGGATTCATGGGGCGGGGGCAGTCACGTCCACCCTGCATCAGAAGTTAAAATATATGGTCGGAGACAGCGTAGTCACCGTGTGCGGAGAAGAGGACATCCTGGTCAGCCATCTATCTTCATTTAAATATGTGGAAGTCGACGGAGAGATCCACGAAATGCCCTGCCAGGCATTCGAAGGTTTGCGCATCAAGGACAAGGGTCCCGGGCCGAGCAAAGTGCCAGAGATAGCCGTCTCATCGTATAAAGAAGCTCAAGCTCTAGTGGAAGCAGGAGAAGCCAAGGGCTGGGGCAAAGTGCTGGACATTCCTGTGAAGATGGACCAGTTCGGGCTGGGGTACCAACCGTCGTCATCAACTCCTTCCGTGGGGGCACCCCGTTTCAGAAAGCCAATCACCATCTCTGCCAGTGGGGTGTGTCATGAAACTGTCAATGCTGCTTCGGAGTCGGATGAAGGAGACAGCGACTGTGATATGGATGCCTGGATTCAGCCAAGCACGCCAGGACAAGGACTGTGCAACTGGTCTATTCAGGAGCTTGTTCCTGTGACTTTTAAACAGTAATGCTTTGCTTTATTAATTGTTGAATAATCTGATGTCTTGCCCGGGGCATCAGGATTTGCTTAGGGCTGTGTTGTTATAAACATTGCGTGTTAATCATTAAATAAACGGCGTTTTTTCATGTGCAAATACTGTAATCCCTGTCTTTCTTGTTTTGTATTTTTCAATAAAATGGCAACGTGGTCGTTCGCTTTATACGCATTTTGAAGCGCTTAACCGTTCCTTTTGCAGGATAACATTTTCAGATGACATCCTTGAACCACCTATGACTCGTCCCGACTTCGAGCACCCGGTATTCCAGGCCGAAGAAGAGGGTGTCGAAGATAGCGACGTTCCTGAAGAACTGTCTTGGTTAGTGAAGCAAGAGGAAAGAGCCATTCTGCCTCACGACGAGGTCATCGAAATTATCAACTTGGGGTCGGAAGGGGTTGAGAAGAATATTCGTATCGGAGCCGCGCCGCAGGGCGATATCAAGCGGAGACTGGTTGAAATGCTCCAAGAGTATAGTGATGTATTCGCTTGGTCGTATGAGGATATGCCAGGGCTCGATACAGATATGGTTGTGCATCGCCTGCCCCTGAAAGAAGATTGCCCGCCGGTCAAGCAAAAGCTTCGCAGAACTCGACCAGATATGGCAATGAAGATCAAAGAGGAAGTTCAGAAACAGTGGGACGCTGGTTTCCTGGCTGTGACGAAGTATCCTTCATGGGTTGCCAACATCGTACCAGTACCCAAGAAAGATGGCAAGGTTCGAATGTGCGTGGATTATAGAGATTTGAATAAAGCAAGCCCAAAAGACGATTTTCCACTTCCTCACATTGACGTGTTAGTTGATAATACTGCTCAATACTCCGTATTCTCCTTCATGGATGGCTTTTCAGGCTATAATCAGATTAAAATGGCGCCAGAGGATATGGAGAAGACCACTTTCATAACGCCTTGGGGAACATTTTGCTACAAAGTGATGCCCTTTGGTTTGAAAAATGCTGGGGCAACATATCAGCGTGCGATGACGACTCTTTTCCATGATATGATGCATAAAGAGATCGAAGTTTATGTGGACGATATGATTGCCAAATCCCAGACAGAGGAGGAGCATCTGGGGAATCTGTTGAAGTTATTTAAAAGGCTTAGGAAGTTCAGGCTGAGACTGAATCCTAACAAATGCACCTTCGGGGTGAGATCGGGTAAACTGCTGGGGTTTATCGTAAGCGAAAGAGGAATAGAGGTCGATCCTGCTAAAATAAAAGCAATTCAAGAGATGTCGACGCCTAAAACAGAGAAAGAGGTGCGCGGGTTTTTAGGGAGGTTGAACTACATTACCCGGTTCATATCTCACCTAACGGCCACGTGTGAACCGTTATTCAAGCTGCTGAAGAAAGATCAAGCTGTAACGTGGAACGAAAATTGTCAAAAGGCGTTCGATAAAATAAAGCAGTATTTGCAGGAGCCTCCCATTCTGATACCCCCAGTGGCAGGTAGACCCTTGATAATGTACTTGACGGTTCTGGAGGGAAGCATGGGTTGTGTTCTCGGTCAACACGACGAGACGGGGAGAAAAGAGCATGCGATCTATTACTTGAGTAAGAAATTTACAGATTGTGAATCTCGGTACTCAATGCTGGAGAAAACTTGTTGCGCCCTAGCTTGGGCCGCCAAGCGTTTGAGGCAGTACATGCTGAATCATACAACCATGCTCATCTCGAAGATGGATCCTATCAAATATGTATTTGAAAAGCAGGCGTTGTCAGGAAGAATTGCCCGTTGGCAGATGGTCTTGACTGAATATGATATCCAATACGTCTCGCAAAAGGCTATAAAGGGGAGTGTGCTGTCTGAATATCTGGCGGAGCAGCCTATTGAAGAGTACCAATCGATGAGGTTTGATTTTCCTGACGAGGATATCATGTACTTAAAGATGAAAGATTGTGAAGAGCCATTGCCAGACGAGGGACCAGAGTTGGGTTCCAAATGGAGGATGATATTTGACGGAGCTGTGAATGCTTATGGTAGTGGAATACGGGCAATCATCACCACGCCACACGGGTCGCACATCCCGTTTACTGCCCGACTGACCTTTGCTGTTACCAATAATGAGGCCGAATACGAAGCTTGTATAATGGGGCTTGAAGAAGCCATTGATTTGCGAATCAAGAATCTGGACGTATACGGAGACTCAGCTCTGGTGGTGAATCAGATAAAAGGGGAATGGGAGACACGTCAGCCCAATTTGATACATTACATGAATTATGCAAGGAGATTGTTGCCTTTCTTCGACAAGGTTGAATTGCATCATGTACCGCGGGCCGAGAATCAAATGGCTGACGCCCTGGCCACTTTGTCTTCCATGTACAAAGTCAACTTCTGGAACGAAGCTCCCCGAATCATTATCTCTCGGCTCGACCGGCCAGCCTATGTATTTGCTATTGACGGAACATCTGACGATAAACCATGGTATTTCGATATCCTTAATTTCCTGAAAAATAAAGAGTATCCGGCTGGGGCATCCAGTCAGGATCAGAAGACTCTCAGGAGATTAGCAGGTAATTTCTATTTGAACCCGGATGGTGTATTATACAGAAGAAACCACGATTTGGTGCTGTTGCATTGTGTAGACGAAAAAGAGGCAAAGCTTCTCATGGAGGAAATACACGAAGGTACCTTTGGTACGCATGCTGGTGGACATGCTATGACGAGAAAACTGCTGCGGGCAGGTTATTTTTGGCTGACCATGGAAACTGATTGTTTCAAGTTTGCGAGGAAGTGCCACAAGTGCCAAATCTATGCTGATAAGATCCATGTGCCTCCAAGTCCTCTAAATGTGATGTCATCGCCTTGGCCATTCTCTATGTGGGGAATCGATATGATTGGAAAGATCGAGCCGACGGCTTCTAATGGGCATCGGTTCATTCTAGTGGCAATCGATTATTTCACCAAGTGGGTGGAAGCGGCATCTTACGCAAATGTAACGAAGCAAGTGGTGGCCAGATTCATTAAGAGAGATATCATTTGCCGATATGGGATTCCCGAGCGGATAATCACGGATAATGGTTCAAATCTGAACAACAAAATGATGAAGGAGCTCTGTCAGAATTTCAAGATCGAACATCACAACTCTTCCCCTTACCGACCCAAGATGAATGGCGCTGTTGAGGCGGCCAATAAGAATATCAAGAAGATCGTTCAGAAAATGGTGGTGACCTATAAGGATTGGCATGAAATGCTACCTTTTGCTTTGCACGGTTATCGTACGACGGTACGCACATCAACCGGGGCAACTCCGTTCTCGTTGGTATACGAAATGGAAGCGGTATTACCATTGGAAGTTGAGATCCCTTCTCTGAGGGTATTGCGAGATGTTCAGCTAGACGAGGCAGAATGGGTGAAAAACAGATTGAACCAACTGAGCTTAATGGATGAGAAGAGGCTAGCGTCTCTAGCATACTGTTGTACCCCAAAATTTGCCCCACCTTTTCTCCATTTGGTTTATGTTTCACATCATTGCATTAGCATATCACATTGCATAAGCATATCCAAAATTGTCCTACTTGTATATATTTCTCATTTATACATCCTTCCATTCCTCATAGTCAGAAAATTCAAATGCTTTATGGGGGAGAATTACATGGAGTTTTGTTCTTTTCAATTAAGGCATATTCATGCTCATTGGATTCAAGTGACGAAGTTCGTTTGATTCATCAGCAGAATAGGTTTTAATTCAATCAAAGGCACAAAATTGATTCGTGATTGATTTTAAGACCTCTTTCCTAAGTGAGAATCCAAAATGGTGGAATTTGGTTCATGAGACTTTTTAGAGTCTAAATTCAAGGGCATGAATAGCCAACCAAGGCCCATTTATAACTTCAAAATTCCATACATTTAGTATACATTATACAAAAAAATCTACAAATTTTTTTTTCTTGTGAAGATAAAGTCCATAGCCAAAATATCACAACAAGTTTCTACATAAATATACAAGCCCATTTCAAAATAAATTCATCACCAAGTACAAGTTACAAGATTGATAAAATCCAGATCCATGCTTTTCACTACTTTACAATAACATCATCTCTTTTCAGGTGATTCGAAATGGCTGAACCTTCCAAGGTCATTCATGTTCGAAATGTTGGTCATGAGATATCTGAAAATGATTTGCTTCAGCTATTTCAACCTTTTGGAGTCATAACAAAGCTTGTGATGTTGCGTGCCAAAAATCAGGCTCTTCTCCAAATGCATGAAATTCCTGCTGCAGTTAGTGCTATACAATTTTATGAAAATGCTCAACCAAGCATGAGGGGGAGAAATGTTTATGTCCAGTTTTCCTCTCATCAAGAACTGATGACAGTGGATCAACGAAGTCAAGGACGAGAAGATGAGCCAAATCGAATTCTCTTAGTCACGGTTCATCAAATGTTGTATCCTATAACAGTGGATGTGCTACAACAAGTATTTTCTCCCCATGGATATGTGGAAAAAGTTGTAACATTTCAGAAGTCAGCTGGCCTCCAGGCTCTCATCCAGTATGATACTCGCCAAAGTGCCATTACTGCCAGAACTGCACTTCAGGGACGTAATATTTATGATGGTTGCTGTCAGCTGGACATTCAGTTCTCAAACCTTGATGAACTACAAGTGAACTACAATAACGATCGTTCAAGGGACTTTACAAACCCAAATCTGCCCACAGAGCAGAAAGGCCGACCTTCACAATCTGGATATGGTGATGCAGGAATGTATGGGGTTCAAGGTTCTGGACCCAGATCAGCTGGATTCTCACAGATGGGCAATGCTGCGGCTGTTGCAGCAGCCTTCGGGGGAGATTTTCCTCCTGGTATAACTGGAACAAATGAAAGGTGTACAATTCTTGTCACTAATCTCAATCCCGATAGAATCGACGAGGATAAACTGTTCAACTTGTTCTCCATTTATGGTAACATTGTCAGAATCAAGATACTCCGGAATAAACCAGATCATGCACTTGATGGGAGATGGTTTCCAATCCGAATTGGCAGTGTATTTTCTGAAGGGATCCATGCTATTTGAAAAGAGAATGGAGGTGAACTTCTCAAAGCATCCGAACATAATCCAAGGTGCTGATACACACGAATACGTAAGCTCAAATCCCAACCGGTTCAACCGCAATGCTGCTAAAAACTATAGGTGCCAGCCTGCTACCCCTACCTCCATACACTCATAAGCCTCATCCAGATTTCTACTACCATCCAACTCTGCATCACAACAACATACTGCCCAATAGCAAACCAACCTGTACCTACACCAATAACAAATAAACCATTTCATCATGACCAATCCACAACACAGTGAAATCATATGATAAAGTGGAAGAGTGAATTCTGTCCATTTTGTTGAAGAAAATGACACTTATTTTCACAACAAAGTATCAAAGCTAGCAGGTTGAGGATGCTACCTGTATACCCTGGAATACATAGAACTATGTTCCATCAGGCTCTCTAGAGGTATAATCTCCTGCGCAAAAAGCTTCCTGCAACATCATTCACGGGATCTCCAGTTCTTTCTGACTCTGGATTTTATTTGTTGAACAAGCTTCTCACTTATGACCCTGAAAAGAGGATCACTGCTGAAGATGCTCTCAACCACGAATGGTCTTGTGAAGTTCCCTTCCCAAGTCTAAAGAATTCATGCCTACATTTCCTGCTCAACACGATAAAGAAAGGAAAATACATGAGTTATTACGTTAAAAGGGCGCACAATTATAGGCCGTGAATATAATTGAAGGTTTCCGTCTTGATGTCGAAAAAACTGTGTCCGATAGAGTATACATCAAGCAAATTACCCTCGCAGGAGGTTATGGATGTCCTCACAGGACTTACCACCGGGGTATGTCATGAATCAGTAGCTGAACAAGGTTTGATGCGCTTCCCGCTGTTACAAAGATTCCAAGCTGTTAACCTTAAAATTCCAAGTGAAAAGACCGATACCGGTTGTGCAATAGAAAGCTTATTGTGAATATCTATTTTAACACCAATTATGATGATGAGAAGCATTTCCGTTCGCACCTGAGATTTTGGTTGGAGACTTTTAGACTTGAGAGCAATAGCGTATGAGTTTTACTTCCATTGCATTCCATTCATGCCAATGAGTGTCAGCCGTATATAATACCATGCCGACAGCCATGAGAGCCGAGTTAGGATTGCATTTAGACCATATCTACACTGTAAAAAAAAAACACATGCTTGTCACCAATCAGAAAAGATGAATAACAGTAAAGTCAGCAAGAAGTTTGCAAAGCTTTTACTTCTAATCTCGACTTGCTCCTTGTCCTTGATTTGCCACCTCTCAAAATCGTATTCCTGCAAATGAAGTTGCAAATTAATTACCACAGTAAAAAGCAGAAAGAGGGAGTTACCGCAGTGAAAATCAGTTGAAGTTTTTTTTACCTCACTACAGACAAAAAGGACTGAGAATCGTACCACAAGGGCAAGAGCCTCACCTCAATTCTTCAGACACTCTCTCCATATAAAACTAGGTGGAAAGTTGCAGCAAAAAACATGTGAGGGGCCTCCAACCAAAACCCTAGCCGCAACCCTTTCCGTTTCCACCAACTCCACCTACATCTTCATCCCTAACCTCACTCAAAGCCATCTGAACTCACTCTTCAACCAAAACACTTCCTTCAAACACGACTTTGAACAACAAACTTCAACTCACCTTCGAAAATACTCAGAGAATCATACCCAAACTTCAACATCGTACTCATCTCACCAATAAACCTACCCAGAAATTTCAAACAGCCAACACAAACTGAATCTCAAAGCTTCAAGATGTTGATTACTCCAATTTCCGCCGTTCACAAACCAAAATCCAGAAGCATGCTTCACGAATTTCAACCCAGAAAACCTCAAGTTTCCATCGCTCGAACATCATTCAAACAACCTTCACATCCCCAAACCTCACAACTCCGTGAAAACTGCCGTGAAACCTCAAACCCAGATTCAACTTCCAACCCCAAATCCATTTCGAAATCAAAGCCCAGAAACCTCTACGCTCTCCATCGCACCTCATTCTCTTCATTCACCTTCGAATCCTCCCTCAAACCTTCACACAAACAATAAACCTTGTTCAAACCCTAAAACTACCAAACCACCATCAGAGCACGTCAAAAGAAAAGTGAATCAGAACCAATTTCAGAAAGAGATGAGGAGAAACTTGAAGATGCGAAACATGATTTCCTTAAGATGAGGATTGGAAGAGAAAATCAAAACGGAAATCAAGTTGGATTTAGGTGAGTCAGAAGAGAAGTCGAACCATACACGAGAGAAGGTTGAGTTCTTAATTTTTCCCATTCTACTTGTGGTCGTGCGATATTAAGTCCTCTTCTAGAAGTTCCAACGACAGTGTTCTGTTTTGAGGAAAGGTTATGAATGATGCGTTGTTCTTCTTCTAACGTGGCGTTTTTCTGATGTGTGGTGTTTGGGCTTGTGACCCATTGTGTTTTACTATCAAGTTGTAGTCATTTGATTTTTTTTTAAAAAAAAAGGTGATGGGCTTTGAGCCCATAGGACCCCCTGATTCAGCTTATTCACCCCCCTATTTTTCTTTCTTAACTTTTTATTTTCGATATGTAATTGTTTATTATGTATATATTATTGTATATATTATTATTATTATTATTATTATTATTATTATTATTATTATTATTATTATTATGTATTATATTATTTTGTTTTATTTTGTAAATATTTTTTATATATTAATATCTTTTTTTTCATTTCTTTAAATTTATCTTGTATATTAATTTCTTTAGAATTTTTTGTATATATATTATGTTTAGAAGTTTTTATCTTATTTCTTTTAGAATATTTTATATTTTTAGAGTTAAACTCCATTTCGCTTTTGTTATTGGACATTTTTGTCCCATTTCATCTGTTTTGGTCGATGACGAGACCTCCGTAATTCATTACCAGTCAAATTATTGAAAAGTAATGTTGGATCTGAGACCATCCCTTTTCTCTTTTCATTACCTGTCCCGACTTGATTCAAAAACATTGTCAAACCATCTTTTAAATCATTTCTTTGTGTTGAGCTAAAAAGAGGATTGGGTGTAGACCTCTTCTTCTTCGAGCGTAGGGATGCCCACTGTAGTGAGGGTGGTCTCGATGCTCGTCTGTCAATACAAAGACGCTTCCAACATTTCCTCATAAAACTTCGGTCTCGTACTGAGTATACTTTCCATAATAAATCAAATTCTCTTTGTATTGAATTAAAAAGAGAGGATTAGGTGTAGACCTCTTCCTCTCCGAATGTTGGGATGCCCACTGTAGTGAGGGTGGTCTCGATATTCGTCTTTCAATACGAAGACGCGACTTTGTCCACCACCTCTCCTTTTCACAATTTCATCCCGCAACCCGTTTCACACCTAAAACCTCGGTCCTGTACCGAGTGCATTTTCAAATCTTTTCATAACAAAAACTTGAATGGTCGTGGAGTGGTTAGGCGTAGGCCTTCTCCTATCCCGAGTGTTGACGTTTACCGTAGGGTTCCCTGTCGCAAAGCACTTACCATTCAAAACCAAAAACATCTTTAATAAGAGAACGAAGTTCTCTTTGCATTGAATTAAAGAGAGAGGATTGGGTGTAGACCTCTTCTTCTCCGAGCGTAGGGATGCCCACTGTAGTGAGGGTGGTTTCGACGCTCGCCTTTCAATACGAAGACGCCTCGTTCGCCACACCTTTTACAACAAAAACTTTGAGACAATGAATTGGGTACTACCCGTAGGGGTTACTATCCGAGGACCTATCTCGCCCCTAAAAAACAATCCAATCAATCAAATGTGACTTCTAGCCCCGCGTGGCGAAAACTAATCAATCTTTCGAAAGGATATGTTACGTCCATTCTACCGCAAACAGGTAATGCCTAAGTCTCCAACGAGCGAGCAGCGAAACACCTAACTGCTAGAATGCGCACGATAGCATCATCCATAAAAAACATCAACACACCGTAGTTAGCCGAACTACGGCTGCTCTGATTTCTCATACCAGATGAGAATACGTAGGCACAAGGGCCACAATCCTTGGCGAGCACACAATCCCCCTATCACCCGTAGTTTCCCGAACTACGTCGACTCTGACTTTCTCATATCTGTTGAGAATACGTAGGCCTAGGACCGCGAAGTCCTATCGAGTCCTTTCTTTCCCTCGTCACCCCTTGTTTCTCGTTTCTAAACCTTTCCCTTTACCTCTTTTAGAACTTTCTTTATAGCATAATGTTTAAGCAAATAAATTCACACATCGACAAACAAAAGGTTCCCATCGAGTACGATGGATGCGAGGGGTGCTAATACCTTCCCCTCGCATAACCGGCTTCCGAACCCGTTCTTGGTTGCGAGACCATCTTATCCATTCCTTTCTTAAGGTTTTCTCGATATTTTCCTTTCCCCTCATGGGATAAATAAAGTTCGATGGCGACTCTTCTGTCTATCCTTTTCGCCTCCCCGTCGTTGCGCGATGCATTTTTCGAGTAGCGACAGCTGGCGACTCTGCTGGGGAAATCCTAGCGAGCCAAGCCTAATTTGTTTGTCGTGTTTGTGTTTTGTTTTTTGCTTTAATTTGCTTTGTGATTTATTCTCTACTTGTTGGGTTCATTTGGTTTGGTTTGTGAGGATAAAGCTTTCTACCCGAGCTTTCGAGTATGCACTAAGTTAGGAGGTGGTTTCTTTCTGATTTGCGAGACTTAGGACTCGTTGAGTTGGATCGAATTCCACCGCTCAGATGAGACCCCGTTGGAATAATTATGTCTTACGTGTAGTCGTAATGGCGTTCTTATCTTCAACTTGCGAGTCTGCGATTCTGAGGACCTTTTGTAGAACCTTATTCCAAAGGTTGCTAAAACATAACTCTGTGTTCATCCTTTTGAAGGGATTACCGTCTTACGAGTAGTCGTTATGATGGGAAACTTTTGAGGGTTAGTGCATGGGACTTTGTTTGAAAAGCCTTTGGAATACCCTCTTTTAAACCGATAGATTGCTCACCCGATGGGAAAGATACCTTCTGTGGTTGTCTTGCAGGAAACTTTGACCTTCATCCTACCCGTTTGTCAGTATGAACAGTTACAGTGAGATCCTTGTACTAATGTTGTTTGGTCTCAAGGCGAAGCGCTGATCCGTCACCGTCAACAACACAACAACGTTTGATCCCCTGTTGCATTTGCATATTCATTTGCATTTCTTTACATGTCTTGCATATTGCATCATTATTCATTTGCATAGAGGTGTTCTAATTTTGTGGACGTAATTGCTTCATGTGGTTTTCCATCCGGCTTGTTCCAGAATTGAAGATCATTCCGCCAAAGGAAACCAACAGAGACAACCATGGAACAGATTCGAGAAGAACTAAGGGAAGTTCAGAGCCAGTTGGGGCAGTTTGTGGCAAAGATGCAAGCGCTGCACTTGAATCAGGATGCACTCAGAGAGGGGAATAATCAACTGAAGACTCAGATGGGCCTGATAACAGAAGTCATGAGGAATGTGTTGAGAAAGGAAGGCGATCATGTGCCCGAAGTTGCAGCAGAGATGGCCATCCCACCTTTACATGTGGAACCTCTCCCAAGGCGTGAAGTGCCTCAAAGATACCTTACACAACCTGAGGTTCCGGTATTTCCTCGCCAACAACTACTTCCTGTTTCCCGAGACAATCCTAGGATTATGAGGTATGCTCAAAGGACGAAGCAGTCCGACAGAATGTTCGACCAGATCCCCATGACTTA
This sequence comes from Lathyrus sativus, assembly GCA_963859935.3. Lineage (NCBI taxonomy): Eukaryota > Viridiplantae > Streptophyta > Magnoliopsida > Fabales > Fabaceae > Lathyrus > Lathyrus sativus. The sequence goes on from OZ012737.1 coordinate 319,819,893, forward strand.
TGCTCAGTTGTTGCAACACTTGCTTCAGCTTCATTTGGTTAAGCTTCGCACTATGGCTCCGTTGACTGGCGAGCCACCACAAGGCTATGATGAAAATGCCCATTGTGATTTCCATTCTGGGGCACCGGGGCATAATATCGAGAACTGTAAAGCTTTTAAGCACAAAGTTCAAGACTTAATCGATTCAAGAGCATTTGAGTTCATGCCAAGCAATGGTCTTATTCCAGAAGATGTGGATGTTCCTATTCTCTCCCCTGAAGTTGCATCAGGTCAGGAGCCTGTCTTGCAATCTGTGACCCTAGAGTCTCCCTGCCCGCAGCTATTGCCCGTTCCTAGGCCAAGCCTAAGAATGAAAGTTCCTGAACGAAGGGAGTCCCCGATACCTCAGACTCAGTCTCCCGATGTCTCAACTATTCAGAGTCAGCGATCCTTTGGGTCTTTGCTTCAGATATCTGTTCCCCGCCAGAGTCAGCAGTCATACTGTCATCAGCCGCGTCAGCACGCCCGACGAAGACCAAGGAAGCCAAAGAAGCAGTTCACCCATTTGTCGTTGTCGTACAGTCAGATATTGCCAGACTTGATCACATATGGATTGATAGTGCCGAAAAATACTGATCCAGAGATTCATCCACATACGCCAGGTTCTGATGTCGACGCCCGCTGTGAGTACCATGTTGGGGCGCAGGGGCATTCAACCGAAGACTGTAAGGTGCTAAGAAGCAAGATTCAAACTCTGCTTGACTCCAACATGTTCTCTGTCACACCTCAGGGTATCCAGATCAACGATCTTCCTTCGTCCAGTCATGTGGGTTCGGCAGCTAATGTTATGGAGGGATTCACCGAGAGCGGATGTTCAGAAGATTATCAGGATGACTTCAACGAGCAATTCTGAAGATGGCTGTTTCAGCAGCAAATCAAGACTCGGAAGCCCAGTTCCCCGAAGCTGGCAATCTTTTTATCATGTCATTTCTTTGCATTTGTAGTTTCTTTTCTGTTTAAATTTGAACTTATTTGCAAATCTTGTCTGTGGAACTCTGTTGTTTTCAGTTGATAATGATAATGAATTGAATATGTTTGTTTTGATTAAATCCATTCGTGTTCACTCAATATTGCTTTTTCATTAATGTCAAACGCTTGTTTAAGCGGAATCCCTTGAGGGAGGATGACGAAATTGAAAGACGCACAAGCTTCCGAATGTATGCTTTTGAATAAAATCTCTGCTGATGATGTACAGGCATTGTTTCAAATTCCTAAACACCGGAGATATAAGGATGTTAATCCCTTGTCAACCCCTTTGAGCCTAGTAGTAGGAGTTTCTTTCTGAAAACGAAAAAACCTCAATCTTAACCTGGGGCAGGGTAGGTGTCAGTTAATTCGACCTAACATCCAAATTGCAAAAGGAGTGTCCCCGTTCGAGGAACAATCACGCCTGTATAGGTCGTACCTAAAGAACCACAATGGTTATCCTTCACCATCCAAGGAGTGAGACAGTCACAACCCCTTCAACAAGTCAGACGAGCCGGTGTCATACGATTTGTTCAACAAAAAAAAAAGAATCAAAAAAAGAAGAAAAAAGCCCGCCAAGTCGATAACTTGAAGACAAATGGCTTAGGAAAAATTAGGGCATCCCGCTGGACTTCGAAATCAAATGATATACTCAAAAGAGCCAGTCCAGGCAAAAATAGGGAATGAATGATGATAAAAAAACAAGTCGTGTGACTCCAGGCACCAAAGACGAAAAGCGAGTGACTGTCACTCCAAAAATTTGTGGTTTCTCGAACCATCACTCCTGTCATTAACTTTGGAAAGGTAAGCGCTTGTGTTGAATTAGCTGAACATAGGATTGGAGAATATTAAGGAGAGTGGGTGGGTTAAACAGAACTTTGAGCCTCATATCTTTTCTTTCAAACCGTGAACCTGACCAAGTTACAACCGTCAAAAGTCCTAATTGAAGCAGGTTTGTTTCGAAAGCATACTTCGGTAAAGATCGCGTCAAAACTGACTCCTAAAAGGATTTTTCTTACCCTATGGGTATGGATATTGATATTTCTGATAAGTGATTCATTCACTATATGTCACAACTTTTTTCCAGTGAACAGACTTGGATTTTAAAACTGTCATATGCACTGCATTAATATTATCTTTTGCAAAACGAATTGTTTTACTCCTAAGAAAGCATTTGACATCAGGAAAGTTTCTACAATGCGAAGTTTGATAGAAATAAGATATAGAGCGCCCGAGTACTCCTTTGAGCAGGGGCAAGTCACATCAGGTAAACATAAGCAGAGTCGGTCATTCCAAGATGCAGCTAATCTGGAGCAATCAGGTCGAGACTCATCAAACCACTCGAAGGCCAGTCGAAGACGCCATTCCCTAAGGTCCATTAATCTGGGGCAATCAGGTCGAGATTAGGTAAATCTCTCGAAGCCAGGGGCACTTCTCTACAAATCAGCCAATCAGGGGCAAATCACTTCAAAGCTGGGGCAGGCCACCCCAGGAGCACGACAACCATCCTTACCCAGAAAGGAAATTGACTTGAAGTACCTCTTCAAGGTTCGAAGCGCTGAGGCAGTTCATATCTAACCATCAGGGTACCGAAATTTCAGGTTTCCTTTCGAGGAAGGTTTTTACAAAAGTCCCGCAGGCTGGGGCAAAATTGGAAACAAAGGAGATGTGTTCCTCTCCATGTCTTCAGAGCTTATCAGAGTTATAGAAGCAGATTTGGGTTTATTTCCCCAGCAGTAGGGCGGGTGCAGTACTGTTATCCCCACAGAGTCTAAATGGTTGACTTCTTTCCCCCCAGAGTCTAGGTCATTGACTCATTCCTCAAGCGGAATTCGTATTTGTTGAGTTTACTTCTCAATTTTCCCCAAGCAGATCTAATTCCCAGACAAATCAGCGGAATTAATCTTCTTCCCCACATAGTGGACCTGACTCAGAGATTGTTTATCTCCATCCCCCAGCAGAGATAGTTTGGGATAAGCTCCCAGTAAGTCTTATTCAAAATCCCTAGCAGATAGCGGATTCAATCTCCGACAGAATGAAGCTATTCCTCAGCAATCTGCTGTGTTTCCCCAGTAGAGCTATTCTGGCTAATCATTCATAGCCGACTTCCCCGGTAGAGTGGAGTTGTTGCCTCCAGTCAAGTTGTTTGTTCCCCAGAAGAGTGGTAGGCTGATAGGCCATCCGGGACATTTTCCGCAGCAGAGTTTGATTTAGATCCCCAGCGGAATGGATTTATTCTTAGCAAAGCAGTTTTACCCAGAAGTTTTTTCTCGGAGGCCATCCAAGGCTTGTACTCCCCAGCATGAGTTTGTTTGCGCTAGGCGTATCTAGCTCTGACCCAACAGAGTTGGCTCTTTCTCTCTAGCATTTATTTTGCAAAAGTGGTTCATTTGCATTTACATACATGCATAGCATCCACCCAAACGCAAAGCATTTCCATTTCGCATGGAGCATTTCGTCATATCCAAACATATGCATGTGAAACATAAGCCAGGTCGTTACCCTTTTGTTTCAAGTGAACCTCGCAGATGATTAGTATCTTTGCCCGTGTGTTGGCTAGACCCCAGCTCGTGGTGTTTCCCCAGCGGAGTTATTTTGTGATTATCACCAATGGATGGTCTTAATTTCGTTCGAATCTTGTTGCTCGCTTATATTTAGCGAAGGCTTGACGGCGAGGTCAAGTGATTTGGTTCTTCAACGGCGATGTTGAGAAGTTTGTTTTGACGGCGAGGTCAAGTGATTTGGTTCTTCAACGGCGATGTTGAGAAGTTTGTTTTGACGGCGAGGTCAAGTGATTTGGTTCTTCAACGGCGATGTTGAGAAGTTTGTTTTGACGGCGAGGTCAAGTGATTTGGTTCTTCAACGGCGAGGTTGGATGTTTGTTTCTGGCGGCGATGTCAGAGTAATTTGTTTTTTCAGCGGCGAGGTTGGATGTTTGTTTCTGGCGGCGATGTCAGAGTAATTTGTTTGTTCAGCGGCGAGGTTGGATGTTTGTTTCTGGCGGCGATGTCAGAGTAATTTGTTTGTTCAGCGGCGAGGTTGGATGTTTGTTTCTGGCGGCGATGTCAGAGTAATTTGTTTGTTCAGCGGCGAGGTTGGATGTTTGTTTCTGGCGGCGATGTCAGAGTAATTTGTTTGTTCAGCGGCGAGGTTGGATGTTTGTTTCTGGCGGCGATGTCAGAGTAATTTGTTTGTTCAGCGGCGAGGTTGGATGTTTGTTTCTGGCGGCGATGTCAGAGTAATTTGTTTGTTCAGCGGCGAGGTTGGATGTTTGTTTCTGGCGGCGATGTCAGAGTAATTTGTTTGTTCAGCGGCGAGGTTGGATGTTTGTTTCTGGCGGCGATGTCAGAGTAATTTGTTTGTTCAGCGGCGAGGTTGGATGTTTGTTTCTGGCGGCGATGTCAGAGTGATTTGTTTGTTCAGCGGCGAGGTTGGATGTTTGTTTCTGGCGGCAATGTCAGAGTAATTTGTTTGTTCAGCGGCGAGGTTGGATGTTTGTTTCTGGCGGCAATGTCAGAGTAATTTGTTTGTTCAGCGGCAAGGTTGGATGTTTGTTTCTGGCAGCGATGTCGGAGTAATTTGTTTGTTCAGCGGCGATGTTGAAAGTTTGTTTTGACGGCAATGTCGGAGGATCGTATCTTTGGATTCAATATCTGTTTGTATTTAACAAAGGACTGATGGCGAGGTCAGAAGGTTGTTTTAAGAGATGACGGCGAAGTCAGGGACTTTACCAAAGTCCTGTGTAAAATTGACGGCGAATTCAGAAAATATTGAAAAAATGACGACGAAGTCAGTTGATTTATAATTTTGACGCTGAGATCTGACGGCGAGGTTAGATGTTATTAAAGGAGCTGACGGTGAGGTCAGATGTTCCACTTAATATGGGTACCTGACGGCGATGTCAGAAGTTCCTTTTACGGTTGGCAAATTTCAGGTCTCTTTGGTATTCAACCGCCTTTAACCTTGAATGTCTGAAAGTCGCTCACCTTTCATCCCTTCAGGTCTAAGTCGCTTGAATAGGGGCAGCTGTTGTACCCCAAAATTTGCCCCACCTTTTCTCCATTTGGTTTATGTTTCACATCATTGCATTAGCATATCACATTGCATAAGCATATCCAAAATTGTCCTACTTGTATATATTTCTCATTTATACATCCTTCCATTCCTCATAGTCAGAAAATTCAAATGCTTTATGGGGGAGAATTACATGGAGTTTTGTTCTTTTCAATTAAGGCATATTCATGCTCATTGGATTCAAGTGACGAAGTTCGTTTGATTCATCAGCAGAATAGGTTTTAATTCAATCAAAGGCACAAAATTGATTCGTGATTGATTTTAAGACCTCTTTCCTAAGTGAGAATCCAAAATGGTGGAATTTGGTTCATGAGACTTTTTGGAGTCTAAATTCAAGGGCATGAATAGCCAACCAAGGCCCATTTATAACTTCAAAATTCCATACATTTAGTATACATTATACAAAAAAATCTACAAATTTTTTTTTCTTGTGAAGATAAAGTCCATAGCCAAAATATCACAACAAGTTTCTACATAAATATACAAGCCCATTTCAAAATAAATTCATCACCAAGTACAAGTTACAAGATTGATAAAATCCAGATCCATGCTTTTCACTACTTTACAATAACATCATCTCTTTTCAGGTGATTTGAAATGGCTGAACCTTCCAAGGTCATTCATGTTCGAAATGTTGGTCATGAGATATCTGAAAATGATTTGCTTCAGCTATTTCAACCTTTTGGAGTCATAACAAAGCTTGTGATGTTGCGTGCCAAAAATCAGGCTCTTCTCCAAATGCATGAAATTCCTGCTGCAGTTAGTGCTATACAATTTTATGAAAATGCTCAACCAAGCATGAGGGGGAGAAATGTTTATGTCCAGTTTTCCTCTCATCAAGAACTGACGACAGTGGATCAACAAAGTCAAGGACGAGAAGATGAGCCAAATCGAATTCTCTTAGTCACGGTTCATCAAATGCTGTATCCTATAACAGTGGATGTGCTACAACAAGTATTTTCTCCCCATGGATATGTGGAAAAAGTTGTAACATTTCAGAAGTCAGCTGGCCTCCAGGCTCTCATCCAGTATGATACTCGCCAAAGTGCCATTACTGCCAGAACTGCACTTCAGGGACGTAATATTTATGATGGTTGCTGTCAGCTGGACATTCAGTTCTCAAACCTTGATGAACTACAAGTGAACTACAATAACGATCGTTCAAGGGACTTTACAAACCCAAATCTGCCCACAGAGCAGAAAGGCCGACCTTCACAATCTGGATATGGTGATGCAGGAATGTATGGGGTTCAAGGTTCTGGACCCAGATCAGCTGGATTCTCACAGATGGGCAATGCTGCGGCTGTTGCAGCAGCCTTCGGGGGAGATTTTCCTCCTGGTATAACTGGAACAAATGAAAGGTTTACAATTCTTGTCACTAATCTCAATCCCGATAGAATCGACGAGGATAAACTGTTCAACTTGTTCTCCATTTATGGTAACATTGTCAGAATCAAGATACTCCGGAATAAACCAGATCATGCACTTGATGGGAGATGGTTTCCAATCCGAATTGGCAGTGTATTTTCTGAAGGGATCCATGCTATTTGAAAAGCGAATGGAGGTGAACTTCTCAAAGCATCCGAACATAATCCAAGGTGCTGATACACACGAATACGTAAGCTCAAATCCCAACCGGTTCAACCGCAATGCTGCTAAAAACTATAGGTGCCAGCCTGCTACCCCTACCTCCATACACTCATAAGCCTCATCCAGATTTCTACTACCATCCAACTCTGCATCACAACAACATACTGCCCAATAGCAAACCAACCTGTACCTACACCAATAACAAATAAACCATTTCATCATGACCAATCCACAACACAGTGAAATCATATGATAAAGTGGAAGAGTGAATTCTGTCCATTTTGTTGAAGAAAATGACACTTATTTTCACAACAAAGTATCAAAGCTAGCAGGTTGAGGATGCTACCTGTATACCCTGGAATACATAGAACTATGTTCCATCAGGCTCTCTAGAGGTATAATCTCCTGCGCAAAAAGCTTCCTGCAACATCATTCACGGGATCTCCAGTTCTTTCTGACTCTGGATTTTATTTGTTGAACAAGCTTCTCACTTATGACCCTGAAAAGAGGATCACTGCTGAAGATGCTCTCAACCACGAATGGTCTTGTGAAGTTCCCTTCCCAAGTCTAAAGAATTCATGCCTACATTTCCTGCTCAACACGATAAAGAAAGGAAAATACATGAGTTATTACGTTAAAAGGGCGCACAATTATAGGCCGTGAATATAATTGAAGGTTTCCGTCTTGATGTCGAAAAAACTGTGTCCGATAGAGTATACATCAAGCAAATTACCCTCGCAGGAGGTTATGGATGTCCTCACAGGACTTACCACCGGGGTATGTCATGAATCAGTAGCTGAACAAGGTTTGATGCGCTTCCCGCTGTTACAAAGATTCCAAGCTGTTAACCTTAAAATTCCAAGTGAAAAGACCGATACCGGTTGTGCAATAGAAAGCTTATTGTGAATATCTATTTTAACACCAATTATGATGATGAGAAGCATTTCCGTTCGCACCTGAGATTTTGGTTGGAGACTTTTAGACTTGAGAGCAATAGCGTATGAGTTTTACTTCCATTGCATTCCATTCATGCCAATGAGTGTCAGCCGTATATAATACCATGCCGACAGCCATGAGAGCCGAGTTAGGATTGCATTTAGACCATATCTACACTGTAAAAAAAAACACATGCTTGTCACCAATCAGAAAAGATGAATAACAGTAAAGTCAGCAAGAAGTTTGCAAAGCTTTTACTTCTAATCTCGACTTGCTCCTTGTCCTTGATTTGCCACCTCTCAAAATCGTATTCCTGCAAATGAAGTTGCAAATTAATTACCACAGTAAAAAGCAGAAAGAGGGAGTTACCGCAGTGAAAATCAGTTGAAGTTTTTTTACCTCACTACAGACAAAAAGGACTGAGAATCGTACCACAAGGGCAAGAGCCTCACCTCAATTCTTCAGACACTCTCTCCATATAAAACTAGGTGGAAAGTTGCAGCAAAAAACATGTGAGGGGCCTCCAACCAAAACCCTAGCCGCAACCCTTTCCGTTTCCACCAACTCCACCTACATCTTCATCCCTAACCTCACTCAAAGCCATCTGAACTCACTCTTCAACCAAAACACTTCCTTCAAACACGACTTTGAACAACAAACTTCAACTCACCTTCGAAAATACTCAGAGAATCATACCCAAACTTCAACATCGTACTCATCTCACCAATAAACCTACCCAGAAATTTCAAACAGCCAACACAAACTGAATCTCAAAGCTTCAAGATGTTGATTACTCCAATTTCCGCCGTTCACAAACCAAAATCCAGAAGCATGCTTCACGAATTTCAACCCAGAAAACCTCAAGTTTCCATCGCTCGAACATCATTCAAACAACCTTCACATCCCCAAACCTCACAACTCCGTGAAAACTGCCGTGAAACCTCAAACCCAGATTCAACTTCCAACCCCAAATCCATTTCGAAATCAAAGCCCAGAAACCTCTACGCTCTCCATCGCACCTCATTCTCTTCATTCACCTTCGAATCCTCCCTCAAACCTTCACACAAACAATAAACCTTGTTCAAACCCTAAAACTACCAAACCACCATCAGAGCACGTCAAAAGAAAAGTGAATCAGAACCAATTTCAGAAAGAGATGAGGAGAAACTTGAAGATGCGAAACATGATTTCCTTAAGATGAGGATTGGAAGAGAAAATCAAAACGGAAATCAAGTTGGATTTAGGTGAGTCAGAAGAGAAGTCGAACCATACACGAGAGAAGGTTGAGTTCTTAATTTTTCCCATTCTACTTGTGGTCGTGCGATATTAAGTCCTCTTCTAGAAGTTCCAACGACAGTGTTCTGTTTTGAGGAAAGGTTATGAATGATGCGTTGTTCTTCTTCTAACGTGGCGTTTTTCTGATGTGTGGTGTTTGGGCTTGTGACCCATTGTGTTTTACTATCAAGTTGTAGTCATTTGATTTTTTTTTAAAAAAAAAAGGTGATGGGCTTTGAGCCCATAGGACCCCCTGATTCAGCTTATTCACCCCCCTATTTTTCTTTCTTAACTTTTTATTTTCGATATGTAATTGTTTATTATGTATATATTATTGTATATATTATTATTATTATTATTATTATTATTATTATTATTATTATTATGTATTATATTATTTTGTTTTATTTTGTAAATATTTTTTATATATTAATATCTTTTTTTTCATTTCTTTAAATTTATCTTGTATATTAATTTCTTTAGAATTTTTTGTATATATATTATGTTTAGAAGTTTTTATCTTATTTCTTTTAGAATATTTTATATTTTTAGAGTTAAACTCCATTTCGCTTTTGTTATTGGACATTTTTGTCCCATTTCATCTGTTTTGGTCGATGACGAGACCTCCGTAATTCATTACCAGTCAAATTATTGAAAAGTAATGTTGGATCTGAGACCATCCCTTTTCTCTTTTCATTACCTGTCCCGACTCGATTCAAAAACATTGTCAAACCATCTTTTAAATCATTTCTTTGTGTTGAGCTAAAAAGAGGATTGGGTGTAGACCTCTTCTTCTTCGAGCGTAGGGATGCCCACTGTAGTGAGGGTGGTCTCGATGCTCGTCTGTCAATACAAAGACGCTTCCAACATTTCCTCATAAAACTTCGGTCTCGTACTGAGTATACTTTCCATAATAAATCAAATTCTCTTTGTATTGAATTAAAAAGAGAGGATTAGGTGTAGACCTCTTCCTCTCCGAATGTTGGGATGCCCACTGTAGTGAGGGTGGTCTCGATATTCGTCTTTCAATACGAAGACGCGACTTTGTCCACCACCTCTCCTTTTCACAATTTCATCCCGCAACCCGTTTCACACCTAAAACCTCGGTCCTGTACCGAGTGCATTTTCAAATCTTTTCATAACAAAAACTTGAATGGTCGTGGAGTGGTTAGGCGTAGGCCTTCTCCTATCCCGAGTGTTGACGTTTACCGTAGGGTTCTCTGTCGCAAAGCACTTACCATTCAAAACCAAAACATCTTTAATAAGAGAACGAAGTTCTCTTTGCATTGAATTAAAGAGAGAGAGAGGATTGGGTGTAGACCTCTTCTTCTCCGAGCGTAGGGATGCCCACTGTAGTGAGGGTGGTTTCGACGCTCGCCTTTCAATACGAAGACGCCTCGTTCGCCACACCTTTTACAACAAAAACTTTGAGACAATGAATTGGGTACTACCCGTAGGGGTTACTATTCGAGGACCTATCTCGCCCCTAAAAAACAATCCAATCAATCAAATGTGACTTCTAGCCCCGCGTGGCGAAAACTAATCAATCTTTCGAAAGGATATGTTACGTCCATTCTACCGCAAACAGGTAATGCCTAAGTCTCCAACGAGCGAGCAGCGAAACACCTAACTGCTAGAATGCGCACGATAGCATCATCCATAAAAAACATCAACACACCGTAGTTAGCCGAACTACGGCTGCTCTGATTTCTCATACCAGATGAGAATACGTAGGCACAAGGGCCACAATCCTTGGCGAGCACACAATCCCCCTATCACCCGTAGTTTCCCGAACTACGTCGACTCTGACTTTCTCATATCTGTTGAGAATACGTAGGCCTAGGACCGCGAAGTCCTATCGAGTCCTTTCTTTCCCTCGTCACCCCTTGTTTCTCGTTTCTAAACCTTTCCCTTTACCTCTTTTAGAACTTTCTTTATAGCATAATGTTTAAGCAAATAAATTCACACATCGACAAACAAAAGGTTCCCATCGAGTACGATGGATGCGAGGGGTGCTAATACCTTCCCCTCGCATAACCGGCTTCCGAACCCGTTCTTGGTTGCGAGACCATCTTATCCATTCCTTTCTTAAGGTTTTCTCGATATTTTCCTTTCCCCTCATGGGATAAATAAAGTTCGGTGGCGACTCTTCTGTCTATCCTTTTCGCCTCCCCGTCGTTGCGCGATGCATTTTTCGAGTAGCGACACATACGGTCGTTTGTACCAGAGCTGAATGAAGAAAGCGTACGACAAGAAGATACATCCGCGAAGCTTTCAGACGGGCGACCTTGTGCTGAAAAGGATTCTCCCGCCGCAAGCAGATCACAGGGGCAAGTGGACCCCCAACTACGAAGGGCCATACGTTGTCAGGAAAGTCTTTTCAGGAGGAGCGTTGTTGTTGTCCACCATGGACGGAGAAGACTTCACGTCGCCTATGAATTCGGACGCGGTTAAAAAATACTTTGCTTGAAATAGACCAGCTGGACAGAAAAAAGAGAGTCCAGGCAAAAATGGGGGCATCCCGGCGAATCAAAAACAGAATGAAAGGTTCGGGCAAAAATTAGGGATACAATTAAAAAATGTACACCCGCGAAGTTGAAAACCTACACTGGGCGGCTTCGGCAAAAAAGGGTATCCCGGTGAACTGAAAACCCGTAAAGGGCAGTTCACGCAAAAGTTAGGGATTTGAAAAGCAAATGACTGCGGTCCGAATTTGATAAATGCAATAAGCATCAATGCGGGAGAATACAGTTGAGGAGCCAGTTATCGGATACAATCTCTTCAGAAGTGGGGATACCGGGAAAAGCATTAGAGTCGGGCGAGTCATGGGAGGATCAGTTCGTGGTGTTCATCTGCATCCCGTTGCCGACATGTGTACAAATTTAAGTTGTCAATATTTATGCTTCTTGTGCATACTTGTATACTGGTATATTTGCTTTGTGTAGCTTCCTCATTTCAGGAGTTACATCCCGTGTACAAAACCCCGCCCATTCAGGGGCCCAATCAATAAAATACGTTATTCAGTACTTGACACTGTTCTTTACTGTTTTGTGCATGATTAACGCCTAAGTTAATGAAACTAGCGTGTGTATAACGTCACTGGCCCTTGCCAACAGTTGCTAAAGCTTCGAATTAACTGAAAATAATGTCACTAACCTGGATTGATTTGGTTGCATAGGCTTGTCTTGTCCTGTTTGTGTTGTTGCAGGTTTCATAACCGTACGAGGAAGATGATCGAAAGATTGCAATAACGAAAGACTCAGCCTTCGCGCAGGTCACGCAGGTTCTTCCTGAAGAAGGATCGGACTCTCCAGCTAGTCGTAGCGTGTGCAAAAAAGGATTGACGATTCCAAGATCGTAAGGCTGTACTCAGGCAGGTTCAAATTTCCCCGCAGGGTCATTCACTCTCCCCCCAGCAGAGTCAGTGGATTTCCCCCAGTGGAGTTCTCTCCTTTCAGCAAATGTTTTTTTCCTCCCAGTGGAACTCGAAGATCAAGACTCTCCCCGGCGGAGTTGGTGGTGGGTCCTGTCATTTATTTTGTCAAGGATACCGTGTAATATCAGTTCACTCTCCAGCAGAGAAGTCCAATCATACTTGGCATACCTGCTATTCCTCAGCAAAGTTATATTCCCCAGCAAGGGGTTACCTCAACAGGGTGTTTGGGTCGAGCTCCCAACTTCCCAGCATGGGTGACTTCGCCCTTCCAACATTTATTTTTGCTGGAATGATTCTGTAGCATCTGGCTATACCCAGCGGAGTTGGCATTATCTTCAGCATTTAATTTTGCTAAAGCAGTTTCTGTATTATAGCAGTTCAGGTGAAGAGAGCACTTGCTCAAATGAACTACCAAACACTCAGGGTCTCGGCATGAGATATTCAATGATAATGTCAGTTTCGGCTGTACTCCCCATAGAGTTATCAGGATAAGTTTCTCTTTATTTCCAAGCAGAGTTATTTGTCATCAAGGGGTTTCATGAATCAGAATTTCAGAAGTTGCCTCCGGTCATCAGAACAGGCATCCGGTGATGTAGTTTTCAGATATCCCCAGTAGAGTCCGCCTCAAAGTCGCTGTCACGTCAGTGCTAAAGAAGGTTGTGGGTGGGGATCAATGGAGAACCAAGTCCTGACGTAGACAACTTATTCCTATATTGACGGGATTTCTTCAGAAGTGGGCGTCCTAACGTGGACAGGTTTATTTTCCACGGGTTGGTGAAGTGTGTTAGTCCTAACGTGGGCAGATTCGGGTCCTCGAAATTGGTGGAATGGGAGGTCATGACATTGACAAAAGTGATTACTCTTTGTGTTGGTGTCCTGACGTGGACCAGTTCCTCTCAGCAGATATCTTTCTTCGTGTTGGCAAAGCATGGGTCCTGACGGGGACAGATCAGACAAGGGTGTGAGTCCTTATGTGGACAAGTCTTATTTCCTCAGCAGGTCGAAGATGCCTGAGTCCTGACGTGGACAAGTCAAGACGAAAGAGGGGTCCTGACGTGTACAAGTTTATTCCTTACATGGGAAAAGAGGTCAGTTCCTAACGTGGAAAGATGAGATTCCTTGCATGGAAAAATGGGTTTCCTCACGTGGAAAGATTGAGTCCTCACGCGGACATATCAAGATTGATTCCTGACGTGGAAAGAAAGAGATTATTCCTGACGTGGAAGAGTTTAGTCCTGACGCGGACAGATCAAAGGAGTTATTCCTAACGTGGAAGAAAGAAGATTGATTCCTGACGTGGAAAGATGGAAAGTTTAGCCCTGACGTGGATGGATTCAAAAAAAGTTGATTCCTGACGAGGAAGAATGATGTACTCCTTACGTGGAAAGGTGAGTCCTAACGTGGACAGGTTCAGAACCAAAGGTGAATTCCTTACGTGGAAAGAGTGGGGTCCTGACGCGGACATGTCAAGTGGTATTGGAGTCCTTACATGGACAGGTCGATATAGAGAGAAGATTGATTCCTGACGTGGAAAGATGGAAAGTTTAGCCCTGACGTGGACAGATTCAGAAAGGTTGGAGTCCCCACATGGACAGATTGAGAATTGTATTCCTTACGTAGACGAAAATTGGTTTCCTTACATGGAAAGAAGACGTGGTTCCTTACGTGGAAGGATGGAGTCCTAACGTGGACGGGTCCAGACGAGGTTATTCCTAACGTGGAAGAGTGTTATTCCTGACGGGGACGATTCAGTTTATGGAAAGGTAGACAAATCATTCCCCAGCGGAGTTGCCGAGATTTTCTGGGTTAACAGCAAGCGGAGTCCTAACGTGGACAGGTTTTAGTTGGGCTCTCTTCGTGTTGACAGCAGACAGAGTCCTGACGTGGACAAGCAAAGGACGAAGTTTCCGATGATTCAATCTTTTTCAGGATGATGAGAAGAATCCTCAGCACGGTCGTTACGAGATCAGTGAGAGGCTGCAAACAGTCATATCCAGGCAGTGGATGTCGTTACCCCAAGCAAGAGCGCGGTTTATGTCTGCGGTTGGCAAATTTTCGGGTTTCTTAGTATTCAACCGTCTCGTACCGCGAATGTCTGAAGGCTCCGGGCTCTTCACCCAATCGGGTCCAAGTCGCTTGAATAGGGGCAGCTATTGCACCCTAGAATTTGCCCAACCTTATTCATTTGGTTTATGTTGCAATATCATTAGCATTTGCATATAGAGGCATGTACATAGACTAACCATCTGCATAGCATAAGCATAACAAGTCATTCAACAGGGGACCAATCATTATTCTCATCTCTAGAGGCCTATCAAGAGGATACTATCCTAATTCCATCTCATTCAAGTCATCAGAAAAGAATTTGAGAGCAGAGAGTTCAGCAAGTCAAGCCTTGAGTCTATCTCCCATCTGAGGGTATCTGGGGATCATAAAGGGGGTTGTGAGCTGTGAATGGAAGGCATGGAGAGCATCTAGACATCATGGGAGGCTTAGAAAGTCATTTGGAGAAGAGAATAAGTTGTTGAGGTGATCACAAGAATTGCAGTTGAAGACAGTCAACTAGGGTTTCATCTGGGTCAACCCTAGGTCAACCCTAGGCCAATTGATTGATTTAAAGGCATTAGGGGCTATTGGAGAAATGTGGGGTTCATCATTTGACATGGAGAATAAAGATATGTTGTTGTGCTAAGAAGAATTCAAGAGAAATCAAGGAGAAGAGGAGGTTCTAAATTAGGGTTTCTATGTAAAATCCCCTAGTTTAGGTCAAATTTCCAAGCAAGATAAGTCAAAATGCAAGCTTCAAATGGATCCTTGGCCAACATGAAACTTGTAGAGGATCTCAAGACCTTTAATTTGAGTGGTGGAAGACATCAAGGAGATTTATAGAACTCAAGTTATGGTTCTTGCAAGTTACAGGTCATCTGAGGTATCTGAAATTTTGTCTGTGAAAGTGACTTGACTTCCAAGCAATTTTTACCCCTCAAGGAGATTTCAAATGAATTTCTGGTCAACATAAGAATTGTTCCTCATTGTCTTAGCTTTCTATAATGGTATAGTATGCCCTCATATGATGTGTGGAACTCAACTTATGGTCTTGGCAAGCAAAGGGTATTTTGGTCATTTGTGAATTACAGGTCATTTTAACCTATGCCCAAAACTCATACAAGGAGGCCTCAAATGGAAACACTTACAACATAAAACTTGCTCCAAATGACATTTTGAGTCTAGAAAAGTGACCATGAGAGATTGGAAATGTCCATAGCACAAGTTTTCAAAATTGGTGAATTTAATGAAGGAAAATGGCTTAGAAAATGATATTTTTCATATCTTGGCCAAATGATGCAAAATTATAGGTCATTTTGAATGGAAAAGGCATTCTAAAGACATTGGCTAAAGTGTAATTTTGATCTTAGGTCATGATTTGTGAATTATCCATGGTTGCTTGAATTAAAAGTAACATAATCCAAATTGAAAGGGAAAAGTGTAAGGGAAACTTCTCCAATGTTCTAGGAGGTTCCTATATCACCTATATATTCATGCAAGCTGAATCATGCAAGGGTTGGTGCTACCACTTTGTTCAAAACCTCCATTTTCACTCATTTTTCATTCTTGCATAAGCCTCTCAAATTCCCTCAATCTCTCACCAAACTTCAACATTCTTGATTCAACCTTCATCATCATCACACAAAGGTCAGAATCCACACATTTCTTTGGCAAATTGAGCAAGGAATTGTGCTATTCATCATCATCATTCAAAGTGCAAGAATCTTGGAACTAGAAGATTCAAAGCCTTGGAGCCTCTCTGATTGCATACAGAACTCATTTCCAAGATCACTGATCAATTTCCCCTCCTTTCAAGCATTGGATCAAGTGTATTCCATAACTGTTTTCAGCATCATAACAGGTTGGTAACCTCATTCGAATTGCATAATTTAATGAGAATTTTAGGGAATTGTTAGTATAGACTGGTTAGGATAAGTGAGATGATTGATTTTGATAAGTTTGAGCAAGTTTCATGGACATTGATCATGGTGCACCATTTCTGATGAAGCTTAGAATGGCAAGAATCGTGTGAGATAATCTTGGATTGAGTGCTTAAAATGACCAGGGTGAGTTGTAGGTTAGTTTAGGATGATTTCTAGAGAGAATTGAGAGGATCAATATCAGTGGAGAATGATGGACCCGATCTGTTGCACCTATCGAATTGCATTATTGCTTGAGTTTTAGAAGAAAGTAATGACATGGTTGTGTAGAGGGAAGAGATTGGAGTGTTTTTGGTTTTTACAGTGAGAGCTTTCATGGAGGATTGAGGGAGAACAAGGAAGTGGAAAGTTCATGCACGATGGTGAAGTTGCAAAAACCCTAGGGTTTCTAAGGTTGAAGATGAAGTCAGAGCCACACGATCCAGGGTTTGACTTGGACTTGGGATGTAATCTGATGGCTGTGGTTTAAAGTTCAAAACGGAGGGAAGCTTCAGAAATGAAACGCAGCGTTTCATTAAGTGGGGGGGATTGGGCTCAGAGCGCTATCTACACCCCCCATGTTAATAAGCCCAACGCGCTTAACTTGGTTTCCTTGCTATTCTCACCCCCTCCCTTTTATTTCTTTATATTTTCTTTTATTTTCTTTAATTTTTTCATGCATCTTCTAAAATTCATAATAAATAGAAAAATAATCATTTTTAATTCATTCTTTTTGCATTATTTTCTTTAAGATGTCTAGAAAATTATAAAAAATAAAAATTGCATTTTATTTTTTATTTGATATTTTTCCCATATTTTCTAAATAAATAACATTTTAAATGGTTTCATTTCATACATGATTTTATTAATTTTTGTTCTATTAGATACTTTCATATTTTTCATCCATTCTTTTTAGGTTGTTTAGGTTAGACATTGAACTTGTAGATTCAATTTAGTTCCCATTTATAGAAATTAAATTTAGGTGCTTAGTGTAAGTATGAATAACATGGATAAAATTAGGGTTTTAGGTGATGACTTAGGAGATTTGATTCTTTTCCCTTAGGACTTAGGGTTTGACTAGTTTAGTTATGGGACTATAGGGGCTATGGGTAGTTATTAGATCCCTTAGAAAAAGTTAGGATTCCCCTACTGCTATTAATACTCTGTATATATCTGATTGACTGGTGTGGTGTGCCCTCTGGGGACTGTTGCTTGCTTGTGTGGGTATTGGGATTGTCTGGGGACTTAGGAGAGCTGAATACTTGAGGAGATGAAGACCATTGGAGATCCAGAGATTGAAGAGCAATTGCCAGAGTTGAATAGTAGGTTATTGCTAGCAGCTGCTGAGGAGACTAGGGTTTAGGAGCTAGGCAGAGCTCTAGATTAGAAAGCTTGCTTCTCAAACATAGATGGCCTTGTTTGCCTCTATCCTTTCTCTATGATTCAAAGTCTCTTTCAAATATCCACCTCCTTCCTTTGGAAGGATCAGTGAATATATTTGAAAGATAGAACTTTTGAGAGGAAACTTTCTGTTTAATGTTAACAGTTGATGAACCACCCTTGGTAGGTAATTAACTGTTTAACATTCATTCACCTCATCTGGTTGACTGATGTTCATCCTAGCCTGAGACATGAAGAAAGGCCATTGCAGATGGAAGACAGATGATCAAAGCCCTTGCCTGAAGGTCATGAAGATGGAGATTGATGCTTGTTGAAGCCTGTAACTGAGTAGAGATTACTTGAAGTCAGATGTTGATTCAGAGCTGCTGATGCTGTTTATTTTTGCTGTATTTCATTTCTTGATGTATTGATTGGTTTTCCTGACTGTATTGCTTGTTGTTTACCCTGTTGGGTTGAAAGTGAAGCCTGTTCACTTTTGCCTATTGTTTTCTAGGTTCGAGGTTGAGTGGGACTCCCTTGCCTCGCTTGTATTGTTGCATCCATGCATTTTACCGCTTTACTGTATATATATCTGTTATTGTTTTTGTTTCTGCCTATCCTGTAGGATCTCTGTTTCTCTCTGTGCAAGAGAGGAGCATGATAGACACTAGGTCTTAACCCATGCATGATAACATTAGGTTAGTTTGTTTCCCTTCACAACCATAGGTTAGAGTTCTGTCTCTTCTTCCTCAAAACAAACAGAAAAACACATAAAGATTTCAAACACAATAAAAGACACTTCTTCCGTAAAAGAATGTGAACTCATCAAGACGGCATTTTTGTCCGCTGGGACTGTTAATCAGAAAAACTTTTTTTCAGAAGGAATAAAATCAACCAAGACAGACTTGTGTCGTACGTGGCCCGAACTACGTTTGCTCTGATCTTTCATGCTGTGTGAAAGTACGTAGGCATAGGATGCGATGTCCTAGCGAGCAACCTTCCCCTCCTTTCCCGTAGGTAGGCGAACTACGTTGACTCTGATTTCTCGTTCCAGACGAGAATACGTAGGCATAAAGTGCGATACTTTGCCGAGTCATTTTTATTTTTTCATTTTATTTTCTCTTTAACCCCTAACCTTTAGCGTAGATAGAATAACAATCCATACCCGAAAACAAGCGTGGATCCCGTCGAGTACGACAGACGTGAGGGGTGCTAATACCTTCCCCTTGCGTAACCGACTCCCGAATCCAGGTTTTGGTTGCGACGACCATACCTTTCCCGTGTTGTGCGAGGTTTACTCTGAGCGTTTCCTTTCCCTCCCGTGGGATAAATAACGCACGGTGGCGACTCTTCTGTTCAGCCGGCGCCGATTTTCGCAGTAGCGACAGCTGGCGACTCTGCTGGGGATTCAACGTCCCCTGGCTGCTAAGAACTGCGATAGTTCTTATGCATTTGGGATCCAACGTCCCTTAAGAGAGTCAATCCTAACGCTTGTTTTCCCATCGAGGATTTTGTATGGATTTATATTTCTGACCTTTACTTTCAGCATTATATATTTGATTATTATTGCTGTATTGGGGTGTGACGGGTGTTCTGATATTGAGTGAGAAGCCGGACCTGGGCTTGAGTGCACCTAGAATTAGAGTAGAAAGTAGTGGGCGCGTGCCGACTTTGCTTGCATTAGTGTCTCATGAAATCTACACTCGGACGAGGTTCTTCTGGTTGGCTTCTTTTTCTACCCTTTGGGTCGAAGGGGTTGTTGGTCAGCTGAATTGTCGACTCCGGGAACCGATCATTTGGAAGTTGGCTAAGTGAGGCCTCTTCAGGATTTGATGATGCCACTCCTTCTGGGAATCGTATCATCAACCCTGAAAGTCTGTGACGCCGACGACCGCATAGGATGCCATACCTTTGTCAGTTACTAGGACATCCACCTGTGAGAGGGTTTGGGGTTATGCAGGTAACTAGACCTTCAGACTACCGGTTATTTCTTGATCAGAGATCCTGGGTATTTATGGAGAGTTAGGAGGTCTGTCAGAGACCATTTGGAGATGTGTTCTGAGGTCTGTCAGAGACCAGTTGGAGAGTTCTGAGGTCTGTCAGAGACCAATTGGAGATATGATTTGAGGTCTACCAGAGACCAGTTGGAGTTATGGTTTGAGGTCTGCCAGAGACCAGTATTGGAGCTTTGTTTTAGGTCTATCTGAGACCAGGGTTTGAGGACTTCTATAGAGTCTATCCGAGACTTCTTGATATGGTTCAGGCTATTCAGCTACGGCATTTGGTCCCTGTTGCATGTTACTTGCATTGCATTGTTTACATACCCATTATCATTGCATCCCATTAACGTGTGTCTGTGCTGCAGGTGCATTTGCATATCCTCCGATTCTAGTGCCCAGACTTCTGAGTATTGACTATGGCTAGTTTGAGGAAGACAGTTGCGTATAAGCTGCCTTCACCTGATATTACTTCTTTGCTTGGTCTGATATCTCTTGCCGATGAGGAGGTTAGGAGAAGCTTTAGAATGAGTCATGGGAGATTACTGAGATTAGTCTGCAAGCCCACTGCTGATGAGATGAACGGGCTATACACCTTGATGCAGTTCTATGACCCCGCATTGAGATGCTTTACTTTTGCTGACTTCATTCTAGGACCTACCATTGAGGAGTATGTGGAGTTTACTGAGCTTCCCGTGCAGAACAAGGTTCCCTTTATCCACTCTGCTGCTGAGCCCAAGCTGGAGGACTTAGCCAAAGCCTTGCATATGAATGCTGCTGAGTTGTTAGTGACTTCTTGGCTCGGGGTTCCCGGTTTCCCTCTGGATTTTCTGGTTGGCAAAGCTCAAGAGTACGCCAAGAACGGTTGTTGGGTGGTTTTCAATGCTATTTTGGCTTTATGCATTTATGGAATCGTGCTGTTTCCTAACTTGCCCAACTTTGTGGACCTGGACGCTTTCCATCTGTTTGCTGCAGGCAACCCAGTGCCAACGTTGATTGGAGACTTCTACCACTCGTTGCACTACAAGAATGAAAACCGAAGGGGAAAAGTTGTTTACTGCTGTACTCCTCTATTGAATATGTGGTTCAAAAGTCATCTCCCCATGAAGGGACCACTTGTAGACAGTGCAACCTCAGCCAGTTGGTCAGAGCGCCTGATGAGGCTATATTCCGAAGATGTTGTGTGGTTTGATCGAGACCTGTTGGGATCTGAGCTCATCTTCAGTTGTTCTGGGTACCCTAATGTGCCGCTGATAGGAAGAAAAGGGTGTATCAATTACAACCCTTCTCTATTCATTCGCCAGTTTGGATATGCGCTGAAGAATCCACCGCAGGAGGAAGAAGTACAGGAATCTCTGTATTTCACAGGTGATGTGAAGGGGGAGTTATTAGCCAAGTTGCGACATGCCTGGACGCGTATTAACCGCAGAGGGAAGCCGTTGTTAGGAAAGAATGACTGTCAGGCCTATGCACCTTATAGAGTTTGGATTCAGGAGAGGGCTAGTCAGTTGAGGATGCCGTTTCCAGATGCACCAATTCTTGTTCCTATCCCGGTAGCGGAGCCAACTACTGTTTCTAGGGAAGTCTACGAGCAAGTTGTGAAGGAAAAGGAAGCCTTGATGAAGATTAATGAAGGGTTAGAGCAAGAGTTAGCCCAGGTACGCAGTGAGAAAAACAAGGCCGTGTATGCTTTCCAACAGCAGATTGAGCTAATGAACAGATTAGGGGATGAGTTGACTGAGGAGAGGAAGAAGCGCGAACGTCTGGGGCAAGAGTTCAGAAGCTCCCATGACATGCTGGAAGCCAAAAAGAAGGCGCTTGACGCGGCACACCGAGAAATCTCCTCTTGCAATAAGACTTGGAACGCTACACTCACCAACAATAAGAAGAGGGAAGATAAGCTGAAGCAGCAAATTTCCGACCTCGAGGAGAAGTTGAAGTCTAGCATCAAGAAGTGTGAGGAGGAAGTGATGACCCGGTATAGTGTCCAGCATGCACTGAACAAGGCAATCAAATCCAGAGATGAAGCGGTGTCTCAGAAGCGAAAGCTAGAAGATTGCTTCGGAGAAGCAACATGGGAAGAAACTGCTGAAGACGTGCGCCGTGTTCTTAAGAAGAGAAACCAACTTGTTGAAGGGCTGCTTGATCGACCAAGTCACCCAGGGACCAAGAAGTTGATAGAAGAGTACCAGACTTTCGAGAGGATTTGATCATTTCATGTAGTAACTTGTAGTAACTTGTACGCTCTATTTGCATGAGTGCTGACCATCACCAGGATTGTTGGTTGAGGTCATGCCTTCTTATCGTACTTTCAGCGACATTGTATTCGGGTTTTCTCAGTAATATATGAGGCTTTCTATGATTCAGCTCCGATATTCCTGTTGTCAACACTGTCACTGCACAGGCACCTTCACACTAGAACTGGGGGAATGAATTTCCCTAATGCACAGACACATGACATTGCATTCATATTCATATTGCATTACAGGTAATCTTTGAATAGTGTCTTATTTCCTGCTCTGTAACAGGGTACTTTTCAGGATTGCAGACCAGCACCCTCACCGCTATTCTACCCGCACCAACTGTCGAAGAATCATGGATCAAATGCAGAACGAGATGCAAGATGTGCACGAGAAGCTCGCTCTCTTTATGCAGACCATGGAAGCTATTGCGAAAGGGCAAGAGAATTTGCAGGCCATGGTCCAGCCTCTGTTGGCCTGAAACGCTGGTCATGGTAATGAAGATCATCAGTCTGTACGGGTCGATACTGTTCATGGAGACGGTACTCCCACGCCGGTGGCTCCACCTGTAATCAATACACCTGCTGCTAATGTCAACCACGCTACCGCTGCTGTAAATGGTAACGTCGGAGTTGGAAATGAGACTGCTGTCCATAACGTTGGGCTGGGTGATGTCAATTTGGGAGATAATATGGGAGGCAACGCCTTCGTCAATGCTGGATTCGGATTCAACGATCAGGGATTCGATAACACTGGGAAGTATGGCTTTAATGCTCAAGGCTTTGGGCAAGACGGTTATGGCGCGACCAATCAGGGTTACGGAGGTTTTGGAAACGGAAACGGTACTGGATTTATGGCTTTTGGTCCTGCTGGAGGTGTTCAAGGGTACGGCAACAGAGGCCGAGGTCCGGGGATGAATCAGATCAGAGCTGGACGTAATAATGGATATGATGGATATGGAGCTGGAAATGGTATGTGGCAAGAAGATCAGCAGGAGGACGCTTTCTCCGGCGGAGGTTTCGAAGGGCCGATGGATGATTCCCAGAAGATCAGAATGCTGGAAGAGCAGATGAGGGGAGTCCTAAACCAAAGTGCTGTGGGTTTGGACATGGCAACAATGGGGCTGGTACCTGGCTTGAGGGTGCCAATTAAATTCAAAGCTCCTGCATTTGACAAGTATAAAGGAGACACATGTCCAAAAGTGCATGTACGAGCTTATTACAGAAAGATGTCTGCATACTCAACTGATGAAAGAATGCTAATGCATTTCTTTCAGGATAGTCTGTCGGGCCCTTCCCTAGAGTGGTACATGGGGTTGGAGCCAACTGATATCAAGACATGGAAGCAATTAGCAGAGGCATTTGTAGCTCACTACAAGTATAACAGCGACTTGGCACCCAATCGGGTCCAGTTGGCGGGACTGTCGCAGAAGAAGGGGGAGAGCTTTAAAGAGTACGCGCAAAGGTGGCGCGATATGGCTGCCAGGGTCCGTCCTCCAGTAGAAGATAAGGAAATGAATGACATGTTTGTCGGCACATTCACAGGTCTGTTTCATGACATGTTGTTTCACACGTCTCTGGCCAGTTTTTCAGACCTAATTCTGATGGGAGAAAAGATTGAACGTAACATCAAGCAAGGAAAGTTCCAAGTCGAGGAATCAACTGCATCTGGCAGTAATAGGAAAGCTTTTGGTGGGCGCCGTCAGGGCGAGGCAAGCGCAGTATTTGGAGGCCGAGGCCGGGGCCGAGGCAGGGGACGAGGTCAATATCGTCAGCCGCAGCAGGTGGCGAGTGTTACTATCCCGTATCAACAACGACCACTCCAGCAACAACCACCGGTTCAGCAACAGCCAATGCAACAGCAGCAGCAGCCTCAGCAGGGGGCACAGCAAGCTCAGCGAAGATTCCAGGGTAGTAAACCGAGAAGAGTGTTTGAGAAGCCTCCCTCAACCTATGCCGATTTATTGCAGACATTGTTGGGATTGAACCTGGTAGAGAAAAGAACTCTGGCACCGATAACGGGAGCTCCCCCGTTTGGCTACGATGCAAGCAGGCACTGCGAGTTTCATTCTGGGGCTCCGGGCCACGATATAGAAGGTTGCCATGCTTTTAAGCACGTTGTGCAGGATCTTTTGGACAATAAGACTATCAATTTCGGAACGGCAGGTCCGAATATAGTGCAGAAACCCATGCCTAATCATGGGGCAAACGCCGTTCTAACTGAGGAAGGGTTGAATCTGATTATGAATGTTGAAGATTTAAAGACGCCGCTGAGCGAGATAAAGAGCCGGCTGTTACAAGGGGGTGTTTACCCAGGATGTAACGAATATTGCTTAGACTGTTGGACCCTACCTGGAGGGTGTGATGATTTGAAGAAGGGCATTCAGGCTTTAATTGATGAGGGCATATTATAGTTTGACCGAGCGGCAACTGAAGAGCCTGCAGGGGCAGTAGTGGATAATCGAAGTGATGTGGCCACGATAACGATCCCTCGGAAGACGATCACTATTGCAGCACCAGCTCAGCGACCACTGATCACCATAACTAAGGCCGGGCCGATCCCGTACGAGAACACGAAAGCAGTCCCATGGTCATATGGGCTGGAAGTATATTGTGACGGAATAAGAATTGATGTTGATAAGCAGCCAGCCGAGACTGTGGATAATGTTGTTGGGTCGGGAGGCATGACAAGGAGTGGTAGGATCTTTATATCCCCCGAAGTGGAGGCCGAAAGACTAGAGAAAGGAAAAGGGAAAGCAGTTGAGAATGTTCCGGTGCAAGCGAGTGAAAAAGAAGCAGCATCGAAGGATGTAGAAGAGTTCATGCGCTTGATTCGAAAAAGTGATTATAAGATTGTGGAGCATCTGCAGCAGACGCCGTCCAAGATATCTATCCTGTCACTGCTGTTGTGTTCGGAAGCTCACAGAAATGCGCTGCTGAAAGTCCTGGATACTTCTTTTGTACCCCAAGACGTCTCCGTGAACCAGCTAGAAGGAGTATTGGCACATGTGAATGCAGGCCACAGCTTGGGCTTTACCGATTTTGACTTGACTCCGAAAGGGAGAGATCATAATATGGCATTACACGTATCTGTTGAGTGTAGAGGATCAGTAATGTCACACGTCTTGGTTGACACCGGGTCATTTTTGAATGTGCTGCCCAAGAAGGCGATGATGAAGCTGGATGTTAGAGGAATCTTGTGCACACCCAGCGATTTGGTAGTCAGAGCGTTTGACGGCACGCGGAGAACAGTCTTTGGATCGATTACATTGCCTCTGCAGGTGGGGCCGGAGGTGTTTGCAACTGAGTTTTATATCATGGACATACAGCCTGCGTACAGTTGCTTGCTTGGAAGACCCTGGATTCATGGGGCGGGGGCAGTCACGTCCACCCTGCATCAGAAGTTAAAATATATGGTCGGAGATAGCGTAGTCACCGTGTGCAGAGAAGAGGACATCCTGGTCAGCCATCTATCTTCATTTAAATATGTGGAAGTCGACGGAGAGATCCACGAAACGCCCTGCCAGGCATTCGAAGGTTTGTGCATCAAGGACAAGGGTCCCGGGCCGAGCAAAGTGCCAGAGATAGCCGTCTCATCGTATAAAGAAGCTCAAGCTCTAGTGGAAGCAGGAGAAGCCAAGGGCTGGGGCAAAGTGCTGGACATTCCTGTGAAGATGGACCGGTTCGGGCTGGGGTACCAATCGTCGTCATCAACTCCTTCCGTGGGGGCACCCCGTTTCAGAAAGCCAATCACCATCTCTGCCAGTGGGGTGTGTCATGAAACTGTCAATGCTGCTTCGGAGTCGGATGAAGGAGACAGCGACTGTGATATGGATGCCTGGATTCAGCCAAGCACGCCAGGACAAGGACTGTGCAACTGGTCTATTCAGGAGCTTGTTCCTGTGACTTTTAAACAGTAATGCTTTGCTTTATTAATTGTTGAATAATCTGATGTCTTGCCCGGGGCATCAGGATTTGCTTAGGGCTGTGTTGTTATAAACATTGCGTGTTAATCATTAAATAAACGGCGTTTTTTCATGTGCAAATACTGTAATCCCTGTCTTTCTTGTTTTGTATTTTTCAATAAAATGGCAACGTGGTCGTTCGCTTTATATGCATTTTGAAGCGCTTAACCGTTCCTTTTACAGGATAACATTTTCAGATGACATCCTTGAACCACCTATGACTCGTCCCGACTTCGAGCACCCGGTATTCCAGGCCGAAGAAGAGGGTGTCGAAGATAGCGACGTTCCTGAAGAACTGTCTTGGTTAGTGAAGCAAGAGGAAAGAGCCATTCTGCCTCACGACGAGGTCATCGAAATTATCAACTTGGGGTCGGAAGGGGTTGAGAAGAATATTCGTATCGGAGCCGCGCCGCAGGGCGATATCAAGCGGAGACTGGTTGAAATGTTCCAAGAGTATAGTGATGTATTCGCTTGGTCGTATGAGGATATGCCAGGGCTCGATACAGATATGGTTGTGCATCGCCTGCCCCTGAAAGAAGATTGCCCGCCGGTCAAGCAAAAGCTTCGCAGAACTCGACCAGATATGGCAATGAAGATCAAAGAGGAAGTTCAGAAACAGTGGGACGCTGGTTTCCTGGCTGTGACGAAGTATCCTTCATGGGTTGCCAACATCGTACCAGTACCCAAGAAAGATGGCAAGGTTCGAATGTGCGTGGATTATAGAGATTTGAATAAAGCAAGCCCAAAAGACGATTTTCCACTTCCTCACATTGACGTGTTAGTTGATAATACTGCTCAATACTCCGTATTCTCCTTCATGGATGGCTTTTCAGGCTATAATCAGATTAAAATGGCGCCAGAGGATATGGAGAAGACCACTTTCATAACGCCTTGGGGAACATTTTGCTACAAAGTGATGCCCTTTGGTTTGAAAAATGCTGGGGCAACATATCAGCGTGCGATGACGACTCTTTTCCATGATATGATGCATAAAGAGATCGAAGTTTATGTGGACGATATGATTGCCAAATCCCAGACAGAGGAGGAGCATCTGGGGAATCTGTTGAAGTTATTTAAAAGGCTTAGGAAGTTCAGGCTGAGACTGAATCCTAACAAATGCACCTTCGGGGTGAGATCGGGTAAACTGCTGGGGTTTATCGTAAGCGAAAGAGGAATAGAGGTCGATCCTGCTAAAATAAAAGCAATTCAAGAGATGCCGACGCCTAAAACAGAGAAAGAGGTGCGCGGGTTTTTAGGGAGGTTGAACTACATTGCCCGGTTCATATCTCACCTAACGGCCACGTGTGAACTGTTATTCAAGCTGCTGAAGAAAGATCAAGCTGTAACGTGGAACGAAAATTGTCAAAAGGCGTTCGATAAAATAAAGCAGTATTTGCAGGAGCCTCCCATTCTGATACCCCCAGTGGCAGGTAGACCCTTGATAATGTACTTGACGGTTCTGGAGGGAAGCATGGGTTGTGTTCTCGGTCAACACGACGAGACGGGGAGAAAAGAGCATGCGATCTATTACTTGAGTAAGAAATTTACAGATTGTGAATCTCGGTACTCAATGCTGGAGAAAACTTGTTGCGCCCTAGCTTGGGCCGCCAAGCGTTTGAGGCAGTACATGCTGAATCATACAACCATGCTCATCTCGAAGATGGATCCTATCAAATATGTATTTGAAAAGCAGGCGTTGTCAGGAAGAATTGCCCGTTGGCAGATGGTCTTGACTGAATATGATATCCAATACGTCTCGCAAAAGGCTATAAAGGGGAGTGTGCTGTCTGAATATCTGGCGGAGCAGCCTATTGAAGAGTACCAATCGATGAGGTTTGATTTTCCTGACGAGGATATCATGTACTTAAAGATGAAAGATTGTGAAGAGTCGTTGCCAGACGAGGGACCAGAGTTGGGTTCCAAATGGAGGATGATATTTGACGGAGCTGTGAATGCTTATGGTAGTGGAATAGGGGCAATCATCACCACGCCACACGGGTCGCACATCCCGTTTACTGCCCGACTGACCTTTGCTGTTACCAATAATGAGGCCGAATACGAAGCTTGTATAATGGGGCTTGAAGAAGCCATTGATTTGCGAATCAAGAATCTGGACGTATACGGAGACTCAGCTCTGGTGGTGAATCAGATAAAAGGGGAATGGGAGACACGTCAGCCCAATTTGATACATTACATGAATTATGCAAGGAGATTGTTGCCTTTCTTCGACAAGGTTGAATTGCATCATGTACCGCGAGCCGAGAATCAAATGGCTGACGCCCTGCCACTTTGTCTTCCATGTACAAAGTCAACTTCTGGAACGAAGCTCCCCGAATCATTATCTCTCGGCTCGACCGGCCAGCCTATGTATTTGCTATTGACGGAACATCTGACGATAAACCATGGTATTTCGATATCCTTAATTTCCTGAAAAATAAAGAGTATCCGGCTGGGGCATCCAGTCAGGATCAGAAGACTCTCAGGAGATTAGCAGGTAATTTCTATTTGAACCCGGATGGTGTATTATACAGAAGAAACCACGATTTGGTGCTGTTGCGTTGTGTAGACGAAAAAGAGGCAAAGCTTCTCATGGAGGAAATACACGAAGGTACCTTTGGTACGCATGCTGGTGGACATGCTATGACGAGAAAACTGCTGCGGGCAGGTTATTTTTGGCTGACCATGGAAACTGATTGTTTCAAGTTTGCGAGGAAGTGCCACAAGTGCCAAATCTATGCTGATAAGATCCATGTGCCTCCAAGTCCTCTAAATGTGATGTCATCGCCTTGGCCATTCTCTATGTGGGGAATCGATATGATTGGAAAGATCGAGCCGACGGCTTCTAATGGGCATCGGTTCATTCTAGTGGCAATCGATTATTTCACCAAGTGGGTGAAAGCGGCGTCTTACGCAAATGTAACGAAGCAAGTGGTGGCCAGATTCATTAAGAGAGATATCATTTGCCGATATGGGATTCCCGAGCGGATAATCACGGATAATGGTTCAAATCTGAACAACAAAATGATGAAGGAGCTCTGTCAGAATTTCAAGATCGAACATCACAACTCTTCCCCTTACCGACCCAAGATGAATGGCGCTGTTGAGGCGGCCAATAAGAATATCAAGAAGATCGTTCAGAAAATGGTGGTGACCTATAAGGATTGGCATGAAATGCTACCTTTTGCTTTGCACGGTTATCGTACGACGGTACGCACATCAACCGGGGCAACTCCGTTCTCGTTGGTATACGGAATGGAAGTGGTATTACCATTGGATGTTGAGATCCCTTCTCTGAGGGTATTGCGAGATGTTCAGCTAGACGAGGCAGAATGGGTGAAAAACAGATTGAACCAACTGAGCTTAATGGATGAGAAGAGGCTAGCGTCTCTAGCATACGGTCGTTTGTACCAGAGCCGAATGAAGAAAGCGTACGACAAGAAGATACATCCGCGAAGCTTTCAGACGGGCGACCTTGTGCTGAAAAGGATTCTCCCGCCGCAAGCAGATCACAGGGGCAAGTGGACCCCCAACTACGAAGGGCCATACGTTGTCAGGAAAGTCTTTTCAGGAGGAGCGTTGTTGTTGTCCACCATGGACGGAGAAGACTTCACGTCGCCTATGAATTCGGACGCGGTTAAAAAATACTTTGCTTGAAATAGACCAGCTGGACAGAAAAAAGAGAGTCCAGGCAAAAATGGGGGCATCCCGGCGAATCAAAAACAGAATGAAAGGTTCGGGCAAAAATTAGGGATACAATTAAAAAATGTACACCCGCGAAGTTGAAAACCTACACTGGGCGGCTTCGGCAAAAAAGGGTATCCCGGTGAACTGAAAACCCGTAAAGGGCAGTTCACGCAAAAGTTAGGGATTTGAAAAGCAAATGACTGCGGTCCGAATTTGATAAATGCAATAAGCATCAATGCGGGAGAATACAGTTGAGGAGCCAGTTATCGGATACAATCTCTTCAGAAGTGGGGATACCGGGAAAAGCATTAGAGTCGGGCGAGTCATGGGAGGATCAGTTCGTGGTGTTCATCTGCATCCCGTTGCCGACATGTGTACAAATTTAAGTTGTCAATATTTATGCTTCTTGTGCATACTTGTATACTGGTATATTTGCTTTGTGTAGCTTCCTCATTTCAGGAGTTACATCCCGTGTACAAAACCCCGCCCATTCAGGGGCCCAATCAATAAAATACGTTATTCAGTACTTGACACTGTTCTTTACTGTTTTGTGCATGATTAACGCCTAAGTTGATGAAACTAGCGTGTGTATAACGTCACTGGCCCTTGCCAACAGTTGCTAAAGCTTCGAATTAACTGAAAATAATGTCACTAACCTGGATTGATTTGGTTGCATAGGCTTGTCCTGTCCTGTTTGTGTTGTTGCAGGTTTCATAACCGTACGAGGAAGATGATCGAAAGATTGCAATAACGAAAGACTCAGCCTTCGCGCAGGTCACGCAGGTTCTTCCTGAAGAAGGATCGGACTCTCCAGCTAGTCGTAGCGTGTGCAAAAAAGGATTGACGATTCCAAGATCGTAAGGCTGTACTCAGGCAGGTTCAAATTTCCCCAGCAGAGTCGCCAGCTGTCGCTACTGCGAAAATCGGCGCCGGCTGAACAGAAGAGTCGCCACCGTGCGTTATTTATCCCACGGGAGGGAAAGGAAACGCTCAGAGTAAACCTCGCACAACACGGGAAAGGTATGGTCGTCGCAACCAAAACCTGGATTCGGGAGTCGGTTACGCAAGGGGAAGGTATTAGCACCCCTCACGTCCGTCGTACTCGACGGGATCCACGCTTGTTTTCGGGTATGGATTGTTATTCTATATACGCTAAAGGTTAGGGGTTAAAGAGAAAATAAAATGAAAAAATAAAAATGACTCGGCAAAGTATCGCACTTTATGCCTACGTATTCTCGTCTGGAACGAGAAATCAGAGTCAACGTAGTTCGCCTACCTACGGGAAAGGAGGGGAAGGTTGCTCGCTAGGACATCGCATCCTATGCCTACGTACTTTCACACAGCATGAAAGATCAGAGCAAACGTAGTTCGGGCCACGTACGACACAAGTCTGTCTTGGTTGATTTTATTCCTTCTGAAAAAAAGTTTTTCTGATTAACAGTCCCAGCGGACAAAAATGCCGTCTTGATGAGTTCACATTCTTTTACGGAAGAAGTGTCTTTTATTGTGTTTGAAATCTTTATGTGTTTTTCTGTTTGTTTTGAGGAAGAAGAGACAGAACTCTAACCTATGGTTGCGAAGGGAAACAAACTAACCTAATGTTATCATGCATGGGTTAAGACCTAGTGTCTATCATGCTCCTCTCTTGCACAGAGAGAAACAGAGATCCTACGGGATAGGCAGAAACAGAAAGAATAACAGATATATATACAGTAAAGCGGTAAAATGCATGGATGCAACAATACAAGCGAGGCAAGGGAGTCCCACTCAACCTCGAACCTAGAAAACAATAGGCAAAAGTGAACAGGCTTCACTTTCAACCCAACAGGGTAAACAGCAAGCAATACAGTCAGGAAAACCAATCAATACATCAAGAAATGAAATACAGCAAAAATAAACAGCATCAGCAGCTCTGAATCAACATCTGACTTCAAGTAATCTCTACTCAGTTACAGGCTTCAACAAGCATCAATCTCCATCTTCAGGACCTTCAGGCAAGGGCTTTGATCATCTGTCTTCCATCTGCAATGGCCTTTCTTCATGTCTCAGGCTAGGATGAACATCAGTCAACCAGATGAGGTGAATGAATGTTAAACAGTTAATTACCTACCAAGGGTGGTTCATCAACTGTTAACATTAAACAGAAAGTTTCCTCTCAAAAGTTCTATCTTTCAAATATATTCACTGATCCTTCCAAAGGAAGGAGGTGGATATTTGAAAGAGACTTTGAATCATGGAGAAAGGATAGAGGCAAACAAGGCCATCTATGTTTGAGAAGCAAGCTTTCTAATCTAGAGCTCTGCCTAGCTCCTAAACCCTAGTCTCCTCAGCAGCTGCTAGCAATAACCTACTATTCAACTCTGGCAATTGCTCTTCAATCTCTGGATCTCCAATGGTCTTCATCTCCTCAAGTCTTCAGCTCTCCTAAGTCCCCAGACAATCCCAATACCCACACAAGCAAGCAACAGTACCCAGAGGGCACACCACACCAGTCAATCAGATATATACAGAGTATTAATAGCAGTAGGGGAATCCTAACTTTTTCTAAGGGATCTAATAACTACCCATAACCCCTATAGTCCCATAACTAAACTAGTCAAACCCTAAGTCCTAAGGGAAAAGAATCAAATCTCCTAAGTCATCACCTAAAACCCTAATTTTATCCATGTTATTCATACTTACACTAAGCACCTAAATTTAATTTCTATAAATGGGAACTAAATTGAATCTACAAGTTCAATGTCTAACCTAAACAACCTAAAAAGAATGGATGAAAAATATGAAAGTATCTAATAGAACAAAAATTAATAAAATCATGTATGAAATGAAACCATTTAAAATGTTATTTATTTAGAAAATATGGGAAAAATATCAAATAAAAAATAAAATGCAATTTTTATTTTTTATAATTTTCTAGACATCTTAAAGAAAATAATGCAAAAAGAATGAATTAAAAATGATTATTTTGCTATTTATTATGAATTTTAGAAGATGCATGAAAAAATTAAAGAAAATAAAAGAAAATATAAAGAAATAAAAGGGAGGGGGTGAGAATAGCAAGGAAACCAAGTTAAGCGCGTTGGGCTTATTAACATGGGGGGTGTAGATAGCGCTCTGAGCCCAATCCCCCCCACTTAATGAAACGCTGCGTTTCATTTCTGAAGCTTCCCTCTGTTTTGAACTTTAAACCACAGCCATCAGATTACATCCCAAGTCCAAGTCAAACCCTGGATCGTGTGGCTCTGACTTCATCTTCAACCTTAGAAACCCTAGGGTTTCTGCAACTTCACCATCGTGCATGAACTTTCCACTTCCCTGTTCTCCCTCAATCCTCCATGAAAGCTCTCACTGTAAAAACCAAAAACACTCCAATCTCTTCCCTCTACACAGCCATGTCATTACTTTCTTCTAAAACTCAAGCAATAATGCAATTCGATAGGTGCAACAGATCGGGTCCATCATTCTCCACTGATATTGATCCTCTCAATTCTCTCTGGAAATCATCCTAAACTAACCTACAACTCACCCTGGTCATTTTAAGCACCCAATCCAAGATTATCTCACACGATTCTTGCCATTCTAAGCTTCATCAGAAATGGTGCACCATGATCAATGTCCATGAAACTTGCTCAAACTTATCAAAATCAATCATCTCACTTATCCTAACCAGTCTATACTAACAATTCCCTAAAATTCTCATTAAATTATGCAATTCGAATGAGGTTACCAACCTGTTATGATGCTGAAAACAGTTATGGAATACACTTGATCCAATGCTTGAAAGGAGGGGAAATTGATCAGTGATCTTGGAAATGAGTTCTGTATGCAATCAGAGAGGCTCCAAGGCTTTGAGTCTTCTAGTTCCAAGATTCTTGCACTTTGAATGATGATGATGAATAGCACAATTCCTTGCTCAATTTGCCAAAGAAATGTGTGGATTCTGACCTTTGTGTGATGATGATGAAGGTTGAATCAAGAATGTTGAAGTTTGGTGAGAGATTGAGGGAATTTGAGAGGCTTATGCAAGAATGAAAAATGAGTGAAAATGGAGGTTTTGAACAAAGTGGTAGCACCAACCCTTGCATGATTCAGCTTGCATGAATATATAGGTGATATAGGAACCTCCTAGAACATTGGAGAAGTTTCCCTTACACTTTTCCCTTTCAATTTGGATTATGTTACTTTTAATTCAAGCAACCATGGATAATTCACAAATCATGACCTAAGCTCAAAATTCCACTTTAGCCAATGTCTTTAGAATGCCTTTTCCATTCAAAATGACCTATAATTTTGCATCATTTGGCCAAGATATGAAAAATATCATTTTCTAAGCCATTTTCCTTCATTAAATTCACCAATTTTGAAACCTTGTGCTATGGACATTTCCAATCTCTCATGGTCACTTTTCTAGACTCAAAATGTCATTTGGAGCAAGTTTGATGTTGTAAGTTTTTCCATTTGAGGCCTCCTTGTATGAGTTTTGGGCATAGGTTAAAATGACCTGTAATTCACAAATGACCAAAATACCCTTTGCTTGCCAAGACCATAAGTTGAGTTCCACACATCATATGAGGGCATACTATACCATTCTAGAAAGCTAAGACAATGAGGAACAATTCTTATGTTGACCAGAAATCCATACAAAATCCTCGACGGGAAAACAAGCGTTAGGATTGACTCTCTTAAGGGACGTTGGATCCCAAATGCATAAGAACTATCGCATTTCTTAGCAGCCAGGGGACGTTGAATCCCCAGCAGAGTCGCCAGCTGTCGCTACTGCGAAAATCGGCGCCGGCTGACAGAAAAGTCGCCACCGTGCGTTATTTATCCCACGG
Source organism: Lathyrus sativus (assembly GCA_963859935.3). Lineage (NCBI taxonomy): Eukaryota > Viridiplantae > Streptophyta > Magnoliopsida > Fabales > Fabaceae > Lathyrus > Lathyrus sativus. The sequence goes on from OZ012737.1 coordinate 319,854,274, forward strand.
GAGGGAAAGGAAACGCTCGAAGTAAACCTCGCAAAAAACGGGGAAAGGTATGGTCATCGCAACCATAGCCTGGGTTCGGGAGTCGGTTACGCAAGGGGAAGGTATTAGCACCCCTCACGTCCGTCATACTCGACGGGATCCACGCTTGCTTGGGTTGTCTACTGGATGCAAAACAATCTATCTACGGCTGCTAAATCTAAACGGAAGGGAATTGACTCGATAGAGCGTCGCACTCTATGCCTACGTATTCTCAAGAGAGAAAGTCAGAGTCAACGTAGTTCGGGACTACGGGGAAAATTGGCTCGCCAAGACCTCGCGTCTTGTGCCTACGTACTTCCACACTGTATGGAAGATCAGAGCTTTACGTAGTTCAGACTAACTACGGCTAAACAAACATTCTCACACAGCAGTGAGAAAAACAACTGGTTTCACAGGGTCGGGAACCTATGGTCAAAACTATGGCTTGGTCTCAAATGCACTCGGGCAAGAGAGAAAAAGGGTTCGATTAATCGTCAGCGGGAAAGTCTCGATCGCACAGCCGCGAGAGAATAACAGTTAGTCGTTAATGTGCTCGCTAGGATATCGCATCCTATGCCTACATATCTTCGTCTGGTACGAAGAATCAGAGCAGCTGTAGTTCGGCTACTTCGGGACCACAGCTCAAATCTCGTTTTATTAATCTCTGAAAAAATGGTTACAATGAGTGCATACTGGAAAATAAATCTCCTAGGAAACGCTATCCTATTCTATCCTGAAAAATCGAATGAAAAATAGCCCCCTAACAAATGGGCTTCTAAACTATCCCTAAAATTGAGAAATAATTTCTATGAAAATATATCCTAAAAGAAAATGAACTCTAAAAATATTAAATCGACACTTTAATATTTTTTCTTTTTTCTTCTTTTCTTTTCACCTATTTTTCCCTTTTCTCAAAATATTCTTTATATATTTTTCCCTTTTCTTTCTATATATTTTTCTCCATTTTCACAATATTTTCTCTCCTCTTTCTTTTTTTTCTACTATTTTTCTCCTTTTCAAATATCTCTTTTTCTCTTTATTTCCAACAATATTTCTTTTTCACTTCTCTTTATTTCTTTTCAAATTCTTTTTCCTAAAATGATTTTCTATTTATTTATTTTTTCATTTGAAGCAATATATGCAACAAATATAAAAGAAACAAAAATAAGGGGAGGGGGTATGCTGGTAAAAGGGGGTAAGCAGAAAATACAAAGTAGATAAGTTGGGCCCAGCCCATTCTCTCTCAAAAAAAAAAAGACACGGAGGGGGGTGTATGAGCTGAATTAGGAGTGTGCTGGAAACGCATTGGGCCCAAGCCCAGAATCCTCCAAAAACCAGAGTGAAGGTGTCTACCAAAAATTTGTTTGGGCCCCCTGGCCCACACGCCAGGGCCCTTCCTCCTTCCTCTCTTCCTTCTCCATTCTGAAAAAAACGAAACCCTAATCTTCTTTCCTCTCCCTGTTCATGGCCGCCGTAAACACCGTTCACTCTCTGAACCACCTCCGTCTCTGAACTTTCTCCTTTCAAACCACTCCTACTCCGTTCAACTCTTCGCTTCTTCAATATTCCCTAGCTTGTGCTGTTGAACCCTTCAATGAGGACAAACTTCTGAGATCTTTGCATGCGCGGATCTTGATGGAGGATGATCTATGGAGTTGCAGTTGGAGGATCTGGACAATCACTGATGAAGCTTCGTGTAATGTTCTGGGGACTACAGCGATGAACACCAATGGATCTTGGTGAAGATCCTGTGATACTCTTGATGAACTGTTCTTGTTGCTGGAAATCTGGTGACGATAATCACGATGAACAATCTTGAAGATTCTGGAAACTCGTGATCTACGAAGAAGGCTTCGAATCTGGAAGTTTGAACGGTTGAATCTTGACTTTAGGGCGTTTCTAGGGAGATTCACGGTGAGGAAGTTGGATGAGGAAGGTGAATAATGATGATCGGAGGATTGAATGTTTCTGGAACTTGGTTGAGCGTTGTTCTTCTGGAAATAAGATGAAGATCGTTGATAGGTGATGAACATGATGATGGAGGATGAACATAGATCGGGATCTGGAGATGATTGCAGAAGGTGTTCTTGATCTGATTGTTTTCTGGTGTGTTTCTGGAGGTTGGTGATCGTGGATGGATGAAGGATAACTGGAGGTCTGGGTTTGTGGTGGTTTTCTGGGTTTTTCTGGTGATGGATGATCGTGGATGGGTGGCGATGAAGGATTCTGGGGATTTGGTGGTTGAATGATCGGAATCTGGAATTTGGTGGTGGGTTAGGGTTTCACGGTGGTGAAGATGAGAAGAAGAAGATGAAGGGGATGAATGTGGTCGAGTTCTGGGTTTGGTGATTTTCCGGTGATGCTGCGGTGGCCGCCGGCCATGCAGGCCGGCCGGCGAAGTTTTTAGGCGAGAGGTATGGGGATGCCACGTGGTGAGGGATGGTGGAGGCGGTCCATGCATGCGTGACGCGTGTGGCTTGAGGTGGCGGTGAGAGAGAAGACTGAGGAGACACGTGGCGTGATGCGGGTGAAACGTGTGGGCCAGCCCTCTGGCCAACACGTGGCCTCTGAAGCATTTATAGCACTGAGAAATCCGGGTGCTTCTGGAATGTTCTAGATATCGCTGGAAAAAGCTGGAATATTTTGGACATTTTCTGGATATTTCTGGACGAATTTGGACAAAAACTGCATTTGAATTGGGCTTTCTGCTGCACTGGGCCCAACGAAACTAATCTTAAAAAATTCAGAAAAACTGTAAAACAAGCTTAAACAATCTAATTAACATCTAATCTTAATTAATTAAATCTAAAAAGAGAAAAAAACCTATTAACTCTAATAAAACTATATTAAACTTTAAAAAAGACTATATCATCTATTTAAATTCTATAAAAGAAAATAAACTATTTAAAAGAAAAAATCTATTTATTTCTATAAAAGAAAAACAAAACTATATTCTTTATATCTAAAATTAAATTCAAAAACTCAATTAATATTCTAGAAAAATCTATATTATCCTAAAAAAATCTATTAAAAGAATTAAAACTATTAAAAAAAAACCTATTAATATTCTAAAAATGATTTAAAAGCTACAAAATGATTTAAATCTATTAAAACTATTTAAAACCTATTTAAATCCTAAAAAAATGCCAATAAAATCCAGAAAAATCACGATAATTCCCGAGGGAACAAAATAAGCACCGAACGACACAAAAATAATCGGTAAAAATAAACGGGCACCGAAATATCCCAAAAATCGATTCTACTGATCAAAAACACCTGAAACACGAGACGGGAGCTGTGATCCCTGATAAAATCAATACAAATGAAAAATGCAATGTATGCGATATGCAGATGCGAATGCGGTAATGCGTCGAAACATCGAGCCAGATACGAGACCCGGTTGGTCAAATTTTGGGGTGCAACAGCTGCCCCTATTCAAGCGGCTTCGACCTGAATGGGTGAAGAGCGCTCGGCCTTCAAACATTCAAAGGTAGATGACGGTTGAATACAAATGGAACCCTGAAATTTGCCAACCGCGGGAATATACTGCAAAGCTGCTTGAGGAATAGCTTCCAATAACTGAAGTTTGGTTGTCACGGCAACAACTGATCAATTTTCTGATAAATTTTCTTCTCCTTTTCAACACCTGTGTAACGCCACAAGTACTGAAATAATGCTTCGGAAAAGCAAACGACTTGATTCCCATCTCTCTCATGGGATCAAATCTGGTCAAGTCACAGTTCACTGCGAACTTGAGGACAATTCTCCTGGGGGAATTCTGAATGGAACTGCTTGGCACCCATTCTGTCAACAGGCCGCAGCTTCAGAAATCTGATATATGTCAATCTTCGTTGTTGTTGTTGTTTTTTCCGATGATGATGTAACAACTAAATATGAAGAATCACTCCGCTGGGGAAGAGAAGCTTAACCAAACAACTCTGCAGGTGAACAAATTCGAAATCCAATAGGTAACCATTCTGGTCTATGTTTCGACATGCGTATACTTGATAATGATGCGATGCCCTATATGACATGTAAATGCTATGCGTTCTGTTTGAAAATGCAATGCCCAGATGGCATGGATATACTATATGCTTGATAGATGCAATGACTATATATGCAAATGCTAATGAAGGCTCGAGCTGCCAGAGAACACCAGGTCTGAAAACCACTTGGCAAAATAAATGCCGAAGGTAACGTCAACTCTACTGGGGATGAACCGGAGTCACAGAACATCTCAGCAAAATAAATGCTGGAAACGGGAAATCAAATCTGCTGAGGATAACCGTCCTGCTGGAGAAATGGAAAAGCAACCCTGCTTGGTAACTTCACTGGGGGAAGAAAACAACTCTGCTCGGGGATGCTCTCTTCAACTGATTGGCGACTGATTGCGCTCTGCGGGGATTGACCCAAACTGAGGTTGATTGCGCGCAGCATACTGCTGGAAATGCCCTTACTATCAAGGATATCAATCTTAATCTGCTGAGGATACTCTTGATCCTACTCTGATACGGGGTGATTTTACAATCTCGACTCTTCCGGGGATAATAAGCAACTTTCATCTGCTGAAGAGTGGCAATTCTGATTTAACAACATCCACAAGGAATTCAAACATTACTCGGAGCACTGGCATTAATCGAGCTTCGTATCGGGGAACATGACAACATGCGGGTCATTGGGAAATACTGTGTCAGATACCTTTAGGTTTTTTGCTTTTCCTAGTTTAGGATAAACATGGACTATGTACACAGTGGAATATATGGAAAATACTAGACGAGAACTAGCATTCAAAGGTAGACTACCAGGCGAGAACTGATAGGAAAGTAGGTTATCAGACGAGAATTGATTTTGTGTTTTGGACATCAGACAGGGCTGACTGGATAACAGACTGAGAAAAAGACAACCAGGCGAGAACTGGCTGGAAGCTCACGTACACCAGGCGAGAACTGGTATAACACTTGAAGAAACGGTGACCAGACGAGAACTGGTTATGCAACGATATGTACCAGACGAGAACTGATACAACACTCGAAGAAACGGTAACCAGACGAGAACTGGTTACAATAAACTTCACCAGACGGGAACTGCTGCTTACAAAAAACTGCACCAGACGGGAACTGCTGCTTACAATAAACTGCACCAGGACGGGAACTGCTGCTTACAATAAACTGCACCAGGACGGGAACTGCTGCTTACGGAAGGGTGGGCCAGACGAGAACTGGTTACCGATTTGCCAGGCGAGAACTGGACTTTGGAAACGACTGGTTACTGACACGCAACAAGTTTAAACTGCAGGATAATGATCCAATGACAACAAGACCTTCGAATTTGAAAGGTTCCGGTTTTTGGTAAGGGTACTGACATGATTCCCCGATACTCCACTCTGGCTGGGGATAAACAGGCTGGTTTTGAACAACTTGCCCCAGTACACTCAGCTGGGGATAGAAAGACTGGCGTGCACAACTTGCCCCAGTACAATTCAACTTGCCCCAATCTATCTCTTGGGAATACTTGCTCTGAACAGCTTGCTACGAGACGACTTCGGGAATATTTGCCCCGGTATCTGTACGACAACAGAATTCAATCTCCATTTGACACCTATCAACTCAGTTGATTTCAACATTCTCTGCGATGACTTGCCCCTGAATGAGCGTTCCAGCGACTTAATCCGATCTGATTATCTACTGGAAGTATCTCTTTCCAATCTCCATGCTCTGAATAGCTGCCCCTGATTGGGTCTCGAGAAGGCTCACTTCTGATCAACTGCTTCTCAAACAAACTGCCCCTGATCAACTGAAACTTCGGGATTTGTCCTCAGACTGACTGATTCCGAACTCACTGGAAGATAATGCCCCTGATTCATTGGGCTTCACAACATACACCATTCAGGTTCAGACTGCTGAATTACTCAGTCCTGCTCGATTATTCCTGCTGGAATTTCTTTCATGCCAACTACTAACCTGCAATTAAAATTGTCTGTCTACGAATGGTAATCTTAATGCAATGGTTATGCAGATTTTGAAAAATTTTGAGCTGTCACTCATTTACATGCATATGATTGTGAGTGACGAATGAACCAAAGTTCAAACGTAGTGCTTACGTGGTCAGTGAAAAATGCAACAAGGATGTGACTAGCAAGTCAAGAAGGAGTCAGGTTACTCAACCTTATCGTAATGCGCTTCAGACTAACCCTACCTCAATTAGGTCTTTTAAGGGTTGTATTGTGGTCGGGTTCACGGTTCGTGAAACAAAGGATATTCGGCTCAAATTTTGATTTGTACCCACCCCGTCTACGTGATGATCTCCGATCCTAAGGTTCAGTTAACCTGGCACAAGCACTCTCCTCTCCGAGGGGTATGTCGAATGGTAAGGACCATAGCTAAGGAATTCACAAGCTTTTCTTCTAGAGTGATAGTTACTCCTTCTTCGCTTTCGGTGTCTGTGTACACGACTTTGTGATTTGCTGGAGAAAAATTTCTTTTTAATCCCTCTTTTTCATTCTTTTGATTCCCTAATTTTTGCCTGGACTGACTCATTTTGAGTTCTTTTCGATTTTTCGGTTTCTTTTGAAGTCCAGCGGGATGCCCTGATTTTTGCCTAAGCATTAGCTTTCTCAGCTTTTCTTTCTTTTTACTTAGCGGGCTTTCTTTCTTCTTTCTTTTGGAACAAAGTCGTGTGACACTGGTTGTCTTGATTGCTCCGAAAGGGTTGTAACTGTCTCACTCCTGATTGGTGAGATTTGACCTCTTGAAAGGTATACACTGATTGGTCCTCGAAAGACAACACTCCTCTGTAAGACTTGAACGCTCGGTCAAGCTAACTGACAACTACCCTGCCCCGGGTTAAGATGTGAGGGTTAAAAAAGTCCGAAAAAACTTCTACTTCCTGGCTCGAAGTGGTTAACAAGGGACTAACTCCTTATATCTCCAGTGTTTGGGGGATTTGAAACAATGCCTTGTACGTCATCGGTAAGGTCTTATCTGAAAGCATACAATCATTGGTTATGAGTTTATTTTCATCATCCTCCCTTTTAACTTTGCTAGTCACAGCGAAAAAAGTGGAGTGAAATAAATGCAAGTGTCAGTGCAATGCAATAAATGAGCGACAGCGACATGACTAATTCAGAAAAATGCATAGTCACTTTATTATTATCACCATTCGAAACATACAATGCTTAAAAGCAGGTAGTAACTAACAGAAAAAGAAACTACAAATGCAAATGATACATAAAAGCTTGAGGACTGCAAATGCTGAGGCGCCTGCCTGTCTGAACCACTGGCTTTTGGGGAATACTTTCCGAGTCTACGAGCTTAGACATCTGAGGGGTTGGGATGAACAAACAGAAATCCTTCTCGAAAGGAAATGCGATCCTGATCAATCAACTGCTGTACCTTCGCCTGAAATGCTTTACAATCTTCTGTTGAATGCCCCGGTGAGCCACCATGATAACCACACTGAACGTGGGGATTATACCCAGGAGGGTAAGGTTCTGGCACGGGTTTAAGAGCTTTAGGTTCCACCAAAGACTTCTGGATCAAAGATGGTAGCAACTGGCTATACGGCATAGGCACTGGATGAGAAGGACCATTCCTTCGTTCCAAGTTGCTACGAGGTCGGTTCTGATTCTGACGCTGATTCTGGTAACCTCGGCCACGAGTTAGCTGCTTTGTAATGGAAGCGACATAAGATTCCCGATGGGGTGCCCCAGGCACGGCCGGTTGTTCAGTATAACAAGCCACATGAGGTACTGATCTCTGATAAGATGATGAACCAACAAAATTCACTGATTCGCTTCGAGGATATTCAACCTTTGGCCCGACTGAGTTGATCACAACTTCTTCTTCACTCTGATAGTCACAAGGGTATTCAGTTTCACTAGCTTGATCATATGAAGTAATCTGAATTTTCCCCATTCTTATGGAGTACTCGAGACGTTCTCCTAATGCTACCAAGTCAGCGAAACTTTCCGGAATTCCGAGCAATCTTTTGAAGTACGGATATTGTAGGGAATCTACAAACAGGCTTGCCAGCTCTTGGTCTAACAGCGGGGGACGCACTCCAGCAGCAAATTCTCTCCATCTCTGAGCATACTTCCTGATCGGTTCATTGATCTCTTGAGACAACTCTTGCAAATGCATGCGATAAGGAGCAATGTCTAAATTGTAATCGTACTGCTTCAGAAAAGCTCTGGCTAAATCCATCCATGACTGAATCTGAGTTCTCTCTAACTGCATATACCACCTCAAAGATGCCCCAGCCAGGCTATCTTGAAAGCAATGGATCATCAATTTGTCATCTCGCACAAACGCAGTCATTCTTCGACAGAACATCATCAAATGCAGCTTCGGACAGCTATCTCCCGTGTACTTTTCGAATTTCGGCACTTTGAACTTGTAAGGCAACACCAGGTCAGGAACCAAACACATGCCTACAGCATCCAGGTTAACAGCATCTTTGGCTTTCAAAGCTTTCATTTGCTCTTCCAACACTCGGAGTCTTCTACCATCGTCAAGAGCTCTTGGATCTACCATCCCAGCCGTTGGAATATCTCTTCGGTAATTCATCACAGGGGAAGCAACACCTTGATTGTTGACAGGAGGAGGACGCTCATTCCGGGCAACAAACTGCTCATGTCGATCTCGGTTCTCAACAGAAGGCTGTACAACTTGGTCTGCAGCAACGTTGTTCACTTGCGGGAAGTCTTCCATAGAATCATACAGAGGGTTGGACGCCATAGTGAACCCTGTCAGGGTATTAGGAGACTGGAAATTGCCTTCAGACATAGCTACCAATAATCTTCAGCTGACTTCGATGCTTGATTATGCTCAAATCTACTCAACCCCTAGGTAGGCCTTCTGACAATCAACAGCTGCTCAATCCGAACTCCGGGTAATCACCTTCAGGAAACAAAGGCTGGATCAGAACTCTGGCTAACTGGAGGATGATATGCAATGCAGCACTGATATGCACATGATATGCAGAATGCAACAAACAACGGGACCACAGCCCCCACACAAAATCTGAATACTGCTGCGCTGCTGACGGAGACGTTCTCTGAAAAGAAGACCAGAATAACGGGTAGGTTGGAAGTCAAGTTTCCTGCACAAACCCCCCCCCCCCCACTCACAGGTATGGACCTATATATGACAAGGTACGGCATCCTATGCGGTCGTCAGCGTCACAGACTTTCAGAACTGACGATACGATTCCCAGAAGGAGTGGCATTATCGAGTCCTGAAGAGGCCTCACTTAGCTAACTTCCAAATGATCGGTTCCCGGAGTCGACAATCCAACTGACCAAACAACCCCCTCGACCCAAAGGGTAGGAAAGAAGTCAACCAGAAGAACCTCGTCCGAGTGTAGATTTCGCGGGACACTAGTACAAGCAAAGCCGGTACGCCCCCACTAATCTCTACTCTAAGTCTAAGGTGCACTCCAAGCCCAGGTCCGGCTTATCTCTCAATATCATAGAACACCCGTAACACCCCAACAGCAACAGATAATAAATAAGCCCCAAACAAGCGCTAGGATTGACTCTCTTAAGGGACGTTGGATCCCACATGCATAAGAACTATCGCAGTCCTTAGCAGCCAGGGGACGTTGGATCCCCAGCAGATACTCGCATAGGGAACTATCGCAGTCCCCAGCAGAGTCGCCAGCTGTCGCTACTGCGAAAATCGGCGCCGGCTGACAGAAGAGTCGCCACCGTGCGTTATTTATCCCACGGGAGGGAAAGGAAACGCTCAGAGTAAACCTCGCACAACACGGGAAAGGTATGGTCGTCGCAACCAAAACCTGGATTCGGGAGTCGGTTACGCAAGGGGAAGGTATTAGCACCCCTCACGTCCGTCGTACTCGACGGGATCCACGCTTGTTTTCGGGTATGGATTGTTATTCTATCTACGCTAAAGGTTAGGGGTTAAAGAGAAAATAAAATGAAAAAATAAAAATGACTCGGCAAAGTATCGCACTTTATGCCTACGTATTCTCGTCTGGAACGAGAAATCAGAGTCAACGTAGTTCGCCTACCTACGGGAAAGGAGGGGAAGGTTGCTCGCTAGGACATCGCATCCTATGCCTACGTACTTTCACACAGCATGAAAGATCAGAGCAAACGTAGTTCGGGCCACGTACGACACAAGTCTGTCTTGGTTGATTTTATTCCTTCTGAAAAAAAAGTTTTTCTGATTAACAGTCCCAGCGGACAAAAATGCCGTCTTGATGAGTTCACATTCTTTTACGGAAGAAGTGTCTTTTATTGTGTTTGAAATCTTTATGTGTTTTTCTGTTTGTTTTGAGGAAGAAGAGACAGAACTCTAACCTATGGTTGCGAAGGGAAACAAACTAACCTAATGTTATCATGCATGGGTTAAGACCTAGTGTCTATCATGCTCCTCTCTTGCACAGAGAGAAACAGAGATCCTACGGGATAGGCAGAAACAGAAACAATAACAGATATATATACAGTAAAGCGGTAAAATGCATGGATGCAACAATACAAGCGAGGCAAGGGAGTCCCACTCAACCTCGAACCTAGAAAACAATAGGCAAAAGTGAACAGGCTTCACTTTCAACCCAACAGGGTAAACAGCAAGCAATACAGTCAGGAAAACCAATCAATACATCAAGAAATGAAATACAGCAAAAATAAACAGCATCAGCAGCTCTGAATCAACATCTGACTTCAAGTAATCTCTACTCAGTTACAGGCTTCAACAAGCATCAATCTCCATCTTCAGGACCTTCAGGCAAGGGCTTTGATCATCTGTCTTCCATCTGCAATGGCCTTTCTTCATGTCTCAGGCTAGGATGAACATCAGTCAACCAGATGAGGTGAATGAATGTTAAACAGTTAATTACCTACCAAGGGTGGTTCATCAACTGTTAACATTAAACAGAAAGTTTCCTCTCAAAAGTTCTATCTTTCAAATATATTCACTGATCCTTCCAAAGGAAGGAGGTGGATATTTGAAAGAGACTTTGAATCATAGAGAAAGGATAGAGGCAAACAAGGCCATATATGTTTGAGAAGCAAGCTTTCTAATCTAGAGCTCTGCCTAGCTCCTAAACCCTAGTCTCCTCAGCAGCTGCTAGCAATAACCTACTATTCAACTCTGGAAATTGCTCTTCAATCTCTGGATCTCCAATGGTCTTCATCTCCTCAAGTCTTCAGCTCTCCTAAGTCCCCAGACAATCCCAATACCCACACAAGCAAGCAACAGTCCCCAGAGGGCACACCACACCAGTCAATCAGATATATACAGAGTATTAATAGCAGTAGGGGAATCCTAACTTTTTCTAAGGGATCTAATAACTACCCATAGCCCCTATAGTCCCATAACTAAACTAGTCAAACCCTAAGTCCTAAGGGAAAAGAATCAAATCTCCTAAGTCATCACCTAAAACCCTAATTTTATCCATGTTATTCATACTTACACTAAGCACCTAAATTTAATTTCTATAAATGGGAACTAAATTGAATCTACAAGTTCAATGTCTAACCTAAACAACCTAAAAAGAATGGATGAAAAATATGAAAGTATCTAATAGAACAAAAATTAATAAAATCATGTATGAAATGAAACCATTTAAAATGTTATTTATTTAGAAAATATGGGAAAAATATCAAATAAAAAATAAAATGCAATTTTTATTTTTTATAATTTTCTAGACATCTTAAAGAAAATAATGCAAAAAGAATGAATTAAAAATGATTATTTTGCTATTTATTATGAATTTTAGAAGATGCATGAAAAAATTAAAGAAAATAAAAGAAAATATAAAGAAATAAAAGGGAGGGGGTGAGAATAGCAAGGAAACCAAGTTAAGCGCGTTGGGCTTATTAACATGGGGGGTGTAGATAGCGCTCTGAGCCCAATCCCCCCCACTTAATGAAACGCTGCGTTTCATTTCTGAAGCTTCCCTCCGTTTTGAACTTTAAACCACAGCCATCAGATTACATCCCAAGTCCAAGTCAAACCCTGGATCGTGTGGCTCTGACTTCATCTTCAACCTTAGAAACCCTAGGGTTTCTGCAACTTCACCATCGTGCATGAACTTTCCACTTCCCTGTTCTCCCTCAATCCTCCATGAAAGCTCTCACTGTAAAAACCAAAAACACTCCAATCTCTTCCCTCTACACAGCCATGTCATTACTTTCTTCTAAAACTCAAGCAATAATGCAATTCGATAGGTGCAACAGATCGGGTCCATCATTCTCCACTGATATTGATCCTCTCAATTCTCTCTGGAAATCATCCTAAACTAACCTACAACTCACCCTGGTCATTTTAAGCACTTAATCCAAGATTATCTCACACGATTCTTGCCATTCTAAGCTTCATCAGAAATGGTGCACCATGATCAATGTCCATGAAACTTGCTCAAACTTATCAAAATCAATCATCTCACTTATCCTAACCAGTCTATACTAACAATTCCCTAAAATTCTCATTAAATTATGCAATTCGAATGAGGTTACCAACCTGTTATGATGCTGAAAACAGTTATGGAATACACTTGATCCAATGCTTGAAAGGAGGGGAAATTGATCAGTGATCTTGGAAATGAGTTCTGTATGCAATCAGAGAGGCTCCAAGGCTTTGAATCTTCTAGTTCCAAGATTCTTGCACTTTGAGTGATGATGATGAATAGCATAATTCCTTGCTCAATTTGCCAAAGAAATGTGTGGATTCTGACCTTTGTGTGATGATGATGAAGGTTGAATCAAGAATGTTGAAGTTTGGTGAGAGATTGAGGGAATTTGAGAGGCTTATGCAAGAATGAAAAATGAGTGAAAATGGAGGTTTTGAACAAAGTGGTAGCACCAACCCTTGCATGATTCAGCTTGCATGAATATATAGGTGATATAGGAACCTCCTAGAACATTGGAGAAGTTTCCCTTACACTTTTCCCTTTCAATTTGGATTATGTTACTTTTAATTCAAGCAACCATGGATAATTCACAAATCATGACCTAAGCTCAAAATTTCACTTTAGCCAATGTCTTTAGAATGCCTTTTCCATTCAAAATGACCTATAATTTTGCATCATTTGGCCAAGATATGAAAAATATCATTTTCTAAGCCATTTTCCTTCATTAAATTCACCAATTTTGAAACCTTGTGCTATGGACATTTCCAATCTCTCATGGTCACTTTTCTAGACTCAAAATGTCATTTGGAGCAAGTTTGATGTTGTAAGTTTTTCCATTTGAGGCCTCCTTGTATGAGTTTTGGGCATAGGTTAAAATGACCTGTAATTCACAAATGACCAAAATACCCTTTGCTTGCCAAGACCATAAGTTGCGTTCCACACATCATATGAGGGCATACTATACCATTCTAGAAAGCTAAGACAATGAGGAACAATTCTTATGTTGACCAGAAATTCATTTTAAATCTCCTTGAGGGGTCAAAATTGCTTGGAAGTCAAGTCACTTTCACAGACAAAATTTCAGATACCTCAGATGACCTGTAACTTGCAAGAACCATAACTTGAGTTCTATAAATCTCCTTGATGTCTTCCACCACTCAAATTAAAGGTCTTGAGATCCTCTACAAGTTTCATGTTGGCCAAGGATCCATTTGAAGCTTGCAATTTGACTTATCTTGCTTGGAAATTTGACCTAAACTAGGGGATTTTACATAGAAACCCTAATTTAGAACCTCCTCTTCTCCTTGATTTCTCTTGAATTCTTCTTAGCACAACAACATATATTTATTCTCCATGTCAAATGATGAACCCCACATTTCTCCAATAGCCCCTAATGCCTTTAAATCAATCAATTGGCCTAGGGTTGACCTAGGGTTGACCCAGATGAAACCCTAGTTGACTGTCTTCAACTGCAATTCTTGTGATCACCTCAACAACTTATTCTCTTCTCCAAATGACTTTCTAAGCCTCCCATGATGTCTAGATGCTCTCCATGCCTTCCATTCACAGCTCACAACCCCCTTTATGATCCCCAGATACCCTCAGATGGGAGATAGACTCAAGGCTTGACTTGCTGAACTCTCTGCTCTCAAATTCTTTTCTGATGACTTGAATGAGATGGAATTAGGATAGTATCCTCTTGATAGGCCTCTAGAGATGAGAATAATGATTGGTCCCCTGTTGAATGACTTGATATGCTTATGCTATGCAGATGGTTAGTCTATGTACATGCCTCTATATGCAAATGCTAATGATATTGCAACATAAACCAAATGAATAAGGTTGGGCAAATTCTAGGGTGCAACAGCTGCCCCTATTCAAGCGACTTGGACCCGATTGGGTGAAGAGCCCGGAGCCTTCAGACATTCGCGGTACGAGACGGTTGAATACTAAGAAACCCGAAAATTTGCCAACCGCAGACATAAACCACGCTCTTGCTTGGGGTAACGACATCCACTGCCTGGATATGACTGTTTGCAGCCTCTCATTGATCTCGTAACGACCGTGCTGGGGATTCTTCTCATCATCCTGAAAAAGATTGAATCACCGGAAACTTCGTCCTTTGCTTGTCCACGTCAGGACTCTGTCTGCTGTCAACACGAAGAGAGCCCAACTAAAACCTGTCCACGTTAGGACTCCGCTTGCTGTTAACCCAGAAAATCTCGGCAACTCCGCTGGGGAATGATTTGTCTACCTTTCCATAAACTGAATCGTCCCCATTAGGAATAACACTCTTCCACGTTAGGAATAACCTCGTCTGGACCCGTCCATGTTAGGACTCCATCCTTCCACGTAAGGAACCACGTCTTCTTTCCATGTAAGGAAACCAATTTTCGTCTACGTAAGGAATACAATTCTCAATCTGTCCATGTGGGGACTCCAACCTTTCTGAATCTGTCCACGTCAGGGCTAAACTTTCCATCTTTCCACGTCAGGAATCAATCTTCTCTCTATATCGACCTGTCCATGTAAGGACTCCAATACCACTTGACATGTCCGCGTCAGGACCCCACTCTTTCCACGTAAGGAATTCACCTTTGGTTCTGAACCTGTCCACGTAAGGAGTACATCATTCTTCCTCGTCAGGAATCAACTTTTTTTGAATCCGTCCACGTCAGGGCTAAACTTTCCATCTTTCCACGTCAGGAATCAATCTTCTTTCTTCCACGTTAGGAATAACTCCTTTGATCTGTCCGCGTCAGGACTAAACTCTTCCACGTTAGGAATAACCTCGTCTAGACCCGTCCACGTTAGGACTCCATCCTTCCACGTAAGGAACCACGTCTTCTTTCCATGTAAGGAAACCAATTTTCGTCTACGTAAGGAATACAATTCTCAATCTGTCCATGTGGGGACTCCAACCTTTCTGAATCTGTCCACGTCAGGGCTAAACTTTCCATCTTTCCACGTCAGGAATCAATCTTCTCTCTATATCGACCTGTCCATGTAAGGACTCCAATACCACTTGACATGTCCGCGTCAGGACCCTACTCTTTCCACGTAAGGAATTCACCTTTGGTTCTGAACCTGTCCACGTTAGGACTCACCTTTCCACGTAAGGAGTACATCATTCTTCCTCGTCAGGAATCAACTTTTTTTGAATCCGTCCACGTCAGGGCTAAACTTTCCATCTTTCCACGTCAGGAATCAATCTTCTTTCTTCCACGTTAGGAATAACTCCTTTGATCTGTCCGCGTCAGGACTAAACTCTTCCACGTCAGGAATAATCTCTTTCTTTCCACGTCAGGAATCAATCTTGATATGTCCGCGTGAGGACTCAATCTTTCCACGTGAGGAAACCCATTTTTCCATGCAAGGAATCTCATCTTTCCACGTTAGGAACTGACATCTTTTCCCATGTAAGGAATAAACTTGTACACGTCAGGACCCCTCTTTCGTCTTGACTTGTCCATGTCAGGACTCAGGCATCTTCGACCTGCTGAGGAAATAAGACTTGTCCACATAAGGACTCACACCCTTGTCTGATCTGTCCCCGTCAGGACCCATGCTTTGCCAACACGAAGAAAGATAACTGCTGAGAGGAACTGGTCCACGTCAGGACACCAACACAAAGAGTAATCACTTTTGTCAACGTCATGACCTCCCATTCCACCAATTTCGAGGACCCGAATCTGCCCACGTTAGGACTAACACACTTCACCAACCCGTGGAAAATAAACCTGTCCACGTTAGGACGCCCACTTCTGAAGAAATCCAGTCAATATAGGAATAAGTTGTCTACGTCAGGACTTGGTTCTCCATTGATCCCCACCCACAACCTTCTTTAGCACTGACGTGACAGCGACTTTGAGGCGGACTCTACTGGGGATATCTGAAAACCACATCACCGGATGCCTGTTCTGATGACCGGAGGCAACTTCTGAAATTCTGATTCATGAAACCCCTTGATGACAAATAACTCTGCTTGGAAATAAAGAGAAACTTATCCTGATAACTCTATGGGGAGTACAGCCGAAACTGACATTATCATTGAATATCTCATGCCGAGACCCTGAGTGTTTGGTAGTTCATTTGAGCAAGTGCTCTCTTCACCTGAACTGCTATAATACAGAAACTGCTTTAGCAAAATTAAATGCTGAAGATAATGCCAACTCCGCTGGGTATAGCCAGATGCTACAGAATCATTCCAGCAAAAATAAATGTTGGAAGGGCGAAGTCACCCATGCTGGGAAGTTGGGAGCTCGACCCAAACACCCTGTTGAGGTAACCCCTTGCTGGGGAATATAACTTTGCTGAGGAATAGCAGGTATGCCAAGTATGATTGGACTTCTCTGCTGGAGAGTGAACTGATATTACACGGTATCCTTGACAAAATAAATGACAGGACCCACCACCAACTCCGTCGGGGAGAGTCTTGATCTTCGAGTTCCACTGGGAGGAAAAAACATTTGCTGAAAGGAGAGAACTCCACTGGGGGAAATCCACTGACTCTGCTGGGGGGAGAGTGAATGACCCTGCGGGGAAATTTGAACCTGCCTGAGTACAGCCTTACGATCTTGGAATCGTCAATCCTTTTTTGCACACGCTACGACTAGCTGGAGAGTCCGATCCTTCTTCAGGAAGAACCTGCGTGACCTGCACGAAGGCTGAGTCTTTCGTTATTGCAATCTTTCGATCATCTTCCTCGTACGGTTATGAAACCTGCAACAACACAAACAGGACAAGACAAGCCTATGCAACCAAATCAATCCAGGTTAGTGACATTATTTTTAGTTAATTCGAAGCTTTAGCAACTGTTGGCAAGGGCCAGTGACGTTATACACACGCTAGTTTCATCAACTTAGGCATTAATCATGCACAAAACAGTAAAGAACAGTGTCAAGTACTGAATAACATATTTTATTGATTGGGCCCCTGAATGGGCGGGGTTTTGTACACGGGATGTAACTCCTGAAATGAGGAAGCTACACAAAGCAAATATACCAGTATACAAGTATGCACAAGAAGCATAAATATTGACAACTTAAATTTGTACACATGTCGGCAACGGGATGTAGATGAACACCACGAACTGATCCTCCCATGACTCGCCCGACTCTAATGCTTTTCCCGGTATCCCCACTTCTGAAGAGATTGTATCCGATAACTGGCTCCTCAACTGTATTCTCCCGCATTGATGCTTATTGCATTTATCAAATTCGGACCGCAGCCATTTGCTTTTCAAATCCCTAACTTTTGCGTGAACTGCCCTTTACGGGTTTTCAGTTCACCGGGATACCCTTTTTTGCCGAAGCCGCCCAGTGTAGGTTTTCAACTTCGCGGGTGTACATTTTTTAATTGTATCCCTAATTTTTGCCCGAACCTTTCATTCTGTTTTTGATTCGCCGGGATGCCCCCATTTTTGCCTGGACTCTCTTTTTTCTGTCCAGCTGGTCTATTTCAAGCAAAGTATTTTTTAACCGCGTCCGAATTCATAGGCGACGTGAAGTCTTCTCCGTCCATGGTGGACAACAACAACGCTCCTCCTGAAAAGACTTTCCTGACAACGTATGGCCCTTCGTAGTTGGGGGTCCACTTGCCTCTGTGATCTGCTTGCGGCGGGAGAATCCTTTTCAGCACAAGGTCGCCCGTCTGAAAGCTTCGCGGATGTATCTTCTTGTCGTACGCTTTCTTCATTCGGCTCTGGTACAAACGACCGTATGCTAGAGACGCTAGCCTCTTCTCATCCATTAAGCTCAGTTGGTTCAATCTGTTTTTCACCCATTCTGCCTCGTCTAGCTGAACATCTCGCAATACCCTCAGAGAAGGGATCTCAACTTCCAATGGTAATACCGCTTCCATTCCGTATACCAACGAGAACGGAGTTGCCCCGGTTGATGTGCGTACCGTCGTACGATAACCGTGCAAAGCAAAAGGTAGCATTTCATGCCAATCCTTATAGGTCACCACCATTTTCTGAACGATCTTCTTGATATTCTTATTGGCCGCCTCAACAGCGCCATTCATCTTGGGTCGGTAAGGGGAAGAGTTGTGATGTTCGATCTTGAAATTCTGACAGAGCTCCTTCATCATTTTGTTGTTCAGATTTGAACCATTATCCGTGATTATCCGCTCGGGAATCCCATATCGGCAAATGATATCTCTCTTAATGAATCTGGCCACCACTTGCTTCGTTACATTTGCGTAAGACGCCGCTTCCACCCACTTGGTGAAATAATCGATTGCCACTAGAATGAATCGATGCCCATTAGAAGCCGTCGGCTCGATCTTTCCAATCATATCGATTCCCCACATAGAGAATGGCCAAGGCGATGACATCACATTTAGAGGACTTGGAGGCACATGGATCTTATCAGCATAGATTTGGCACTTGTGGCACTTCCTCGCAAACTTGAAACAATCAGTTTCCATGGTCAGCCAAAAATAACCTGCCCGCAGCAGTTTTCTCGTCATAGCATGTCCACCAGCATGCGTACCAAAGGTACCTTCGTGTATTTCCTCCATGAGAAGCTTTGCCTCTTTTTCGTCTACACAACGCAACAGCACCAAATCGTGGTTTCTTCTGTATAATACACCATCCGGGTTCAAATAGAAATTACCTGCTAATCTCCCGAGAGTCTTCTGATCCTGACTGGATGCCCCAGCCGGATACTCTTTATTTTTCAGGAAATTAAGGATATCGAAATACCATGGTTTATCGTCAGATGTTTCGTCAATAGCAAATACATAGGCTGGCCGGTCGAGCCGAGAGATAATGATTCGGGGAGCTTCGTTCCAGAAGTTGACTTTGTACATGGAAGACAAAGTGGCCAGGGCGTCAGCCATTTGATTCTCGGCCCGCGGTACATGATGCAATTCAACCTTGTCGAAGAAAGGCAACAATCTCCTTGCATAATTCATGTAATGTATCAAATTGGGCTGACGTGTCTCCCATTCCCCTTTTATCTGATTCACCACCAGAGCTGAGTCTCCGTATACGTCCAGATTCTTGATTCGCAAATCAATGGCTTCTTCAAGCCCCATTATACAAGCTTCGTATTCGGCCTCATTATTGGTAACAGCAAAGGTCAGTCGGGCAGTAAACGGGATGTGCGACCCGTGTGGCGTGGTGATGATTGCCCCTATTCCACTACCATAAGCATTCACAGCTCCGTCAAATATCATCCTCCATTTGGAACCCAACTCTGGTCCCTCGTCTGGCAACGGCTCTTCACAATCTTTCATCTTTAAGTACATGATATCCTCGTCAGGAAAATCAAACCTCATCGATTGGTACTCTTCAATAGGCTGCTCCGCCAGATATTCAGACAGCACACTCCCCTTTATAGCCTTTTGCGAGACGTATTGGAAATCATATTCAGTCAAGACCATCTGCCAACGGGCAATTCTTCCTGACAACGCCTGCTTTTCAAATACATATTTGATAGGATCCATCTTCGAGATGAGCATGGTTGTATGATTCAGCATGTACTGCCTCAAACGCTTGGCGGCCCAAGCTAAGGCGCAACAAGTTTTCTCCAGCATTGAGTACCGAGATTCACAATCTGTAAATTTCTTACTCAAGTAATAGATCGCATGCTCTTTTCTCCCCGTCTCATCGTGTTGACCGAGAACACAACCCATGCTTCCCTCCAAAACCGTCAAGTACATTATCAAGGGTCTACCTGCCACTGGGGGTATCAGAATGGGAGGCTCCTGCAAATACTGCTTTATTTTATCGAACGCCTTTTGACAATTTTCGTTCCACGTTACAGCTTGATCTTTCTTCAGCAGCTTGAATAACGGTTCACACGTGGCCGTTAGGTGAGATATGAACCGGGCAATGTAGTTCAACCTCCCTAAAAACCCGCGCACCTCTTTCTCTGTTTTAGGCGTCGGCATCTCTTGAATTGCTTTTATTTTAGCAGGATCGACCTCTATTCCTCTTTCGCTTACGATAAACCCCAGCAGTTTACCCGATCTCACCCCGAAGGTGCATTTGTTAGGATTCAGTCTCAGCCTGAACTTCCTAAGCCTTTTAAATAACTTCAACAGATTCCCCAGATGCTCCTCCTCTGTCTGGGATTTGGCAATCATATCGTCCACATAAACTTCGATCTCTTTATGCATCATATCATGGAAAAGAGTCGTCATCGCACGCTGATATGTTGCCCCAGCATTTTTCAAACCAAAGGGCATCACTTTGTAGCAAAATGTTCCCCAAGGCGTTATGAAAGTGGTCTTCTCCATATCCTCTGGCGCCATTTTAATCTGATTATAGCCTGAAAAGCCATCCATGAAGGAGAATACGGAGTATTGAGCAGTATTATCAACTAACACGTCAATGTGAGGAAGTGGAAAATCGTCTTTTGGGCTTGCTTTATTCAAATCTCTATAATCCACGCACATTCGAACCTTGCCATCTTTCTTGGGTACTGGTACGATGTTGGCAACCCATGAAGGATACTTCGTCACAGCCAGGAAACCAGCGTCCCACTGTTTCTGAACTTCCTCTTTGATCTTCATTGCCATATCTGGTCGAGTTCTGCGAAGCTTTTGCTTGACCGGCGGGCAATCTTCTTTCAGGGGCAGGCGATGCACAACCATATCTGTATCGAGCCCTGGCATATCCTCATACGACCAAGCGAATACATCACTATACTCTTGGAGCATTTCAACCAGTCTCCGCTTGATATCGCCCTGCGGCGCGGCTCCGATACGAATATTCTTCTCAACCCCTTCCGACCCCAAGTTGATAATTTCGATGACCTCGTCGTGAGGCAGAATGGCTCTTTCCTCTTGCTTCACTAACCAAGACAGTTCTTCAGGAACGTCGCTATCTTCGACACCCTCTTCTTCGGCCTGGAATACCGGGTGCTCGAAGTCGGGACGAGTCATAGGTGGTTCAAGGATGTCATCTGAAAATGTTATCCTGCAAAAGGAACGGTTAAGCGCTTCAAAATGCGTATAAAGCGAACGACCACGTTGCCATTTTATTGAAAAATACAAAACAAGAAAGACAGGGATTACAGTATTTGCACATGAAAAAACGCCGTTTATTTAATGATTAACACGCAATGTTTATAACAACACAGCCCTAAGCAAATCCTGATGCCCCGGGCAAGACATCAGATTATTCAACAATTAATAAAGCAAAGCATTACTGTTTAAAAGTCACAGGAACAAGCTCCTGAATAGACCAGTTGCACAGTCCTTGTCCTGGCGTGCTTGGCTGAATCCAGGCATCCATATCACAGTCGCTGTCTCCTTCATCCGACTCCGAAGCAGCATTGACAGTTTCATGACACACCCCACTGGCAGAGATGGTGATTGGCTTTCTGAAACGGGGTGCCCCCACGGAAGGAGTTGATGACGACGGTTGGTACCCCAGCCCGAACCGGTCCATCTTCACAAGAATGTCCAGCACTTTGCCCCAGCCCTTGGCTTCTCCTGCTTCCACTAGAGCTTGAGCTTCTTTATACGATGAGACGGCTATCTCTGGCACTTTGCTCGGCCCGGGACCCTTGTCCTTGATGCGCAAACCTTCGAATGCCTGGCAGGGCGTTTCGTGGATCTCTCCGTCGACTTCCACATATTTAAATGAAGATAGATGGCTGACCAGGATGTCCTCTTCTCCGCACACGGTGACTACGCTGTCTCCGACCATATATTTTAACTTCTGATGCAGGGTAGACGTGACTGCCCCCGCCCCATGAATCCAGGGTCTTCCAAGCAAGCAACTGTACGCAGGCTGTATGTCCATGATATAAAACTCAGTTGCAAACACCTCCGGCCCCACCTGCAGAGGCAATGTAATCGATCCAAAGACTGTTCTCCGCGTGCCGTCAAACGCTCTGACTACCAAATCGCTGGGTGTGCACAAGATTCCTCTAACATCCAGCTTCATCATCGCCTTCTTGGGCAACACATTCAAAGATGACCCGGTGTCAACCAAGACGTGTGACATTACTGATCCTCTACACTCAACAGATACGTGTAATGCCATATTATGATCTCTCCCTTTCGGAGTCAAGTCAAAATCGGTAAAGCCCAAGCTGTGGCCTGCATTCACATGTGCCAATACTCCTTCTAGCTGGTTCACGGAGACGTCTTGGGGTACAAAAGAAGTATCCAGGACTTTCAGCAGCGCATTTCTGTGAGCTTCCGAACACAACAGCAGTGACAGGATAGATATCTTGGACGGCGTCTGCTGCAGATGCTCCACAATCTTATAATCACTTTTTCGAATCAAGCGCATGAACTCTTCTACATCCTTCGATGCTGCTTCTTTTTCACTCGCTTGCACCGGAACATTCTCAACTGCTTTCCCTTTTCCTTTCGCTAGTCTTTCGGCCTCCACTTCGGGGGATATAAAGATCCTACCACTCCTTGTCATGCCTCCCGACCCAACAACATTATCCACAGTCTCGGCTGGCTGCTTATCAACATCAATTCTTATTCCGTCACAATATACTTCCAGCCCATATGACCATGGGACTGCTTTCGTGTTCTCGTACGGGATCGGCCCGACCTTAGTTATGGTGATCGGTGGTCGCTGAGCTGGTGCTGCAATAGTGATCGTCTTCCGAGGGATCGTTACCGTGGCCACATCACTTCGATTATCCACTACTGCCCCTGCAGGCTCTTCAGTTGCCGCTCGGTCAAACTATAATATGCCCTCATCAATTAAATCCTGAATTCCCTTCTTCAAATCATCACACCCTCCAGGTAGGGTCCAACAGTCTAAGCAATATTCGTTACATCCTGGGTAAACACCCCCTTGTAACAGCCGGCTCTTTATCTCGCTCAGCGGCGTCTTTAAATCTTCAACATTCATAATCAGATTCAACCCTTCCTCAGTTAGAACGGCGTTTGCCCCATGATTAGGCATGGGTTTCTGCACTATATTCGGACCTGCCGTTCCGAAATTGATAGTCTTATTATCCAAAAGATCCTGCAAAACGTGCTTAAAAGCATGGCAACCTTCTATATCGTGGCCCGGAGCCCCAGAATGAAACTCGCAGTGCCTGCTTGCATCGTAGCCAAACGGGGGAGCTCCCGTTATCGGTGCCAGAATTCTTTTCTCTACCAGGTTCAATCCCAACAATGTCTGCAATAAATCGGCATAGGTTGAGGGAGGCTTCTCAAACACTCTTCTCGGTTTACTACCCTGGAATCTTCGCTGAGCTTGCTGTGCCCCCTGCTGAGGCTGCTGCTGCTGTTGCATTGGCTGTTGCTGAACCGGTGGTTGTTGCTGGAGTGGTCGTTGTTGATACGGGATAGTAACACTCGCCACCTGCTGCGGCTGACGATATTGACCTCATCCCCTGCCTCGGCCCCGGCCTCGGCCTCCAAATACTGCGCTTGCCTCGCCCTGACGGCGCCCACCAAAAGCTTTCCTATTACTGCCAGATGCAGTTGATTCCTCGACTTGGAACTTTCCTTGCTTGATGTTACGTTCAATCTTTTCTCCCATCAGAATTAGGTCTGAAAAACTGGCCAGAGACGTGTGAAACAACATGTCATGAAACAGACCTGTGAATGTGCCGACAAACATGTCATTCATTTCCTTATCTTCTACTGGAGGACGGACCCTGGCAGCCATATCGCGCCACCTTTGCGCGTACTCTTTAAAGCTCTCCCCCTTCTTCTGCGACAGTCCCGCCAACTGGACCCGATTGGGTGCCAAGTCGCTGTTATACTTGTAGTGAGCTACAAATGCCTCTGCTAATTGCTTCCATGTCTTGATATCAGTTGGCTCCAACCCCATGTACCACTCTAGGGAAGGGCCCGACAGACTATCCTAAAAGAAATGCATTAGCATTCTTTCATCAGTTGAGTATGCAGACATCTTTCTGTAATAAGCTCGTACATGCACTTTTGGACATGTGTCTCCTTTATACTTGTCAAATGCAGGAGCTTTGAATTTAATTGGCACCCTCAAGCCAGGTACCAGCCCCATTGTTGCCATGTCCAAACCCACAGCACTTTGGTTTAGGACTCCCCTCATCTGCTCTTCCAGCATTCTGATCTTCTAGGAATCATCCATCGGCCCTTCGAAACCTCCGCCGGAGAAAGCGTCCTCCTGCTGATCTTCTTGCCACATACCATTTCCAGCTCCATATCCATCATATCCATTATTACGTCCAGCTCTGATCTGATTCATCCCCGGACCTCGGCCTCTGTTGCCGTACCCTTGAACACCTCCAGCAGGACCAAAAGCCATAAATCCAGTACCGTTTCCGTTTCCAAAACCTCCGTAACCCTGATTGGTCGCGCCATAACCGTCTTGCCCAAAGCCTTGAGCATTAAAGCCATACTTCCCAGTGTTATCGAATCCCTGATCGTTGAATCCGAATCCAGCATTGACGAAGGCGTTGCCTCCCATATTATCTCCCAAATTGACATCACCCAGCCCAACGTTATGGACAGCAGTCTCATTTCCAACTCCGACGTTACCATTTACAGCAGCGGTAGCGTGGTTGACATTAGCAGCAGGTGTATTGATTACAGGTGGAGCCACCAGCGTGGGAGTACCGTCTCCGTGAACAGTATCGACCCGTACAGACTGATGATCTTCATTACCATGACCAGCGTTTCGGGCCAACAGAGGCTGGACCATGGCCTGCAAATTCTCCTGCCCTTTCGCAATAGCTTCCATGGTCTGCATAAAGAGAGCGAGCTTCTCGCGCACATCTTGCATCTCGTTCTGCATTTGATCCATGATTCTTCGACAGTTGGTGTGGGTAGAATAGCGGTGAGGGTGCTGGTCTGCAATCCTGAAAAGTACCCTGTTGCAGAGCAGGAAATAAGACACTATTCAAAGATTACCTGTAATGCAATATGAATATGAATGCAATGTCATGTGTCTGTGCATTAGGGAAATTCATTCCCCCAGTTCTAGTGTGAAGGTGCCTGTGCAGTGACAGTGTTGACAACAGGAATATCGGAGCTGAATCATAGAAAGCCTCATATATTACTGAGAAAACCCGAATACAATGTCGCTGAAAGTACGATAAGAAGGCATGACCTCAACCAACAATCCTGGTGATGGTCAGCACTCATGCAAATAGAGCGTACAAGTTACTACAAGTTACTACATGAAATGATCAAATCCTCTCGAAAGTCTGGTACTCTTCTATCAACTTCTTGGTCCCTGGGTGACTTGGTCGATCAAGCAGCCCTTCAACAAGTTGGTTTCTCTTCTTAAGAACACGGCGCACGTCTTCAGCAGTTTCTTCCCATGTTGCTTCTCCGAAGAAATCTTCTAGCTTTCGCTTCTGAGACACCGCTTCATCTCTGGATTTGATTGCCTTGTTCAGTGCATGCTGGACACTATACCGGGTCATCACTTCCTCCTCACATTTCTTGATGCTAGACTTCAACTTCTCCTCGAGGTCGGAAATTTGCTGCTTCAGCTTATCTTCCCTCTTCTTATTGTTGGTGAGTGTAGCGTTCCAAGTCTTATTGCAAGAGGAGATTTCTCGGTGTGCCGCGTCAAGCGCCTTCTTTTTGGCTTCCAGCATGTCATGGGAGCTTCTGAACTCTTGCCCCAGACGTTCGCGCTTCTTCCTCTCCTCAGTCAACTCAGCCCCTAATCTGTTCATTAGCTCAATCTGCTGTTGGAAAGCATACACGGCCTTGTTTTTCTCACTGCGTACCTGGGCTAACTCTTGCTCTAACCCTTCATTAATCTTCATCAAGGCTTCCTTTTCCTTCACAACTTGCTCGTAGACTTCCCTAGAAACAGTAGTTGGCTCCGCTACCGGGATAGGAACAAGAATTGGTGCATCTGGAAACGGCATCCTCAACTGACTAGCCCTCTCCTGAATCCAAACTCTATAAGGTGCATAGGCCTGACAGTCATTCTTTCCTAACAACGGCTTCCCTCTGCGGTTAATACGCGTCCAGGCATGTCGCAACTTGGCTAATAACTCCCCCTTCACATCACCTGTGAAATACAGAGATTCCTGTACTTCTTCCTCCTGCGGTGGATTCTTCAGCGCATATCCAAACTGGCGAATGAATAGAGAAGGGTTGTAATTAATACACCCTTTTCTTCCTATCAGCGGCACATTAGGGTACCCAGAACAACTGAAGATGAGCTCAGATCCCAACAGGTCTCGATCAAACCACACAACATCTTCGGAATATAGCCTCATCAGGCGCTCTGACCAACTGGCTGAGGTTGCACTGTCTACAAGTGGTCCCTTCATGGGGAGATGACTTTTGAACCACATATTCAATAGAGGAGTACAGCAGTAAACAACTTTTCCCCTTCGGTTTTCGTTCTTGTAGTGCAACGAGTGGTAGAAGTCTCCAATCAACGTTGGCACTGGGTTGCCTGCAGCAAACAGATGGAAAGCGTCCAGGTCCACAAAGTTGGGCAAGTTAGGAAACAGCACGATTCCATAAATGCATAAAGCCAAAATAGCATTGAAAACCACCCAACAACCGTTCTTGGCGTACTCTTGAGCTTTGCCAACCAGAAAATCCAGAGGGAAACCGGGAACCCCGAGCCAAGAAGTCACTAACAACTCAGCAGCATTCATATGCAAGGCTTTGGCTAAGTCCTCCAGCTTGGGCTCAGCAGCAGAGTGGATAAAGGGAACCTTGTTCTGCACGGGAAGCTCAGTAAACTCCACATACTCCTCAATGGTAGGTCCTAGAATGAAGTCAGCAAAAGTAAAGCATCTCAATGCGGGGTCATAGAACTGCATCAAGGTGTATAGCCCGTTCATCTCATCAGCAGTGGGCTTGCAGACTAATCTCAATAATCTCCCATGACTCATTCTAAAGCTTCTCCTAACCTCCTCATCGGCAAGAGATATCAGACCAAGCAAAGAAGTAATATCAGGTGAAGGCAGCTTATACGCAATTGTCTTCCTCAAACTAGCCATAGTCAATACTCAGAAGTCTGGGCACTAGAATCGGAGGATATGCAAATGCACCTGCAGCACAGACACACGTTAATGGGATGCAATGATAATGGGTATGTAAACAATGCAATGCAAGTAACATGCAACAGGGACCAAATGCCGTAGCTGAATAGCCTGAACCATATCAAGAAGTCTCGGATAGACTCTATAGAAGTCCTCAAACCCTGGTCTCAGATAGACCTAAAACAAAGCTCTAATACTGGTCTCTGGCAGACCTCAAACCATAACTCCAACTGGTCTCTGGTAGACCTCAAATCATATCTCCAATTGGTCTCTGACAGACCTCAGAACTCTCCAACTGGTCTCTGACAGACCTCAGAACACATCTCCAAATGGTCTCTGACAGACCTCCTAACTCTCCATAAATACCCAGGATCTCTGATCAAGAAATAACCGGTAGTCTGAAGGTCTAGTTACCTGCATAACCCCAAACCCTCTCACAGGTGGATGTCCTAGTAACTGACAAAGGTATGGCATCCTATGCGGTCGTCGGCGTCACAGACTTTCAGGGTTGATGATATGATTCCCAGAAGGAGTGGCATCATCAAATCCTGAAGAGGCCTCACTTAGCCAACTTCCAAATGATCGGTTCCCGGAGTCGACAATTCAGCTGACCAACAACCCCTTCGACCCAAAGGGTAGAAAAAGAAGCCAACCAGAAGAACCTCGTCCGAGTGTAGATTTCATGAGACACTAATGCAAGCAAAGCCGGCACGCGCCCACTACTTTCTACTCTAATTCTAGGTGCACTCAAGCCCAGGTCCGGCTTCTCACTCAATATCAGAACACCCGTCACACCCCAATACAGCAATAATAATCAAATATATAATGCTGAAAGTAAAGGTCAGAAATATAAATCTATACAAAATCCTCGACGGGAAAACAAGCGTTAGGATTGACTCTCTTAAGGGACGTTGGATCCCAAATGCATAAGAACTATCGCAGTTCTTAGCAGCCAGGGGACGTCGAAGTCCCCAGCAGAGTCGCCAGCTGTCGCTACTGCGAAAATCGGCGCCGGCTGAACAGAAGAGTCGCCACCGTGCGTTATTTATCCCACGGGAGGGAAAGGAAACGCTCAGAGTAAACCTCGTACAACACGCGAAAGGTATGGTCGTCGCAACCAAAACCTGGATTCGGGAGTCGGTTACGCAAGGGGAAGGTATTAGCACCCCTCACGTCCGTCGTACTCGACGGGATCCACGCTTGTTTTCGGGTATGGATTGTTATTCTATCTACGCTAAAGGTTAGGGGTTAAAGAGAAAATAAAATGAAAAAATAAAAATGACTCGGCAAAGTATCGCACTTTATGCCTACGTATTCTCGTCTGGAACGAGAAATCAGAGTCAACGTAGTTCGCCTACCTACGGGAAAGGAGGGGAAGGTTGCTCGCTAGGACATCGCATCCTATGCCTACGTACTTTCACACAGCATGAAAGATCAGAGCAAACGTAGTTCGGGCCACGTACGACACAAGTCTGTCTTGGTTGATTTTATTCCTTCTGAAAAAAAGTTTTTCTGATTAACAGTCCCAGCGGACAAAAATGCCGTCTTGATGAGTTCACATTCTTTTACGGAAGAAGTGTCTTTTATTGTGTTTGAAATCTTTATGTGTTTTTCTGTTTGTTTTGAGGAAGAAGAGACAGAACTCTAACCTATGGTTGCGAAGGGAAACAAACTAACCTAATGTTATCATGCATGGGTTAAGACCTAGTGTCTATCATGCTCCTCTCTTGCACAGAGAGAAACAGAGATCCTACGGGATAGGCAGAAACAGAAACAATAACAGATATATATACAGTAAAGCGGTAAAATGCATGGATGCAACAATACAAGCGAGGCAAGGGAGTCCCACTCAACCTCGAACCTAGAAAACAATAGGCAAAAGTGAACAGGCTTCACTTTCAACCCAACAGGGTAAACAGCAAGCAATACAGTCAGGAAAACCAATCAATACATCAAGAAATGAAATACAGCAAAAATAAACAGCATCAGCAGCTCTGAATCAACATCTGACTTCAAGTAATCTCTACTCAGTTACAGGCTTCAACAAGCATCAATCTCCATCTTCATGACCTTCAGGCAAGGGCTTTGATCATCTGTCTTCCATCTGCAATGGCCTTTCTTCATGTCTCAGGCTAGGATGAACATCAGTCAACCAGATGAGGTGAATGAATGTTAAACAGTTAATTACCTACCAAGGGTGGTTCATCAACTGTTAACATTAAACAGAAAGTTTCCTCTCAAAAGTTCTATCTTTCAAATATATTCACTGATCCTTCCAAAGGAAGGAGGTGGATATTTGAAAGAGACTTTGAATCATAGAGAAAGGATAGAGGCAAACAAGGCCATCTATGTTTGAGAAGCAAGCTTTCTAATCTAGAGCTCTGCCTAGCTCCTAAACCCTAGTCTCCTCAGCAGCTGCTAGCAATAACCTACTATTCAACTCTGGCAATTGCTCTTCAATCTCTGGATCTCCAATGGTCTTCATCTCCTCAAGTCTTCAGCTCTCCTAAGTCCCCAGACAATCCCAATACCCACACAAGCAAGCAACAGTCCCCAGAGGGCACACCACACCAGTCAATCAGATATATACAGAGTATTAATAGCAGTAGGGGAATCCTAACTTTTTCTAAGGGATCTAATAACTACCCATAGCCCCTATAGTCCCATAACTAAACTAGTCAAACCCTAAGTCCTAAGGGAAAAGAATCAAATCTCCTAAGTCATCACCTAAAACCCTAATTTTATCCATGTTATTCATACTTACACTAAGCACCTAAATTTAATTTCTATAAATGGGAACTAAATTGAATCTACAAGTTCAATGTCTAACCTAAACAACCTAAAAAGAATGGATGAAAAATATGAAAGTATCTAATAGAACAAAAATTAATAAAATCATGTATGAAATGAAACCATTTAAAATGTTATTTATTTAGAAAATATGGGAAAAATATCAAATAAAAAATAAAATGCAATTTTTATTTTTTATAATTTTCTAGACATCTTAAAGAAAATAATGCAAAAAGAATGAATTAAAAATGATTATTTTGCTATTTATTATGAATTTTAGAAGATGCATGAAAAAATTAAAGAAAATAAAAGAAAATATAAAGAAATAAAAGGGAGGGGGTGAGAATAGCAAGGAAACCAAGTTAAGCGCGTTGGGCTTATTAACATGGGGGGTGTAGATAGCGCTCTGAGCCCAATCCCCCCCACTTAATGAAACGCTGCGTTTCATTTCTGAAGCTTCCCTCTGTTTTGAACTTTAAACCACAGCCATCAGATTACATCCCAAGTCCAAGTCAAACCCTGGATCGTGTGGCTCTGACTTCATCTTCAACCTTAGAAACCCTAGGGTTTCTGCAACTTCACCATCGTGCATGAACTTTCCACTTCCCTGTTCTCCCTCAATCCTCCATGAAAGCTCTCACTGTAAAAACCAAAAACACTCCAATCTCTTCCCTCTACACAGCCATGTCATTACTTTCTTCTAAAACTCAAGCAATAATGCAATTCGATAGGTGCAACAGATCGGGTCCATCATTCTCCACTGATATTGATCCTCTCAATTCTCTCTGGAAATCATCCTAAACTAACCTACAACTCACCCTGGTCATTTTAAGCACTCAATCCAAGATTATCTCACACGATTCTTGCCATTCTAAGCTTCATCAGAAATGGTGCACCATGATCAATGTCCATGAAACTTGCTCAAACTTATCAAAATCAATCATCTCACTTATCCTAACCAGTCTATACTAACAATTCCCTAAAATTCTCATTAAATTATGCAATTCGAATGAGGTTACCAACCTGTTATGATGCTGAAAACAGTTATGGAATACACTTGATCCAATGCTTGAAAGGAGGGGAAATTGATCAGTGATCTTGGAAATGAGTTCTGTATGCAATCAGAGAGGCTCCAAGGCTTTGAATCTTCTAGTTCCAAGATTCTTTCACTTTGAATGATGATGATGAATAGCACAATTCCTTGCTCAATTTGCCAAAGAAATGTGTGGATTCTGACCTTTGTGTGATGATGATGAAGGTTGAATCAAGAATGTTGAAGTTTGGTGAGAGATTGAGGGAATTTGAGAGGCTTATGCAAGAATGAAAAATGAGTGAAAATGGAGGTTTTGAACAAAGTGGTAGCACCAACCCTTGCATGATTCAGCTTGCATGAATATATAGGTGATATAGGAACCTCCTAGAACATTGGAGAAGTTTCCCTTACACTTTTCCCTTTCAATTTGGATTATGTTACTTTTAATTCAAGCAACCATGGATAATTCACAAATCATGACCTAAGATCAAAATTCCACTTTATCCAATGTCTTTAGAATGCCTTTTCCATTCAAAATGACCTATAATTTTGCATCATTTGGCCAAGATATGAAAAATATCATTTTCTAAGCCATTTTCCTTCATTAAATTCACCAATTTTGAAAACTTGTGCTATGGACATTTCCAATCTCTCATGGTCACTTTTCTAGACTCAAAATGTCATTTGGAGCAAGTTTGATGTTGTAAGTTTTTCCATTTGAGGCCTCCTTGTATGAGTTTTGGGCATAGGTTAAAATGACCTGTAATTTACAAATGACCAAAATACCCTTTTCTTTCCAAGACCATAAGTTGAGTTCCACACATCATATGAGGGCATACTATACCATTCTAGAAAGCTAAGACAATTAGGAACAATTCTTATGTTGACCAGAAATTCATTTGAAATCTCCTTGAGGGGTAAAAAGTTCTTGGAAGTCAAGTCACTTTCACAGACAAAATTTCAGATACCTCAGATGACCTGTAACTTGCAAGAACCATAACTTGAGTTCTATAAATCTCCTTGATGTCTTCCACCACTCAAATTAAAGGTCTTGAGATCCTCTACAAGTTTCATGTTGGCCAAGGATCCATTTGAAGCTTGCATTTTGACTTATCTTGCTTGGAAATTTGACCTAAACTAGGGGATTTTACATAGAAACCCTAATTTAGAACCTCCTCTTCTCCTTGATTTCTCTTGAATTCTTCTTAGCACAACAACATATCTTTATTCTCCATGTCAAATGATGAACCCCACATTTCTCCAATAGCCCCTAATGCCTTTAAATCAATCAATTGGCCTAGGGTTGACCTAGGGTTGACCCAGATGAAACCCTAGTTGACTGTCTTCAACTGCAATTCTTGTGATCACCTCAACAACTTATTCTCTTCTCCAAATGACTTTCTAAGCCTCCCATGATGTCTAGATGCTCTCCATGCCTTCCATTCACAGCTCACAACCCCCTTTATGATCCCCAGATACCCTCAGATGGGAGATAGACTCAAGGCTTGACTTGCTGAACTCTCTGCTCTCAAATTCTTTTCTGATGACTTGAATGAGATGGAATTAGGATAGTATCCTCTTGATAGGCCTCTAGAGATGAGAATAATGATTGGTCCCCTGATGATTGATCTTTCTTCAGCAGCTTGATAGGCCCGGTTCTATTCAAGCTGCTGAAGAAAGATCAACAGGGGACCAATCATTATTCTCATCTCTAGAGGCCTATCAAGAGGATACTATCCTAATTCCATCTCATTCAAGTCATCAGAAAAGAATTTGAGAGCAGAGAGTTCAGCAAGTCAAGCCTTGAGTCTATCTCCCATCTGAGGGTATCTGGGGATCATAAAGGGGGTTGTGAGCTGTGAATGGAAGGCATGGAGAGCATCTAGACATCATGGGAGGCTTAGAAAGTCATTTGGAGAAGAGAATAAGTTGTTGAGGTGATCACAAGAATTGCAGTTGAAGACAGTCAACTAGGGTTTCATCTGGGTCAACCCTAGGTCAACCCTAGGCCAATTGATTGATTTAAAGGCATTAGGGGCTATTGGAGAAATGTGGGGTTCATCATTTGACATGGAGAATAAAGATATGTTGTTGTGCTAAGAAGAATTCAAGAGAAATCAAGGAGAAGAGGAGGTTCTAAATTAGGGTTTCTATGTAAAATCCCCTAGTTTAGGTCAAATTTCCAAGCAAGATAAGTCAAAATGCAAGCTTCAAATGGATCCTTGGCCAACATGAAACTTGTAGAGGATCTCAAGACCTTTAATTTGAGTGGTGGAAGACATCAAGGAGATTTATAGAACTCAAGTTATGGTTCTTGCAAGTTACAGGTCATCTGAGGTATCTGAAATTTTGTCTGTGAAAGTGACTTGACTTCCAAGAAATTTTTACCCCTCAAGGAGATTTCAAATGAATTTCTGGTCAACATAAGAATTGTTCCTAATTGTCTTAGCTTTCTAGAATGGTATAGTATGCCCTCATATGATGTGTGGAACTCAACTTATGGTCTTGGAAAGAAAAGGGTATTTTGGTCATTTGTAAATTACAGGTCATTTTAACCTATGCCCAAAACTCATACAAGGAGGCCTCAAATGGAAAAACTTACAACATCAAACTTGCTCCAAATGACATTTTGAGTCTAGAAAAGTGACCATGAGAGATTGGAAATGTCCATAGCACAAGTTTTCAAAATTGGTGAATTTAATGAAGGAAAATGGCTTAGAAAATGATATTTTTCATATCTTGGCCAAATGATGCAAAATTATAGGTCATTTTGAATGGAAAAGGCATTCTAAAGACATTGGATAAAGTGGAATTTTGATCTTAGGTCATGATTTGTGAATTATCCATGGTTGCTTGAATTAAAAGTAACATAATCCAAATTGAAAGGGAAAAGTGTAAGGGAAACTTCTCCAATGTTCTAGGAGGTTCCTATATCACCTATATATTCATGCAAGCTGAATCATGCAAGGGTTGGTGCTACCACTTTGTTCAAAACCTCCATTTTCACTCATTTTTCATTCTTGCATAAGCCTCTCAAATTCCCTCAATCTCTCACCAAACTTCAACATTCTTGATTCAACCTTCATCATCATCACACAAAGGTCAGAATCCACACATTTCTTTGGCAAATTGAGCAAGGAATTGTGCTATTCATCATCATCATTCAAAGTGAAAGAATCTTGGAACTAGAAGATTCAAAGCCTTGGAGCCTCTCTGATTGCATACAGAACTCATTTCCAAGATCACTGATCAATTTCCCCTCCTTTCAAGCATTGGATCAAGTGTATTCCATAACTGTTTTCAGCATCATAACAGGTTGGTAACCTCATTCGAATTGCATAATTTAATGAGAATTTTAGGGAATTGTTAGTATAGACTGGTTAGGATAAGTGAGATGATTGATTTTGATAAGTTTGAGCAAGTTTCATGGACATTGATCATGGTGCACCATTTCTGATGAAGCTTAGAATGGCAAGAATCGTGTGAGATAATCTTGGATTGAGTGCTTAAAATGACCAGGGTGAGTTGTAGGTTAGTTTAGGATGATTTCCAGAGAGAATTGAGAGGATCAATATCAGTGGAGAATGATGGACCCGATCTGTTGCACCTATCGAATTGCATTATTGCTTGAGTTTTAGAAGAAAGTAATGACATGGCTGTGTAGAGGGAAGAGATTGGAGTGTTTTTGGTTTTTACAGTGAGAGCTTTCATGGAGGATTGAGGGAGAACAGGGAAGTGGAAAGTTCATGCACGATGGTGAAGTTGCAGAAACCCTAGGGTTTCTAAGGTTGAAGATGAAGTCAGAGCCACACGATCCAGGGTTTGACTTGGACTTGGGATGTAATCTGATGGCTGTGGTTTAAAGTTCAAAACGGAGGGAAGCTTCAGAAATGAAACGCAGCGTTTCATTAAGTGGGGGGGATTGGGCTCAGAGCGCTATCTACACCCCCCATGTTAATAAGCCCAACGCGCTTAACTTGGTTTCCTTGCTATTCTCACCCCCTCCCTTTTATTTCTTTATATTTTCTTTTATTTTCTTTAATTTTTTCATGCATCTTCTAAAATTCATAATAAATAGCAAAATAATCATTTTTAATTCATTCTTTTTGCATTATTTTCTTTAAGATGTCTAGAAAATTATAAAAAATAAAAATTGCATTTTATTTTTTATTTGATATTTTTCCCATATTTTCTAAATAAATAACATTTTAAATGGTTTCATTTCATACATGATTTTATTAATTTTTGTTCTATTAGATACTTTCATATTTTTCATCCATTCTTTTTAGGTTGTTTAGGTTAGACATTGAACTTGTAGATTCAATTTAGTTCCCATTTATAGAAATTAAATTTAGGTGCTTAGTGTAAGTATGAATAACATGGATAAAATTAGGGTTTTAGGTGATGACTTAGGAGATTTGATTCTTTTCCCTTAGGACTTAGGGTTTGACTAGTTTAGTTATGGGACTATAGGGGCTATGGGTAGTTATTAGATCCCTTAGAAAAAGTTAGGATTCCCCTACTGCTATTAATACTCTGTATATATCTGATTGACTGGTGTGGTGTGCCCTCTGGGGACTGTTGCTTGCTTGTGTGGGTATTGGGATTGTCTGGGGACTTAGGAGAGCTGAAGACTTGAGGAGATGAAGACCATTGGAGATCCAGAGATTGAAGAGCAATTGCCAGAGTTGAATAGTAGGTTATTGCTAGCAGCTGCTGAGGAGACTAGGGTTTAGGAGCTAGGCAGAGCTCTAGATTAGAAAGCTTGCTTCTCAAACATAGATGGCCTTGTTTGCCTCTATCCTTTCTCTATGATTCAAAGTCTCTTTCAAATATCCACCTCCTTCCTTTGGAAGGATCAGTGAATATATTTGAAAGATAGAACTTTTGAGAGGAAACTTTCTGTTTAATGTTAACAGTTGATGAACCACCCTTGGTAGGTAATTAACTGTTTAACATTCATTCACCTCATCTGGTTGACTGATGTTCATCCTAGCCTGAGACATGAAGAAAGGCCATTGCAGATGGAAGACAGATGATCAAAGCCCTTGCCTGAAGGTCATGAAGATGGAGATTGATGCTTGTTGAAGCCTGTAACTGAGTAGAGATTACTTGAAGTCAGATGTTGATTCAGAGCTGCTGATGCTGTTTATTTTTGTTGTATTTCATTTCTTGATGTATTGATTGGTTTTCCTGACTGTATTGCTTGCTGTTTACCCTGTTGGGTTGAAAGTGAAGCCTGTTCACTTTTGCCTATTGTTTTCTAGGTTCGAGGTTGAGTGGGACTCCCTTGCCTCGCTTGTATTGTTGCATCCATGCATTTTACCGCTTTACTGTATATATATCTGTTATTGTTTCTGTTTCTGCCTATCCCGTAGGATCTCTGTTTCTCTCTGTGCAAGAGAGGAGCATGATAGACACTAGGTCTTAACCCATGCATGATAACATTAGGTTAGTTTGTTTCCCTTCGCAACCATAGGTTAGAGTTCTGTCTCTTCTTCCTCAAAACAAACAGAAAAACACATAAAGATTTCAAACACAATAAAAGACACTTCTTCCGTAAAAGAATGTGAACTCATCAAGACGGCATTTTTGTCCGCTGGGACTGTTAATCAGAAAAACTTTTTTTCAGAAGGAATAAAATCAACCAAGACAGACTTGTGTCGTACGTGGCCCGAACTACGTTTGCTCTGATCTTTCATGCTGTGTGAAAGTACGTAGGCATAGGATGCGATGTCCTAGCGAGCAACCTTCCCCTCCTTTCCCGTAGGTAGGCGAACTACGTTGACTCTGATTTCTCGTTCCAGACGAGAATACGTAGGCATAAAGTGCGATACTTTGCCGAGTCATTTTTATTTTTTCATTTTATTTTCTCTTTAACCCCTAACCTTTAGCGTAGATAGAATAACAATCCATACCCGAAAACAAGCGTGGATCCCGTCGAGTACGACGGACGTGAGGGGTGCTAATACCTTCCCCTTGCGTAACCGACTCCCGAATCCAGGTTTTGGTTGCGACGACCATACCTTTCCCGTGTTGTGCGAGGTTTACTCTGAGCGTTTCCTTTCCCTCCCGTGGGATAAATAACGCACGGTGGCGACTCTTCTGTTCATCCGGCGCCGATTTTCGCAGTAGCGACAGTGTGTTGCATGTCATTTCCTCATAACCATTAACATTTTTGCATGTGCATTTTCCAGGTTATTTGAGAGCTTATTGTTGTTGGCATAGTCATAAACGATGAGTACTGGTTGCAGAGGTATCTTTAGTTACAAGTTTGTGGAGCCTAAGTTGAAGACTTTGAGAGGTTTGGAATCTTGTTTGGTTGAAGATAACAGGGGTGTTTTCAGAGATAATTATGGGAACCTTGTGGCCATTCTCATCACTGAAGTCAACATTATAGCTATTCATACACTTGTTTAGTTCTATGACCCGCCACTAAGGTGTTTCACGTTTCGGGATTACCAGCTAGCACCTACACTTAAGGAGTACTCTCATATCTTGGGGGTTGAAATCAAGAGTCAGGTTCCGTTCGTCTACACCAGCAGTTGTTCGAAGTCTCCTCTTATTGCTGAAGCTCTTGGCCTTAGTAAGAAGGATGTGGAAGACAATCTCAAGACTAAAGGAAAAGGTATTCGAGGATTTGCTTCGAAGTTTCTAGTAGATAAGGTCTTTTCTTTTACTGAAGCAGGAAATTGGAAGGCTTTCAACACCGTGTTTAATTTACTGATATATGGGATCGTCTTGTTCCCGAACATGGAAGATTTCATCGATCAGGCTGCCATCAGTATCTTTTTGTCCAAGAATCATGTTCCTACACTTCTTACTGATACCTATTATTCTATTCACTCCTGGAATGAGAAGAAGAAAGGAACTATTGTATGTTGTGCTCCTATGTTGTATCGATGGTTCATATCTCATCTTCCGCAGAAGGGTCTTTTTGTAGAGAATAGTGGGAACCTCAAGTGGTCTCAAAGAATCATGTCTCTCACTGCTAATGACATCTCTTGGTATTCTCGAGCCTACGATGGTATCAATATCATTCTTTGTTGTGGTAAATTCATTAATTTACCTCTCTTGGGTACAAAAGGCGGAATTAACTACAATCCAAGGCTCGCCTTCCATCGGTTGGGATATTCGATGCATGACAAACCAGATCCTAAGGTAGTGGAAGAGTTCATCTTTCATGAAGGGGTTAATGACATGGGTTTGTTGAAGAGATTCGGTGTTGCATGGGTACACATTCATCTCGAGGGTGGAGATGAGTTGGGTAAGAAGAATTGTATTGTGAAAGAAGCCTACACCCAATGGGTCAAGGAACGAGTTCAAGCGACTTTGCTACCATTTCCTTTCGAGTCTTCTGTGCATGTCAAGTTTCCTGAACCTATCATTGTTCTCCCTTCCGAAGTTGATCAGCTCAAGCAGGATATTGAGAAGTTGAAGAAGGATAATGTTGATCTTTGTCTCAACCTCGACAAAGTCACATCCGAGAAGGAAAGCTTACAGATAGATCTTCGCCAGAAGAGAGAGCTCATGAGAAAAGAGGTAGAGTTTGAGCAGAACAAACGATGGAAAGTAGGTGATGCTTTGAAGAGTGCTTACGACGGACTTACCTCAAAGAAGAGACAACTTGCCAATGCTTATTATCAAGCCTATAAGGATGAGTTGAGCTACAAGAAGCAACTTGCAGATCTTTGAGCAGAGTTATCAAAGTACAAGACAAAACTGCAGAGTGAGCAAGATCGTGTTGACCGGTTGATGAAAGACCTTTCTCAACGTTAAAACAAGCTTAACAAAGTCTTCAGTGATGTCCAGAAGCTTCAGGATCAGATACATCAAGGCCGAAAGGAGATTAACCAATCTCACTTGGAGAGTACTTATTGGGAACGTCAGAGTCGTCATTTGCAAGTCCTCTTGGATCAGAAAGAGGAATTTCTGTAGGATCGTCTTCATGGACCTAATAATTCTTTATTACGCAACCTCATGAAGGATGCAAAGTATTGGAGTGAGAGGCACGGTTGTTTATCCCGATTTGCCGAGCATGCATTGGAGGACTTACCAGGGTTATTAAGGGATGCATATGTTGATGTGCTACCATACCAGACTCCTTGGGATGTTTTTCACCTCTTGTCTGTTTGTAGGGTTGTATTTGATAGGATTCATGTTGATCTTGTTGTAGCCCAAAAGGAAGATGTTTAAGTTGTATTGAAGCTTGTACTTCTTTATCTCATTGATCAAATAAAGATTTTTCTTGCCTTTACTTATATGCTTTATGATTATTGCTAACAAAGATAATTCTCACGAATTCCTGGAATTTAAAACTTTATTTTTGCATACATTGCATTCAATCATATTCATGTGCATGTCCTTCACCTGGAAACCACGCGCTTACACTATCCGTCATGCCTTGTAGCAAGACGATGACTCGACATCGCTATTTCACTCACTCAAACAAGACCAGGATCATGGATGACATTGAACAAGAGAACGCTTCCTACAAGGAGACTTTAGCTCAGTTTCAAGGTCGAATGGATCAGTTCCAGACTAACATGGATGTTATCATGGACTTCCTTCGTGCTCAGAAGGACGTTGCTGCTGCTACTTCTGTTGTTGCAACTATTACTGATGCTATTGTTGTTACTCCTGTAGTGATCCCTACTCATGTCATTGCTTCGTCCCCAACAATTGTCGAAGTTCTAGTTGAGACTGTTGTTCAGCCTTCTGTCAACCTACCCTCTGCTCATCCTGGTTTGAATAGAATGCCTGCTGCTTTCCCATGGGGAATGCCTCCAAATTTCGCTCCTCAAATTGCCAATGGTAGTGCTTTTGTTCCGTATCATCCTTTTGTTGCGCCCATGCTCAATGGTAATTCTGCTGCTTATCCTTGAGGCATGCCTATTCCGACTCCACCTCATGTGGTGAATCATAATGATCATGAGATTCCTCAGACGCAGGTTCGCCAGACGCCTGTGTCTACTGATGTTGAGATTCTTGACGAAGATGAGCATGCATATAGGGGTCCTCCTATTCAAGTTCTGGTTTTATCTTAGCCTGCTCAAACTATGGTTCAGAATGTTCATTCTATGCCCTACCCTGGGGCATCTTCTGGTGTTGCGGTA
Organism: Lathyrus sativus; assembly: GCA_963859935.3. Taxonomy (NCBI): domain Eukaryota; kingdom Viridiplantae; phylum Streptophyta; class Magnoliopsida; order Fabales; family Fabaceae; genus Lathyrus; species Lathyrus sativus. The sequence goes on from OZ012737.1 coordinate 319,894,548, forward strand.
CTTCCTACCGGTTATCCGTATGGTTTTCAAATGGGTTAGAATGCTGGTCGGATGGTAAATTATGGGTTGGTGTATCCGTCTTAGTTTGGTTCCCCACAGATACCTGCTCCAGCCGCATCACAACTTCCAAATCCTCAGGCTCTTGTCAGACCTGCTGCTCATAGCATACCTGCTGAGTATAAATTGTTGGACGAGAGAATCCGTGCGATTGAAGGATGTTCTACTTTTGGTATGGAAGCCAAAGACTTGTGTTTGGTTCACAATGTCGTGCTACCGCAGAAATTCAAAATTCCTAAGCTGCCAAAGTACAAGGGTTTGAGTTGCCCTCGTAGTCATGTGACCATGTATTGTAGGAAGATGGCGTCTTATATTGACAATGATGAATTGTTGGTGCATTGTTTCCAAGATAGCTTGTCTGGAGCTTCTCTATATTGGTATATGGGTTTGTAACATAGCAATATTCACTTGTGGAGAGACCTATCAGAGGAATTCTTGAAAAAGTACAAATATAATCTTGATCTGGCTCCTACCAGATTGCATTTATAGAATCAGTCACAGTGTTCAACTGAAACATTCAAAGAATATGCACAAAGGTGGCGAGAGATGGCTTCTTGAGTGCGACCTGCTCTTTCTGACAATGAGTTGGTCGACATTTTCATGGGCACTTTACAAGGGTTGTATAATGATAAAATGGTGGGTAGTTCTTCGACAAATTTTGCTGATATTGTGACTATTGGTGAAAGAATTAAGAACGGGTTGAAGATTGGTAGGATTGTTGGTTCCGTTGTTCAACAACCAACCAAGAAACCTCAGAGTAGTCATTCACAGAAAAAGGAAGGTGAAGTGAATGATGTGATGGCGAAGGCCTCTCCTCAGTATCAGGTTCCTATGGATCCCATGTCGTATTATCCTTATCTTTATGTTGTTGCTGCTCAATATCAACAACCGTCGTATCAGTATCATCCACAACAACAAGTTCATAATTCTCAGAATCAGAATCAGCCTCAACAACAACAGTCTCAGCAAAACAACATAAATCAGCATCAGAACAAACAGAGTAACAACAATCAGAACATCCGTAAGCGGATGAATTTTGACAAAATTCCTGTACCTTATACAGAGTTGTTTCCTTATTTGATTCATCAAGGGACAATAGTCCCTAGAGGGATTGCACCTGCAGTTCCTCCTTTTGGTCTGAAGCATAATCCGAATGCATCTTGTGCTTACCATGTTAGGTATATAGGACATGCTACCGAAGATTGTATTGTTCTCAAGGCCAAAGTTCAAGAGCTTATTGATCAAAAAATACTGACATTTACTAAGGAGCGTCCTAATATACAGACTAATATGTTGCCTACTCATGGTGGACCTATGGTTAATATGATTGAGGACGATCGAAGGGCTGAGTTGATTAGAGATGTCGACAAAGTGAAAACTCCGATGACTGTTGTGATCAAGAAGTTGAAGGAACAAGGGTTATTGAAAGGTCTTCATGGGAAATGCCAGATCTGCGTTGATAATCCTAATCAGTGTCGAAAGTTGAAAGGTTGCGTTCAGATCTTGATGAATCGAGGTGTAGTTCAGTTTTTCAAAGCCAAGTCTATGGAAGAAGTAGCTACTATCGAGCCTCTCACGATCATATATAGGAAGGTTCCTATGGAAGCTCCTAAGAAGAAGATCCAGCCTATCACTGTTTGTGTTCCTAAGCCATTCTCATATCAGAATTCGAAGGAAGTTCCTTGGAAGTATGGTCCAATCGTGTTTTCTAGGGGTAGAGAAATCCAATTCTCAGAGTCTGAAATCGTGAATGTAACTGCCACCAGGGGGATAACTGTAACACCCTGTTCCCCAAAATACAATAAATGCAATTAAAATAAACAATTATCAGAGTTTCACACTACAAAACGGGATGTCACAGAAGAAAACTCAACACAGAACATTTTCATTAAATGATTTTTCAACAAATATAACACAGCGGAAATTCGTCATCATATATATACATATAAACATCATGTACATGTCATATACATCATCCTCGGCCAACTGCCCAAAATACACCAGACATATATTCACTAGAAGAACTCATCAAAACATGATACGCCACAGGGGCACACAAAATCATCAGATAAACAAACAACTCCCCAAAGTCCCGGTGTTACGTATCAGAGCATCCCTACGACACGACTCGCCACAATCCAAGCTAGCTACGCACCTGGATTTTCTGTACTTCCGAAGAAGCACAGACCACAACAAAAGCAAGGGGTGAGAAATCACGATCAAAATATAGCGGTAATAATGTACATGAATAAAAGGCAGTAACAACAAACATCATTCAACATACATCAACCCGGATCTATAGTCCAACACCGACACTATGCAAACATATGCAACTCAACACCATGATATGCGGTGCCGACTGAACCACAACGATGGGCACCTGGCCATCAACCTTCCACAAAGAAGCACACCAACACATCACCGATGGGCACCTGGCCATCAACCCTTCCCGAAGGAACATGTTATCATCACCGATGGGCACCAGGCCATCACCCTCCACATAGGAGCACATTATAAACAGGATAGATCACTTACGCTCCCCTGAGACAGGATTTATCCCTCACAATCACCGATGGGCACCAGGCCATCACCCTCCACACAGGAGCACAATATCACTACTGATGGGCACTAAGCCATCACCCTCCACACATGAGCACATTAACACACCATGCTATGCATAACCCCAATGCACAACACACAACATCAAGCACACTAAGTGCACACGATCCTACTGATCCTATCCCCATACATCATACACATGTATATATATATATATATATATATATATATATATATATATATATATATATATATATATATATATATATATATATATATATATATATATATATATATATATATATATATATATATATATATATATATATATATATATATATATATATATATATATATATATATATATATATATATATATATATATATATATATATATATATATATATATATATATATATATATATATATATATATATATATATATATATATATATATACCAATCAATTATTAAACAAGTTAAATAACAGTGAGACCCCAATCAACACTGAGTACACACGAATCCTTCCGATCACCTCACTATGCATCATATACATATTACACAATAAATAAACACAAACACACTAAGTGCACAACAATAATCCAAGCACACAAGGGGCACACGATCCTCCTGATCATATTGTATACATCGTACATACTTATTCCACACATCGCCACATACATGTATCATATCATACCCAATCGAAATATTCTAATCAAACGAATAACACGGAAATTACCTTCCAACACCACACATACACTCACCACAGCTCACCAACAATCTCGTAATCAATACATGACCAGCAAGGGTCCAACAGCACAAGAAAACCAAACAGAACAGCAGCAAAAATGCAAACTGCTGTCGAGCTCGCTGGCACATTCGCCTGGCGAAGCCCCGCAGCGAATGCTCGCTAGAGCTTGCCTAGCGAAACCCCTGGCGAATCCAGACAGTGGCTACTGGCAGCACTCACTGCCCAGTTCACCTGGCGAAGCCTAGCGAAGGCTCACCCCCCTCATTCGCCCAACGAGTGCTAGCGAATACTTGTGATTTTAGAAAAATCCCACTGTGCAAAAACATCAACTCTCTCCGAATTCGCCCGATTACGCGCAAACCAGCTTCTAACATAACTAACCCATATTCTACGACTTAACTACAGAATCCATTCTCGATTTCACCCGACAAAACCTCAGTTCTACCACTTAAATCAAATTCGGCTTAAAATGGTAAACTAACCGAAAACTCCAAACTATCCCAAACAATTATTCTACAACCACATGCAACGAGTTTATCATACCTGTAACAATTAGAAATTCAACAACATATCTAACAAGATCATCAATTCCTGCGGGATTGGGGAAATCCCTACTACCCAAAATTCATGCAAACATACCGTTTTCACCCGTTTCTCCCCCCCCCCCCCCCCCCCTTACCTCGATAACTCGATCAGATGAAGAAACTTTGGAAGAATCGATGATCCTAGCTCTCCCTTTCTTCCTCCTTGAATCTCCTCTTCACTCTTTCTCTTCACTTCACCGTGCTCCTCTTCTTCTTTCCTTCTCCAATTTTGATCATGTCATTTTCCTCTTTCCCAAACAGCCCCTAATACCCCTTTTTATTCTTACTAACTTATTAATAATAATAATAATAATAATAATAATAATAATAATATTAATATTACTATTATTCATTAAATTATCATTATCATCAATAATTATATTATTATTCTTAAGGTCCAAAGTTATCAATTAAACTCCAACTTAAGGGCACCTCCACGCACTCGACACAACCCCACGAAACACACCGCAATTAAAATAACACAGAAAAACTAGATAATTAAAAAAAATGGGCGTTACAGCTCTCCCCCACTTTAATTATTTTCGTCCTTGAAAATTACCTGATGGAAACAATTCCGGATACGCATCCCGCATCCTGCTTTCCAATTTCCAGGTCACGCTGCCTCCTGCCGCACCTCCCCAAGCCACATTCACCAAGGATATCTCCTTCCCTCGGAGTCGGTCCTCGTTAAACAATTTGCACTAGAAGTGCCTCAACAATCAATTTTATCTCTCACTTGCACGCCTTCCAATTCAATCAAAGTACCTCCTCGGCTTAGACACATGAACACGCCCTGCAGCTTTCACAAACGATAGCGGCAAAACAGTCTAACATGCTAATTTCCTCATGCTTCTGTTGCGCCACTCTGATACAGATAAACAAAACATAATGAGTGCCTTCGAGACTTCAAAGCTTGACCAACCCTAGTTACCGTCATAACTCTTAACACACGTCTTTTCTTGGATTCTTTTGATCCTTTCAGTCGCCCCTTGCATGATTTCCGGTCTGAGTACAACCCTCTCCCCGAACACGCATCAGCATAAAGAAGTCCCACACCTCCTCTACCATACAAAACCTCATATGATGTCATTCCGATACTAGAATGATAGCGGTTATTATAGGTAACTCAATCAACGACAATTAACTGCCCCCCAATCCATCATGATCCAACACACAAGCTCTCAACAAATCTTCTACATATGGGATAGCTCTCTCTATCTGTCCGTCCGTCCACGGATGCTAAACAGAGTTCAACTTTAATATGGCACTCAAAATTTCTGCCACTCTCCCAAAATTTCATCGCAAACTCAGATTCCCATCTTACACAATATTCGACGGCCCCTCACACTACTTCACAACTTCCTCACTATACATCTTAGCTACTTCCAGCATAGAATGATTCATCCTCATTGGTAAAAACGAGTTAATCTTTTCAATCCATTCTCAACTACTCAAATTAAATCATATCCCTTTTTAAATTCTTTAGAAAACCCGACACATAATTCCATGGAACCACTATTCTACTCCACTCGGAAATATTCAACAGTTGCATCAGGCCCAACAGTTCCCGCTGTTCCAACTTCGACCTCCCACAAGTCTAATCAGCATACACAATCTCAACTCTCTCTCCATCCACCTATGGCCACCAAAACAACATCCCACATTCGGTCACATCTTCGTAGCACCTGGATGGGTACTCAACCCACCTTAATATCCTTCTCTCAGGGTACTCTTATCCAACTCACAATACTGGAGCACATCTCTATCACAACACCTCATGGCACCATTTCCTTCAATCCGAAAATCAGACCTTCGACTTAATTCATTAAATTCGATCAGCCTACTAACTCAAATTAGAATTCCAACTCCTCGACTCTCATCAAGATTACTCATAGTCAGCCTCAACATACGAAGCTTAATTCCATAAGAAGTCCATTCACGGACCAAACTCATATCCCGAATTTTCTTAATCAGTGCTAACTCATTTACCATCATCATCGGTATACACCCAAAAATTCTCCAAATCGATACATCAGCTACCACGTTGTCTCGCCCGAATGGGGATTCAACCCAAAACCATACTCCTCCAGAAGTCCCAATTATTTCCTTTGTCTCATATCTAACTCTTCCAAATCAACAAATACCTTAAGCTCTTAAGTTCACCAAGCATCTCATATATCCACTAAACAATTAAGGCCTTCAAACTCCGGCACAACACACGATAGCAACAACCAACTCTAAACCACTTGTCTGATAATTCCTCTTATGTACTTTAAGTTGCCTTAAAGCATAACTAAAACTCACTGAAGTTGCACTTAACATACCTTCCCAATCATACCAACAAAGCATCACCAAACACCACAAATAGTTCCATTGGATACGGCAAAAACCAACACACGAACATCTTTGAACTTTCTTCACAGAGGCATAGCACCGCTTCTTCTCCAACACCGATAACTCAAGTTCCCGATGCTCAACATAATACTCTATACTCTTCGAATATATCAAAATACCATTGGTTCACACAACCACTGACTCGCTCAACTAAGTATGGAAAATCCCATGCCAAACGGACATTCAATTTGCGAGTTATGGCGGAAACACGAACCGCACCTTCCGCACTTACCTCAACATCCAAACATATTCCATCAATAAATAACTTAATTCCATGCCACTACTTCACCATCACATAGAGCACTGAAATAGATTTCCAACGCTTCGAACCGTGCGTCATTCCGAGTTACGGTCCTCCTGTTACGACAAAAATACAAAAACTACATTCTTCTGCCCATGACCCCTTCGCTAGGCGAACACAGCAGCGAGCGTGGAGCCGTTCGCTAGCATGCTCGCTAGGCGAAGGACCTGGCGAACATGACAGTCCGAAATCCTATTTTCGACCGTTACGTGACTTCCGAGTGTCCGATTTCGATTCCGTAAAAAGCTGCGATCTCGAAATTCGACGTACGACAACAATTTCACACTTAGAAGGCCATTCAACATATCTTTAACTCTTGGAATATTTAAAGGCCTAATTATACCAATCTTGCATTCCACATCTTACTTTCTTTAACATCCACCAGGAGTCACTATCCACCCTTTACATACTCGGCCTCACACTTCATTGCCTTGGCACATATCAGGCACAAGTCCCAACACTACTTAATCAGCTTAATTCCTCGACCATCCAACAGACATATAATATGGAGCTTTCATCTCTGACTAGCTTCTGCAACTAAGTTGATTACAACTCCACTTCACGTCCTGACTGTATATCACTGTCTTATCAGTATAGCCTCTAGACAACTACAAATAATCGGCAATTCACCAACTTCCCCACTTTCATCATAACTCAAAATTCCCATCCAAATTCAAACACCTTAACGCTGTCCTGAGCCGACTCATCAAAATAATTCTTAAGCACCTAGCTGAACTCCAGATCATTCACTACTCACGCCATTAAAGCTTTCAAGACATGTTCATTTCATCCAACACAACTCCGACTGCTATCAACAAGAGATTAAAGGTGATCAGTTCCTCAATTTGCCAATAGACAGCCGAAAATCGTAATGGGGTATGAACCATCTTTACCACACACCGAGCTACCACTCCACACTTGCAGCACCCAAGAGAAGCACAAGTTTCTCCCCCACTTGAATCATTCCCACTTCTGCAGACAAAGGTTAGACAACCAACATGTACCGACAATGTTTTCACACACATGTCGCATACAAGGGAACAAACAACATTAGACAACTTGGCCGGACGGACCGACCTGCTCTGATACCAGCTTATAACACCCCGTTCCCCAAAATTCAATAAATGCAATTAAAATAAACAATTATCAGAGTTTCACACCACAAAACGGGATGTCACAGAAGAAAACTCAACATGGAAACATTTTCATTAAATGATTTTTCAACAAATATAACACAGCGGAAATTCGTCATCATATATATACATATAAACATCATGTACATGTCATATACATCATCCTCGCCAACTGCCCAAAATACACCAGACATATATTCACTAGAAGAACTCATCAAAACATGATACGCCACAGGGGCACACAAAATCACCAGATAAACAAACAACTCCCCAAAGCCCCGGTGTTAGGTATCAGAGCATCCCTACAACACGACTCGCCACAACCCAAGCTAGCTACGCACCTGGATTATCTGTACTTTCGAAGAAGCACAGACCACAACAAAAGCAAGGGGTGAGAAATCACGATCAAAATATAGCGGTAATAATGTACATGAATAAAAGGCAGTAACAACAAACATCATTCAACATACATCAACCCGGACCTACAGTCTAACACCGACACAGCACACATAACAATGCAAACATATGCAACTCAACACCATGATATACGGTGCCGACTCAACCACAACGATAGGCACCTGGCCATCAACCTTCCACAAAGGAGCACACCAACATATCATCGATGGGCACCAGGCCATCACCCTCCACACAGGAGCACATTATAAATAGGATAGATCACTTACGCTCCCCTGAGATAGGATCTATCCCTCACCATCACCGATGGGCACCAGGCCATCACCCTCCACACAGGAGCACAATATCACTACCGATGGGCACTAGGCCATCACCCTCCACACAGGAGCACATTAACACACCATGCTATGCATAACCCCAATGCACAACACACAACATCAAGCACACTAAATGCACACGATCCTACTGATCCTATCCCCATACATCATACACATGTGTATATATATATATATATATATATATATATATATATATATATATATATATATATATATATATATATATATATATATATATATATATATATATATATATATATATATATATACACCAATCAATTATTAAACAGGTTAAATAACAGTGAGACCCCAATCAACACTGAGTACACACGAATCCTTCCGATCACCTCACTATTCATCATATTACACAACAAATAAACACAAGCACACTAAGTGCACAACAATAATCCAAGCACACAAGGTGCACACGATCCTCCTGATCATATTTTATACATCGTACATACTTATTCCACACATCGCCATATACATGTATCATATCATACCCAATCAAAATATTCTAATCAAACGAATAACACGGAAATTACCTTCCAACACCACACATACACTCACCACAGCTCACCAACAATCTCGTAATCAATACATGACCAGCAAGGGTCCAACAACACAAGAAAACCGAACAGAACAGCAACAAAAATGCAAACAGCTGTCGAGCTCGCTGGCACATTCGCCTGGCGAAGCCCCGCAGCGAATGCTCGCTAGAGCTCGCCCGACGAAACCCTTGGCGAAGCCAGACAGTGGCTACTGGCAGCACTCGCTGCTCAGTTCGCCTGGCGAAGCCTAGCGAAGGCTCGCCCCCTCATTCGCCCAGCGAATGCTTGCGAATACCTGCGATTTCAGAAAAATCCCACTGTGCAGAAACATCAACTCTCTCCGAATTCGCCCGATTACGCGCAAACCAACTTCTAACATAACTAACCCACATTCTACGACTTAACTACAGAATCCATTCTCGATTTCACCCGACAAAACCTCAGTTCTACCACTTAAATCAAATTCGGCTTAAAATGGTAAACTAACCGAAAACCCCAAACTATCCCAAAAAATTATTCTACAACCACATGCAATGAGTTTATCATACCAGCAACAATCAGAAATTCAACAACATATCTAACAAGATCATCAATTCCTACGGGATTGGGGAAAATCCCTACTACCCAAAATTCATGCAAACATACTGTTTTGACCCGTTTCTCCCCCCCCCCCCCCCCTTACCTCGATAACTCGATCAGATGAAGAAACTTTGGAAGAATCGATGATCCTAGCTCCCCCTTTCTTCCTCCTTAAATCTCCTCTTCACTCTTTCTCTTCACTTCACTGTGCTCCTCTTCTTCTTTCCTTCTCCAATTCTGATCGTGTCATTTTCCTCTTTCCCAAACAACCCCTAATACCCCTTTTTATTCTTACTAATTTATTAATAATAATAATAATAATAATAATACTATTATTCATTAAATCATCATTATCATCAATAATTATATTATTATTCTTAAGGTCCAAAGTTATCATTTAAACTCCAACTTAAGGGCACCTCCACGCACTCGACACAACCCCATGAAACACACCGTAATTAAAATAACACAGAAAAACTAGATAATTAAAAAAAAATGGGTGTTACAACTCTCCCCCACTTTAATTATTTTCGTCCTCGAAAATTACCTGATGGAAACAATTCCAGATACGCATCCCGCATCCTGCTTTCCAATTCCCAGGTCACGCTGCCTCCTGCCGCACCTCCCCAAGCCACATTCACCAAGGATATCTCCTTCCCTCGGAGTTGGTCCTCGTTAAACAATTCTCACTAGAAGTGCCTCAACAATCAATTTTATCTCTCACTTGCACACCTTCCAATTCAATCAAAGTACCTCCTCGGCTTAGACACATGAACACGCCCTACAGCTTTCACAAACGACGATGCACAGCGCACAGGTCAGCTTTGATGAAAGTTTTGAACACCGCTCATGTGATGAACGACATTCCAGTAGAACAATTTGACAACGTTGTCGCAAACATAACTGCTAGTCGGTACTTCGGTTTTAACGAGTTGGAGTTTCCTCCTGAAGGTACTGCCTATAATAGAGCTTTGCACATCTCAGTAACATGTATGGACTCTTTGTTATCTCGTGTTCTTGTGGATACTGGTTCTTCCCTCAATGTGATGCCTAAGGGTACATTGAGTCAACTATTGGTAGAAGGGAGCGAGATGAGACCAAGCGCTTTGATCGTTAGAGCTTTTGACGATTCTCGAAGGCAAGTCATTAGCAAAGTGGATTTACCCATTAAAGTTGGGCCGTATTTGTTTACCATTACTTTCCAAGTGATGGATATCAATCCTGCATACAGTTGTTTATTGGGTAGACCTTGGATCCATGCCACAGGGGCATTTACATCCACATTACATCAGAAGCTAACATTCATGTTTGAAGATCAGATGGTCATCGTTTATGGTGAAGAAGATTTTCTAGTAAGCGAGTTATCATCCTTCCGATATATCGAGACAGATGAAGGCATAGCTAAAGTGTCGTTGCAATGTCTCGAATTTGAAGATGTTAGCTTCGCTTCTATCAATTCTGGTAGACTACCAAAAATGGCCATGTCATCTGTCAAGAGTGCTAAAGAGACCATTGAGAAAGGTGCCTTGCCTGGCTGGGGGCAAATCCTAGATTTGGTTGAAAAGCATGATCACTTTGGACTAGGTTACCATCCTGATCAGCAAGCTAGTTCGCGCAATCATCAGAAGAGCATTTTGATCAAGTTCACAAGTGTTGGATTCCAAGATATTGATATTGTGTTAGCCATTGACGATGCAGGTCCTAGCAGCCGAAGTACAAGCTTTGTATGCAAATGTCTACCGGGTTTCAAGCTCAACAATTGTACATCTACCGTGATTCCCGTGGTTTTTCCCACAAGCATGTAATGCATTTTTTTTCTGTTCCCTCGTCCTCGCCCGAGACGAGTGGATAGCTTGTAAGAGCCGCACGCTTTTGAAACATTATGTGATCAATAAATATAAGTTTTTTTGTATTCAAATCATGCTCTTATTTCTTTATTTATTTATTTTTCACAAATAAATAAATGGCAACGTTTCTTTTATTTTTCACCTTTTCAAATAGCTTCATTCTAAACATAATTCATAAACATGCAGAACACAAAATTGCATTGATAACAACTTGGCAAACATCCGTTGCAATTCTGGGATTCCAATTAACCAAGACGAAGAAGATGGTGAGGAAGATTGTGAACTATCGGATGAATTAGCAAGGCTCCTTGAGCACGAGCAGAAAGAGATTCAACCCCATAAAGAGCCAGTGGAAGTTATCAATCTTGGTACTGATGAAGTCAAGCGAGAAGTCAAGATTGGGGCATCCCTCGCTAAGCATGTACACTCCGGGTTGGTCAAGTTATTGAAAGAGTATGTTGATATTTTTGCCTGGTCTTATCAAGATATGCCTGGTTTGGATACCGACATCGTTGAATATCACTTGCCACTCAAGCTTGATTGTCCTCCTGTCATGCAGAAACTCAGAAGAACCAGACCCGACCATGCAGTTAAAATCAAAGAAGAGGTAAATAAGCAGTTTTGCGTTGGGTTCCTAGCCATTTCTGAGTATCCCGAATGGATTTCCAACATCGTCCTAGTTCCAAAGAAAGATGGGAAATTTCAAATGTGTGTATACTATCGAGATCTCAACAAGCCAAGCCCGAAAGATGATTTCCTCTGCCTCATATTGATGTCTTGGTAGACAACACAGTGTAGTTCTTTGTCTTTTCGTTCATGGATGGATTTTCAGGATATAATCAAATCAAGATGTCCCCAACTGATATGGAGAAGACTACTTTCATCACGCCTTGGGGCACATATTGCTACAAAGTCATGCCATTCGGTTTGAAAAACGCAGGGGCAACATACCAACGTGCCATGACACCCCTCTTTCATGACATGATCCATAAAGAGAATGAAGTTTACGTGGACGATATGATTGCCAAATTTAGAACTGAAGATAATCATCTGGACCATCTGAAGAAGTTGTTTGATAGACTCCGAAAATTTATACTACGGTTGAATCCAGCAAAGTGCACCTTTGGAGTTCGATATGGCAAATTGTTAGGCTTTATTGTGAGTCAGAAGGGCATTGAAGTTGATCCTAACAAGGTTCGGGAAATTCAAAACATGCCGCCTCCAAAAACAAAAAAAGAAGTTCGTGGCTTTCTAGGCCGATTTAATTACATTTCTAGATTCATTTCTCATCTGACGGCTACCTGTGAACCAATTTTAAAATTACTAAGAAAAAATCAATCGGTTGAATGGAACAATGATTGTCAAGAAGCTTTTGACAAGATAAAAAATATTTGCAAGAACCACCGATCTTAGTACCTCCAGTTTCTGGCAGGCCTTTAATCATGTATCTCACTGTTCTTGATGAATCAATGGGATGTGTCTTAGGTCAGCATGACGACACTGGCAGAAAAGAACATGCAATTTACTATCTGAGCAAGAAGTTCAATGATTGTGAGACCAGATACTCACTATTGGAAAAACTTGTTGTGCTCTGACTTGGGTTGCTCGACGCCTGAGACAATACATGGTTTTCCATACTACTTTGTTGATATCCAAGATGGATCCGATAAAGTACATTTTTGAAAATTTTGTTGTCTCTGGATGAATTGCTCGGTGGCAAATGTTGTTGACTGAGTATGATATCCACCATTCGAAAAGTCTGTTGTCTCTGGATGAATTTCCACCATTGGAGTGTAGAAATCTTCACAATGAATTTTTATTTTCTTGAGATAAACCTTATTCCACCATATTCTTACTTGGATTTCTGGATTTACAGTTGATTCTTCTCCAATTCAAGTAATCATCTCAAGCTTCTTCGGTACAAATCGGTATTCGGAGCATTTCTCGTGTTTTTATCGATTTCGCTACGGTTGGATCTCAATCTTGGAATTCTCTGGGTTTCTTTGCTTCTTCTCATCATATATCAATAGCAACAACATCCAAGGCAAATCTCAGCCTTGTAGGTTGGTTATCTTTCACTTGAGTTACCATTTCGATCTATTTCGCGCGTTTACGATGTAGTTCAATCGTTTTTCGGTTTTGCTTAATCGTGTGATTTCTTAATCTTTACTTTCCATGTTTAATGCTTTTCATTAGTGATTATTTGATGTTTAAGTGCTTTTGAACTTCATTTTTCATGCACAAATGTCAAGCATAGCATGTGGATGATTGGGGAAATCTTTTGGTTGTAAAAAGTGATTTTCAGAAAGCTGTTTTTGCCACTGTTACAGTGGTAACCAGTTACTCTATATAGGATAATCAGTTACTCTGCACAATTTTATCCTATTTTCTCCATTTTTGAGCAAGTAACCAGTTACCTGCTTAAATTAACCGGTTACTCAAGGGCAGAATGTCATTTTTTGCCCGTTTTCAAGCTCGTTTGCTATTCTTTCCTCATATAACTTCCATGGCTTGATATGCTTAATATTTGTGGATGTTTTATGAGCTATTCACCTATTCTTTGAAGCATCTATGCAATATTTCAATATGTCATTCGTCAATTCTCGATTATGTGCATTTTCGACACTTTGATCATGATCATTCTTGCATATTTCTTTGATCACTTGCTACATGGTTTGTGATGCACGCTATATGTTTTGGTACTGTTTTTCACTTTTATTCATGTTTTCATTGAGTTTTTTCTCTTTGGAATGAACTCAATCTTGTATAATCAATAAATCACCCTTTTGCTTTAATGGTTTTTCATCCCTTTGGAAAATTATTAGCATATTCCCCTTTCGATTGATAAATCGAAACTTCATTTCGATTAATCGATCCTTCTCTCTTTCTTATCCTTTGGGTATTTTAGATCTTTGTCCTCATTCTCTTTTCCCCCGTGGAGTTGAAGGTTCACAATGCATTGGAGCACTCTACAAATTTGCACTGTTGTGCTATCCGTTTCGATTCCTGCACCGCACTTTGGTGTTAGAGAAGGAATGAGGGTGGAGAATTCCTATACTCATTCTGACCATTTTGGGTAGGGGGCAAATGACCCTATGCCTAAAGTATTCATCTCTACCTCCTTAATGTGGTATCTCTCTTTCTCCAGTCGTGTCGATCCTTGATCACTTGCACCCTTACCTCCTCTTTGGGAGTAACTTCTTCCTTTCAAGCCAACACTTTTTTCTTCTCTCGGCCAATCACCATTCTTGGTTTCCCTGGAGATTTATAATCACTCTTTTCCTTGGTTGATCAACTTTCCTTCAGTTTAAACCCAATTCCCTTCTTCCTCAGCTAAGTCAATCTTTCTTCTCTAGTTTACACAGTCTCCTTGTTCTAACCTATTCCCCACCAGAGTTTGCAACCTTCTCTTGGTTCTTTCTCCTTCTTGTTTGGGTCATCACTGTTCAACAGTCAAGCACTAAATCCTCTTTTCTCCAGTTAATCAGAGTCTTTATGTTAATACTAAGTTTTTCTCTGGGTTAATCTCCTTCTTCTGGCTAATCACCCTATCTTTGGTTGATCACGGTCCGCCTGTTAAAACCATCTTTTCTTTGGGTTAATCGCCTTCTTCCGGCTAATCACCCAATCTTTGGTTGATCACGGCCTACCAGTTAAAAGCAACTTTTTCTTTGGGATAATCACCTTCTGTTGGTTAATCACCCATCTTTTCGTCAATCACAGTCCGCCTGTTTGAACCAATAACCCTTTTCCTCAGTTAACAACAGTCCGTCTATTAAGATACTGAGTTTCTTTTGAGTTAATCACTCATTCTTTTCGGTTAATCACATTCCGTCTGTTAAACACCGAACCCTCGCAGTTAGCAACCTTCCTTTGGTTCAAACACTACCAGCTTTGGGTTAGTAACCTTTATTCGGTTCGAATAACCTTTCCTTCGGTCGAGTACTGTTTGTTCAATCAGTGTACCATCCTTTGGGTCGCAACCTTCGCTTGGTTCCACACTCGCTCTTTGGTTCACAACCTTTGCTTGGTTCCACACCCTTTCTTTTGGTTGATCACCGTTTATCGGTTAAAACTAGCTCCTTTATCCTTTCAGTTAACCACTGTTTATCAGTTAATATACCGATTTCCCCTCTGAGTCAAACACCTTTCTTTAGTTCAGTACTCTCTTTCTTTTGTTTCGTCGTAGTCCGTCTGTTGACACCTAACCTTTTACTCTCCCGACAAAGTTTTACTCTTATCTTTCTTCGGTTAATCACTACTTACCAGTTAATGCACCAAATCCCCTGTGGATCTTATCTTTGATTCTTGTCCCTTTTTCCCCGGCCCCGTCGCCATTCTTTTGTTTTCTCCCCAGTGGAGTTATCTCTTTTCTCCTGCATGTCCCTGCAGAGTTCTTGCTTGCTTCTCTGTGTTCCTCAGTATAATTTTCTTTTGTTTCCTTCCCTGGTTTCGACACCACTTCTCTTGCATCCCTAGTTAGGTCTTGCTTTCTGTTTTGATTTTTGGCTTTGACGCTGCCTCTTTCCTTTTTCTTTCCCAGCAGTTGTTCCCCGAACTATGTAGGCTCTGATTTCCTCATTGCACTATGAGGGTACGTAGGCATAAGATTGCGAAATCTTGGCGAGCCACCTTCCTTCGTCTTCTTCCATTCTTTAGTCTCTCTGGTCCATCCAGATCCCCTTCTTTTCCTTGGTTCCTTGAACTACGGAGCTCTGACTTCCTCATTGCATTATGAGGGTACGTAGGCACGAGGGCCCCAATCCTCCCCGAGCACTTTCCTTTCTTTCTTTTTCTTTCTTTTCTTTCCTTCCTTCTTAGCTAGAAGCCTTTAGATAGATAACCCATCCAATCCTAGAAGTAAGCGAAATGGTTCCCGTCGGGTACGACGGATGCTTAAGGTGCTAGTACCTTCCTTTCGCATAACCGACCCCCTTTCTCGTTTCTCTTCCCCTTTGGTTTTATCGATATTTTCCCTGTACTTTGGGACTAAATAAAGTTTGGTGGCGACTCTGTTGTATCTTTAAGTGTGCGATTAACTCAGGTATAATCCCGCTAGCTTCACCCATCTTTCAGATATTATCGACACGCCAACTACTTGGAAATTAATAATATTCTTAAGAGAGTCTCGTCTGAGTGTAGTATTGTGTATCAACTACTTCAGGACTACTCCCTCATAGTCAACACACTACGTCCTAAAAGGCCAAGTGGGGGAAAAGGTAACAAAGGTCCTCAATGTCATGGGCTCCTAGGTGTAAAGTAGTACTGCTTTCACAACTACTCGTTCAACAATACTACTTCCAAGAGGGCCTCAACTGAGCGGGAAATCTCAAGTCAACTTTTTCGGGACTACTCCCCCAAAGTCTCCTTGACTATATCCACCATCCTATCATATGTTCACTCAAGTCCGGGTGTAGGACTTATCTCACCACTCAAGGTAACAACCCTGCATACAGAAAACCCAAGCACAAGCAAATATATACAGATATTTACAAATATATAGATATACAAGCAAGAATACAAATAAGATAACACAAATCTAAATAAGGTGGGCTTAACCCTCTTAGGAGTGTCCCCAGTGAAGTCGCCATTTCTGTTGCAGTGAGAATCAGATATCAAGCTATTAATTAACTTGAATCACAAATATGTGAAATTCATCATCGAGCTT
This sequence comes from Lathyrus sativus, assembly GCA_963859935.3. NCBI lineage: Eukaryota > Viridiplantae > Streptophyta > Magnoliopsida > Fabales > Fabaceae > Lathyrus > Lathyrus sativus. The sequence goes on from OZ012737.1 coordinate 319,911,723, forward strand.
TGGTTTATCCAAAGGAAAGGATAAAGATCAAAGAAAACCCTAAGCGCGCTACGTAACAACGAAGCTAAGAGATCTAAGGTTTGAGGGTCGGTTATACCTAGGGAAGGTGTTAGCATCCTAAGTATTTGTAGTACTCTATAGGAACCTCTTATTAGTATTTGTGTTATGTTAAAGTTTGCTTGCTAAGGGAAAGTGATAAGGTAAAGACCTAAGGGTATGTATACTAAGTATGCTCGCCAAGACGTCGCATCTCGTGGCTACGTATCCTAACTAGGAAAAGAATCAGAGCATTTGTAGTTCACCTAACTAGGGATGAGGAACTCTTGATAACGATCAAGGTTCCATAGGGAAAGTAAGTATCCATAACCATTATACTTACACAGTGTTAACCAACTCTCTAAGTCTAAGTTAAAAATCCTAACCTAACTAAGGTTGACTTTAACCAAAGTCAAAGGGGGAAATTGAGTATCCATAACCATGATACTCACATAGAGTTTACCAACTCTACCTAAATCTAAGTTGCAAAACTAATTGGTTCTAATCATACCAAAAGGAGGAGGATAAGAGTTAGTTGTTAGTGATTAGAGGTTAGAGGGCTCGACAAGATATCGCATCTTATGCCTACGTATCCTAACTAGGAAAGGGGAATCAGAGCCTCCGTAGTTCTGTTTAACTAGGGATGAGGAACTCTTGAATGTGGTCAAGGATCCCAGGGGAGGTAAGTGTTCATAACCATGACACTTACATGGAGTGCGATGACTCCAAACCTAAACTAGGTTAAACAAGCAAGACTCTCCCAAGTTCTTGGGGGAAAGATGGACAATGCTATCCAACATGACTTACAAGTCAACAAGGGGGTTCCTTTTGAAAGTCTGAGTTGCACCTAAGAGGGGGGTGAATTAGGTTCTTTGAAATTTTCTAATTTTTAGAGACTGATTTATTACTTTCTTGAGATATGATGATGGTATGAAAGCGGTAAAGTGCAGAAAGTAAAGAACACCAAGAAATATCCTAGCTCCCTTCACACTTTGAAGGTACTCTAGTCCCCTTTCAACACGAAAGAGATTTCAATATAGTTAAGATCAGTGTACAATTCTTTCTAACCTATAGGTAGATCAAAGGCTCTTAAACACCTTTAAGATCTAAAACACTAAGTGCAGGAAGAACAGTCCTCTTCAATGCACACACTTGCTTTTAACAATCCTGAACAGCAAGGGGAAATAATACAATCTGATTTTGTAATGAGTTTGCAACAATGTATACAATGTTTATCAATGATGTAGATTGATATTCTCTTTTAATGAGAGTTTCCTCAAGTATCTAAGACTTATTGCTCAAGAATTTTCTTTCAAAGGATATGAAAATTATGCAGAAAATTCTTTGTAAAAGTGATTTTACTTAGATGTGGAAAGATTAAATTGTGATAGAGATTTTTAAAGAGAATTGAAAGAGATGTGAAAGAGATGTGAAAGAGATGTGTTTTTGAATTTGAAAGATTTGGGTATTTATATTACACAAACACCTCTTGGAAAAAAAATCATACAAATCTCCAGAAAAATTGATGACCAATTGCCATGTTTCAAAGGAAACATTTCTTGGAAGATTGGTTGAAGAGATGTAATTTTTTAGAATGATTTTTCAAAATCGTTCAGTGAGCAATTGATTGCACATATAGGCCAATCGATTGCACCTTCACAAAAACACTTGAAAATTCAAATTTTCAAAAGAGCAATTGATTGCACCAAAAGGATCAATCGATTGCACACTAAAAGAGAAGCGAAAAGAAGAGAGATTTTAAAGCATGCAATCGATTGCACCAAGGCAGCAATCGATTGCTTACTGAAACAGAAGCAAAAATGATTTAAATTTTGGTCATGCAATCGATTGCTCTAAGAGTGCAATCGATTGCACTTACAAAAACATAGGAAAATTATGTTTTAAAAAGCTTGTGTTAGTGTGAAAAGTAATGTAAAAGATTTTTTAATGTTTTGAGCAATCAGGACTTAAACACTTGATGAGAATTCTCATTATACCTTCTGAGGGAAATATTCTTCATATCAAGTCTTTGTCCTGCTTCTTGATGTCTTGAAATGGTTGATCATCTTTGCCTTCTTTGTCATGTGATTTGTCTTCATCAAAACATAGGTTGATCTCTGAGAATCTTGATTTCACATTCTCCCCCTTTTTGATGATGACAAAGCATCCTCCTTTTGTTACGATGTTCTTTCTGGCAAGTTTTTCTCCCCCTCAATATATGAAGTGTTGAGAAATTCTGAATTTGTATTGAGGTTCGAATAGCCTTGTATTTGTACCTTAAGGATCAAGGAAAGATAACAAGCAAGAAAAGGGTAACATCCTTCTCCCCCTTTTGACATTACCAAAAAGAAGGGAAAGATTGATAAAAAATAAATATATATAGACAAGAGGCATAAATAATAATTTGAAAATAACATACCAGCTAGTCATAAATCAAAATTACAAACTTAAAGAGTGCATAGAAAAAGAAAGTACAGAATTTAAACAACATAAATAACTTTAAGAAAACATAAAGAAACATGTTTAATAATTTATGACAGATCCATGTTTGGGTCAAAGAGTTGTTGGTCTGAAAATGTTTGCTGGAGAGGTGATGGACGAGTTGGAGGGACAGCCGGGTTAGAAGGATCGTAGGGCGGAATGTATAAGTGAGAGTAGAGATAGGAGAATTGTTGATTGACAGCCTCTTGGAAATTGTTGATTCGAGTGTTTGTCGACTCTTGAATTGCATTGTATTGGTTGTTGATGGAGGTGTTGAGATTTCCAAACTGTTGAGTCATGTAATCCATCAATTTTTGGTTACTAGGGCCATGTTCATTTGGAGGAGGAGGAACATCGTCATCTCCTTCATCTTCTTGCTCATCATTTTCAGCCATTCATTCACCAAGGTACACAATGGTTTTTATTTCTGGGTCATATTTGACGCCCATCCGAGAGTTCACATTCTTGATGGAAATTTTGTTGATATTTGAGTCCATGAGATACTTATCAAATCCTTCAAAATCTACTTCAAAATGTTCCAAAATTTTTGTGATAAACCATGCATATGGCAGAAACTTTGATTTTTCGTTGATTCCTCGCATGTGAACCAAAATTAAATAAGCCCAACTTATTTGAATGCCATGCTTAATTGTATATAAGATCTGCATTTCTAAGTCAGTCACAATGCAGTGGTTTCCACCCCTTGGAAACATTATGTATACCAAAAAATAGCCGATCCTCAATGTTGAAAATACCTACCGACCACGAGGTTCGAGAGAGTTCCATGCTGCCTAGAGATCTGAAACGTTTTGCATGGAACTCTGCTTCATTCATTCGGCCAAGACTCTAATAAAATTCTCTTTTGTTGTATACTTGCCAAACATCTTCATTTTCTTCATAGAGTCTTCCACCGGAGGTTGGAATATCCAGAATTCTTCCAAGCGTGTTTGAGTGAAGTGGGATTCTCTTTCCTCTAACATATGTTACCATTTTTCCTTCTTCCATTTATAAATTGCTATAGAACAATCGTACCAAATCTGGATAATATGGTCCGGATGAGGAAATCAACGATTCCAAACCGCATGCAATCAAGGTTTCTTAAAAAGAAAAACATTCTTGAGGGAATGATGAGAGAATACCATACTTTGGGGTTTGCACAATCTTCTTTTGAAAGTACTTAGTGATTCGTTCTTTTTGTTCATCATTCAAGTGTTGAAGAACAAGTGGAGTTTCTGAAGATGAAGAGGCTGGATCTTTTCCTTTTCTTTGTGTTGAAATCTTCCTTTTTGATCGTGAAGCCATGAGAAAATGATGAAAGGATGGAGTTAGGGTTTGTGAGGGAAGGAAGAGTTTTTTTTGAGAGGTTATGCTTTGGAAGAGATGGTTAAGGTTGGTTATGAGAAGTTGGGTTTTATAATGATTAAGAGAGGAGTTATTGTGGGATATGAGTAGATGAGGGTTATTGATGTTTATGACTTTGGAAAAGTAAGAAATTTTGGTCAAAGTCTTGAGAATAGGGCTAGGTAGTAAGATATAGTCATAGGTAGGTGTAAAGTTATAATGATAGGGTAATTTATGGATCTATTAAATAAATAATAAAAAAACAGATTTATAGTAGGTGCAATCGATTGGCACAGTGGTGCAATCGATTGCTCTACAAAATAGAAACGAAATAAAACAAAACCTACAGGGTGCAATCGATTGACACTAGGGTGCAATCGATTGCAAGCTTCAAAAAATTCAAAAAATTTAGGAAACTTACAGTGAGCAATAGATTGACACAAGGGTGCAATCGATTGCAAGCAGTGAAAATTGAGAAAAACACCACAGATGAAGATCTTTCATGATTCAACGTCAGTTTCATCCAGGTTTCCAAGTTCTCTTCGAATTTTGAAGAAAGATTCCTTTGCCAAAGGCTTTGTGAATATATCGGCAAGCTGATTATGAGTATCCACAAATGTCATCTCGACATCTCCTTGAAGAACATGATCTCGCAAGAAAGGATGTCGTATGTCGATGTGCTTGGTTTTTAAATGCATGACTGGATTCTTTGTTATGTTGATTGCACTTGTGTTGTCACAACAAAGAGGAATGCTACCAAGGTCGAGCCCATAGTCACGAAGTTGCTGCTTGAGCCAAAGTATCTGAGCACAGCAACTACCCGCTGTTATGTATTCTGCTTCAGCCGTACTAAGTGCTACGCATGCTTGCTTTTTGCATGCCCACGAGACTAATGCATTTCCCAAGATGTGACAAGTTCCACTTGTGCTCTTTCTATCAGTTTTACAACCTGCATAATTCGCGTCAGAGTATCCAATTAAATTGCAAATACTACCTTTAGGATACCATAAGCCGACGTTTGTTGTTCCTTTGAGATACTTCATGATCCGCTTGACCGGCATTAAGTGAGATTCCTTTGGATTTGCTTGAAAGCGAGCACAGAGACACACACTGAACATTATGTCAGGGAGACTTGCTGTCAAGTATAGTAAGGAACCAATCATACCTCTGTATTTTGTGATATCAACCGACACACCGGATCCATCTTGATCTACATATGTATTGGATCCCATAGGTGTAGACAAGGTTTTGCAATTGTCCATATCAAATTTCTTCAATAATTCTTTGCAATACTTGGATTGACTGATAAAGATCCCATTCTCGAGTTGCTTGATCTGAAGTCCAAGAAAGTAGTTCATTTTTCCCATCATAGACATTTCAAATTCTCCTTGCATCATGGATGAGAATTCTTCACATAACTTTGTGTTTGTTGAACCGAAGATTATGTCATCAAAATATACTTGTACCAAGAGAGTATCTTCTTTTATTTTCTTGATGAACAAAGTCTTGCCTACCTTTCCTTTTTCAAAGCCTTTGTCACATAAGAAATTGCTGAGACGATCGTACCATGCTCTCGGTGCTTGTTTCAATCCATAGAGGGCTTTCTTTAGTTTGAAGACATGAGAAGGATATTTTTAATGTTCAAAGCCAGGGGGTTGCTTGACATAAACTTCCTTATTTATGAATCCATTCAAGAATGCACTTTTGACGTCCATTTGGAAAAGCTGAAAATTCATAGAACATGCATAAGCCAATAAAAGTCTAATTGCTTCTAACCTTGCAACTGGAGCAAATGTTTTATCAAAATCGATTCCTTCTTCTTGGTTGTATCCTTGGGCAACCAATCTTGCTTTATTCCGAACTATAATTCCATTTTCATCGAGTTTGTTCTTGAAGACCCATCTTGTTCCAATGATATGCTTGTTGTTTGGCCTAGGGACAAGATTCCAAACTTGATTTCTTTCAAACTAGTTCATTTCTTCTTGAATAGCTATTATCCATTGATCATCGCCTAAGGCTTCATCGATTTTGGCCGATTCAATTTACGAGACAAATGCCATGTTCAGACAAGCATACTTGAGATTTAATCTTGTTGTAACACCTTGACTGATATCACCAATGACTTTATCGATCAGGTGATCTCTATGAGTTCTCCCTTCTTTAGGTAGATCATTGTGTTCTTCATTTTGTTGTGACTCCTCTTGTTATTGCATTGGTTGATCACTTGCAACACCATTGAGATTATCATTTTGAGAGGTTTCTACTACATCATCATCACCAACAATAATATCTTCCTCCTTGGAGGGGTTAAATTCATCAAAAGAAACATGCATAGATTCTTCAATTGTTAAAGATATTTTGTTAAAAATTCTAAAAGCTTTACTAGAGAGAGAGTAGCCGAGAAAAATACCTTCATCGGATTTTTCATCAAACTTACCGAGATTATCTTTGTCATTATTCAAGACAAAGCATCTACACCCAAATATGTGAAAGAATGATATGTTCGGTTTTCTTCCTTTGAAGAGTTCATAGGGGGTCTTCTTGAGAATTGGTCTGATGTTGACACGATTACTTACAAAACATGTCGTGCTTACTGCATCTGCCCAAAAATATTTAGGAAGATTTGAATCGCTAAGCATTGTTCTTGCAAGTTCTACCAACGACTGATTCTTTCTTTCTACGACACCATTTTGTTGTGGAGTTCTTGGTGCGGAGAAGTTGTGTGAGATTCCATTTTCTTTGCAAAATTCTTCAAATAAAGCATTCTAGAATTCTCCACCATGGTCCTAATGGAGACAATTGAAAGTGACTTCTCATTTTGAATTTGTTTTTCATACTTCTTGAATGCCTTGAAAGCTTCACTTTTCTGCACTAAGAAGAAAGTCCATGTATATCTAGAGAAGTCATCAACAATTACTAATGCATAAACATTATCTCCAAAACTTTTTGTTCTTGATGGTCCGAATAGATCCATGTGTAACAATTGTAGTGGCCTTGTTGTGGACACCACATTCTTGGATATGAAAGTTGATTTGGTCTGTTTCCCTTTTTGGCATGCGCCACACAATCTATCTTTGATGAATTTTATCTTTGGGAGACCAACAACTAAGTCATGTTTGATCAATTTGTTCAAATGCTCCATATGAATGTGAGCAAATCTTTTGTGCCATAACCAAGAGTCGTTGTTGTTATCCATAAGACACTTGACCTTCAAAGACATGTTATCAAGGGAAATCATGAAAATATTGTTAATTCTATTACCTTTTAACATTACCTCATGAGTGACTTCGCTTTCTATCAAACATTCATCTTTAGTGAAGTTTATTTTGAAACCTTTATCACAAAGTTGGCTAATGCTAAGTAGGTTATACTTTAGGCCTTCTACATAGAGGAAATCTTCTATGGTTGTAAAATGTGGTGCACCAATGCTGCCTATACCAAGGATCTTTCCTTTGTTGTTATCACCATAGGTTACAAATCCTTTGGCCTTAAGCGTTAGATGTGAAAATTTGGTAATGTCACCCGTCATATGCCTTGAACACCCACTATCAAGATACCATTGATATGAAAATGTCTTCAAGCATACCTACAAAACAAGATTAAGCTTCATTAGGTACCCAAATTGCCTTGGGTCCTTCATAGTTAGTGCCTTTCTTGACCCACACATAATGCCCTTTTGCAACACTGAAGTTTCTTACATAACAGGCATTAGGTGTATGGCCTTTGATACCATAATAAAAATAGGTGGGCTCAAAATTAGTTTTGTACCTAGGAGGATAAGACTTTTTCTTACTAGATACTTTCTTCTTGGGGTATTGATGAACCACTTTAGGCTTGACCACTTTCTCTTTAAGACTTTGTTCACTAGCTTTAACAAAGATGGTTTTGTTGGAACTTGGTTTAGAAAATTTTGAGTAACCAAGTCCACTTTTATCATTTGAGAATCTTTGTTGACTAAGAACAACCTCTAGTCCAATCTGCCCTTTTTCATACCTCGCAAGGACTCTTTTTAATTGGACAATTTGAAATGAAAGTGACTCACACTTTGTGCATGTAAAATTCTATTTTTGATTACCAATTAATTTCTATTTTTCATTTTTGAAATTATTTTCCATTGTCTCAATCTTTTTCTCTAAATTTGAGATTTGGTTCTTTTGTGATGAAATGGTTTTGTACAGAATTTTGCATTCACCCAGAAGTTCATCAATTGTCCCTTGAGCATCACTATCATAGATTGAAAAATTATTACTAACCTTGTCGTCTTCATCATCAAAATGATGTGAGGCTATTAGTGCTAGATTTGCGCTTTGATCACTATCTGATTCTGATGAAGAACTTATCTCGTTATCCTCCCATGCTATGTATGCTTTATTTTTCTTGAACCCCTTTTTGCTTTTATAGGCATCGTTCTTGGAGAGTTTAGGACAGTTTGGTTTGATGTGTCCTTGTTTTCCATATTCATAGCATTTGACATCTTGTGTGGATGTTGACGCCTCCTTCTCTTTCTTCTTTGAAAACTTCTTCCTTTTCATATAGTCAAAATTTCCAATATTATTTTTAGAACCAAAATATTTTCCTAACCTTTTTACGAGAAGCATGAAGTTTTCGTCTTCAACTGGATCATCTGCTTTTTTTACTTCTTTCGAATCAACCTTTAATGCGATACTTTTAGATTTCTTTTCTTGATTCTCATGTTTTTCCAATCGCCCAAGTCCCGTCTCATATTCTTGGAGTTTTCCAAACAGTGTAGCGGATGTCATCATGGTTAGACTTTTCTTTTAAGAAATTGCTGTCACCTTGGTCTGCCATTATCTAGATAAAGATCTAAGCACTTCAAGATTCAATTCATCGTCAGTTAATGTCTTACTGAGTACTATGAGTGATTTGTCAAGTGCACGAATATTTTCTGCAAATCAAGAATTGATTCTCCTGGCTGCATTCTGAATAACTCGTATTCCTGACTCAATGTGTTTAATCTTGATCTCTTAACTTCAGTGGTTCCCTCATGGGTTTCTACTAAAGTATCCTAGATTTCCTTTGCTATTGTACATGTTGAGACGCGAAAGAAATCATCCATGCTTAGTGCATTTTGCAGAAGATTGATTGCCTTTTTGTCATAGAGAACCTTTTTCTTATAATCGTCATCCCATGAAGCTTTGGGCTTTGTCGATCCAACACCATTAACGACCGTTGTAGGAACGAAGGGGGCATCTTGGACAGCATTCCATATTTCATCTCATTGTGCTTCTAAGTGAGTCTTGATGCGAATTTTCTAGAAATCAAAATATTCACCATAGAACAATGGAGGCTTGTTGCTACTCCCACCATCTTTGAATACACCCCAGTTGTTTGCGGAAGCCATACTGGATCAATTAGGAACAGGTTACCTAAACCTACACTGATACCAATTGAAAGTCTGAGTTGCACCTAAGTGGGGGGTGAATTAGGTTCTTTGAAATTTTCTGATTTTTAGAGACTGATTTATTACTTTCTTGAGATATGATGATGGTATGAAAGCGGTAAAGTGCATAAAGTAAAGAACACCAAGAAATATCCTGGTTCCCTTCACACTCCGAAGGTACTCTAGTCCCTTTTCAACACGAAAGAGATTTCACTATAGTTAGGATCAGTGTACAATTCTTTCTAACCTATAGGTAGATCAAAGGCTCTTAAACACCTTTAAGATCTAAAACACTAAGTGCATGAAGAACAGTCCTCTTCAATGCACACACTTGCTTTTAACAATCCTGAACAGCAAGGAGAAATTATACAATCTGATTTTGTAATGAGTTTGCAACAATGTATACAATGTTTATCAATGATGTAGATTGATATTCTCTTTTAATGAGAGTTTCCTCAAGTATCTAAGACTTATTGCTCAAGAATTTTCTTTCAAAGGATATGAAAATTATGCAGAAAATTCTTTGTAAAAGTGATTTTACTTAGATGTGGAAAGATGAAATTGTGATAGAGATTTTTAAAGAGAATTGAAAGAGATGTGAAAGAGATGTGTTTTTGAATTTGAAAGATTTGGGTATTTATATTACACAAACACCTCTTGAAAAAAATCATGCAAATCTCCAGAAAAATTGATGAAAAATTGCCATGTTTCAAAGGAAACATTTCCTGGAAGATTGGTTGAAGAGATGTAATTTTTCAGAATAATTTTTCAAAAACATTCCGTGAGCAATCGATTGCACATATAGACCAATTGATTGCACCTTCACAAAAACACTTGAAAATTCAAATTTTCAAAAGAGCAATTGATTGCACCAAAAGGATCAATCGATTGCACACTAAAACAGAAGTGAAAAGAAGAGATATTTTCAAGCATGCAATCGATTGCACCAAGGCAACAATCGATTGCTTACTGAAACAGAAGCAAAAATGATTTAAAATTTTGATCATGCAATCGATTGCTCTAAGAGTGCAATCAATTTCACTTACAAAAACTTAGAAAAATTTTGTTTTAAAAAGCTTGTGTTAGTGTGAAAAGTAATGTAAAATATTTTTTAATGTTTTGAGCAATCAGGACTTAAACACTTGATGAGAATTCTCATTATACCTTATGAGGGAAATATTCTTCATGTCAAGTCTTTGTCCTGCTTCTTGATGTCTTGAAATGGTTGATTATCTTTGCCTTCTTCGTCAAGTGATTTGTCTTCATCAAAACATAGGTTGATCTCTGAGAATCTTGATTTCACACCTTTCCTTTGGAATCAGGTTGGATGCAACAATGAGGAGCAAGGATGAAGCTTACAACATAGGGGTGACAAACAAGAACGAACAAGAGAATAGCAAACACACATCATCAACTCATAGGAAAACTAAAAAAGTATCAACAAACACCAAGAGTAAACCAATCAACAAAAGCCATAGTTAATCAAATAACTTCTCAAGAATTAGGTAAAATTAAAAGCAGCAATGGTTGATCGATAATTAATCCAAAATTGGCACCAAAATTTTCGATGGTATTAAGAATGTAATTAAAAGGCTATTTACTGGAATTTAGTTAAAAGGCTAATTAATAAATTAACTAAAATCTAATTGAAACTAGATAACTTAATTAAAAAACTAGTTAGAAAAACTCAAATTAACTAAATATAACTTTTACAAACTAATTAATCTAAATCCTAAAACTCAAACTAACTGAACCTAATACTAATTGACTAAAACTAAAAACTAATTAGGAAAAAAACTAAAACTAGAAATGCCACTTCGGACACTACATAACTAGATTAAGAGGGTGCATTTGGAATTAGATATGTATTATGAACTAACATGGGCTTATGTGACAAAAAAAGGTGACAAAAAGAAAGGCATTGGCTCATCAAAGCCCATAAACCAGGACATTAATATGAAGTAGCAACATACCCCACACATCACCAACAGACAACATCAAAAGAAACGAAAAAGAAAGAAAAATTAAAACGCTTATTTTGCAATGAAAAACAATCTGATCACAGTTTGTTTTTTAAAAGAAGACACAGAACGAAGAAACTAACTCAATACACCATCGGATCCAAACTTCCTTGCCCTGTTTTCTGTCTCGTGTCTTCGCGCGATTCAACTCTCTCTGTTCTCTCCTGATTCAGATTTATTCGAGGCTCAGGTTTGGTTCAATCTAAAATTTCTCTTCTCCTTCTTAAATTCTGAGTTGTAATTTCGTTCTGTTTGGGTTTGGATTTGTTTGGTTTCGCTTGAATCTAATATGTTCTCGTTGATTCTCAGCGGCGATCTTCTTCTTTCTTTCACCCGGTTTTGATTCAGCGGCGGTAGGCGGTGAAGGGCGGAGTAACAAGTCATGGTGATTTCAACATGTTGTTGGCTATTTTTTTTTCTTTGGGGGAAGGCGAGTGGTTGAAGAGAAACATGGTGATGTTCGTGTGTATCGTATGGCAGATTCTGAAGGTGTTTGGTATGGGACAGTGAGGGAGCTTGAATCCAAAGGTGGAATAAGATGAAGATGTATAGGGATTTTTTTCTGGTCCTTCATTTCTCCCTCCTCTCCCCCTTTCATTTTCAATTCAACCAAGTTGTATCAGGAATTCATTTGTCCTATTGTTGTGACAGATTATTTTCAAATGGCAGGTCTATACAAGTTACTGTTATAACACCCTTTTTCTACCCCAAAAATAACACATAAATCAGAGTGAATAAATAAATCTCATTAAAATGCCACTAAAAGGGCGTACATTCTCAAATTCATCAAAATAGGATCCATACTCCGTAACTACGGGTTTTTCCCAAAAATACATCAAGGCATCAAAAACAGCGGAATTCAAAACATACTTCAAAGTCTTCCTCAAAGAGGGAAATTAATCAAAATAACATCAATAGTATAAAACCAACTCAAGGAACCCAACCCGATGTTACATATCAGAGCAAGACCCTCTAAGCTGACCAAAAGACTAAAACGCTCAAGAACTTCAAAACCAACTCCTCGCCGGCGTCCACGGCTAAACTGGATCATCTGCATGTTACCCACGTGGGGGTAACATTCAAACATGCAGGGTGAGTAAAACAATTCATAATAATCAATGTATGACAATTAATGCATAAACGGCATCATAATCATATTCAACACATTCATATTACTCACGTATGCCTCAAAGGTCACAACATCATAATTTATACACAAACACTCATAAATGCAATGCAACTCAATGCATGTAGTACCAATCATCACAGCTCGATGGACATTGGGCCATCAACCCTCCATAGATCCCCATCAATAGGATCGGAGCACGTCAAAATACTTCACATCCACACAGTGGGATTGAAGCCAAAGCAATCGAATGCGCATGAATGCATGATGCACATGTCACAATAATAATCCTCATAATACAGCATATGGTGCATCATCATTCATCATATTCATCATCATCACATAAAACACATAAAGCATCATATCTCATGTTATCACATAGTTCATCAAATCATGGTAATTTCATCATATTAACTCAATCGATACATCATGGAAAACTATCATAACATCATGTACACATCACCTAAAACCCACTGTCACACTCATGGAAACTCATCCTAGAAATCCCAGAATCACACATCACGACATCACTGCACAATACTCAATTTCGCGAACTTCTGCTACGTTCGCTGGCTCGCTCGCTAGGCGAGTCCTGTAGCGAGCCCCTCGCTGGCTTGCTTGCTAGGCGAGTCTTGTAGCGAACCTTCGTTGGCTTGCTCGCTAGGCGAACAGTGCGATGACAGCAACTTCTGCTACGCACCAGAACTGATTTCCACCCAAAAACTCATACGAATAACTCACCCGATTCCCCCAAAGTATCCCTAAACCATCCCTAAGGTTATACGACAATAACGGTATGAACTCTAAGGTTTATTAGGCTAATTCGGCAACATCTGCACTGCCTAAAACATTATTTCCTGCAATTGCTCTGAGTACATCAGAGTTACTCACATATGAATCTTCCTATTCCTACAGGGTCAAACACACAACTATCCAAGGTTTTTGGCCACAAAGGACTAAGGTTTCCTTCCTCACAATAATATTTAGTGATTCATACCATAACCCACAATCTCAGAGTTCTATAATCGAACCTCTTAGTTTCCCCAATTCAACTCAGAAACCCTCAAATCCTAAATCCACCATGAATACATCTAAAGGCATACATGGAAAATCATGAACAGAAATACTCCCTATACCTTAGTCGATTCGCAGCTTTCACGATTTCTCTTTGGGACCTTTTGCCTCCAACCTTTCCTTCAGAGCTCTGGCCACACCAACTTTCCCGTTAAACACAAAATGAATTTCAATTTCCTCTCAGAACTCTATTTTGTCTAACTTAGTCATGGGCCTCACACATTAGGCTTTTCCCCTCATTACCCTTACTAACTTCCTCAAATGCCCAAATTGCCCTTAATTCACTTATTTTCTATTTAATTAATAATAATATTAATATATTAATATTATATGCTATTAATCAAATAAATATTCGAAAATGCACATTTTCTAATAATCACAAAACCACCGGAATTCACCGAAACATGAATATTCACAATTAAATAATTAATTCAAATATCATGATAAAATTTGGGGTGTTACAACCCTCCCCCACTTAAAAGAATTTTCGTCCTCGAAAATTACCTGCAGAAAACAGAGTCGGATACGACTCCTTCATCTGATCTTCATGTTCCCAAGTCCAACTTTCTCCAGCTGGTCCTCCCCATAATACTTTCACCAAGGCGATATCTTTACCTCGTAGTTGTTTCACTTGTCATTCGTCAATTCGAATAGGCAACACCTCAACAGTCAAATCATCTCGCACTTGTACATCATCCATATGAATCACATGCGACAAATCTTGAATGTACTTCCTCAACTGGGACACATGAAACACATCATACAAATTCGCGAGCGACGGCGACAAATCAATCCGATAGGCTACTTCCCCCACCCTCTGCGAAATCTGATACGGACCAACAAAACGCGATGTGAGCTTTCGAGACTTCAAAGCTCGACCAACACCAGTTACTGGCGTAACTCTCAGAAACACATGATATCCCTCTTGGAATTCAAGTGATTTCCTCCTCTTATCGTGGTAACTCTTCTGACGACTCTGCGATGCTTTCATCTTCTCACGGATCATCTTGATCTTTTCAGTCGTCTCTTGCACAATTTCAGGTCCGAGCAGAACACTCTCGCCTGATTCATATCAACACAATGGAGTCCTACACCTCCTACCATACAAAGCCTCATACGGTGTCATTCTGATACTAGAATGGTAACTGTTATTGTAGGTAAACTCAACCAATGGCAAATAACTATCCCACGATCCACCTTGATCCAAAACACAAGCTCTCAACAAATCCTCTAAGACTGGATAGTTCTTTCTGTCTGTCCATCCGTCTGCGGATGATAGGCAGAACTCAACCTCAACTTAGTACCTAAAGCTGCCTGCAAACTCTCCCAAAATATCGATGTAAACCTCGGATCTCTATCAAACATAATACTCAACGGAACACCATGAAACTTCACAATCTGCTCAATATATAATTCAGCAAGCTTCTGCAACGAATAATTGATCCTCGTCGGTACAAAATGATTCGACTTAGTCAATCTATCAACAATTACCCAAATCGAATCATATCCCTTCGCCGTCTTCGGCAAACTTGTCACAAAATCCATAGAAATGCTATCCCATTTCCATTCTGGAATGCTCAATGGTTGCATCAGACCCGACGGTCTCTGATGTTCAATCTTCGACTTCTGACAAGTCAAACAAGCAGAAACAAATTCCACAATTTCCTTCTTCATACTAGGCCACCAAAACAACTTCTTCAAGTCTTGATACATCTTTGTGGCACCAGGATGAATACTCAACCCGCTTCTATGACCTTCTTCAAGAATGCTCTTCCTGATTTCTGGCACATCGGGAACACATACTCTATCTCGGAACCTCATCACACCATTCTCGTCGATCCAAAAATCACCTCCGTTACCTTGATTAATCAACGCGAGACGATCCACGAAACTCAAATCGGATCTCTGACCTTCTCTGATCTCTTGGAGAATACTACTAGTCAGCTTCAATATACCCAATTTCACACTGTTAGGAGTCTCTTCACAAACCAAACTCATATCTCTGAATTGCTCAATTAATTTCAACTCTCGAACCATAAGCATCGACATATGCAAGGACTTCCTACTCAACGCATCAGCCACAACATTAGCCTTACCCGGATGGTAACTCAATTCAAAATCATAATCCTTCAGAAGTTCAAGCCATCTTCGCTGCCTCATGTTCAACTCTTTCTGATCAAACAAATACTTTAGACTCTTGTGATCACTGAACACTTCGAATCTGGACCCAAATAGATAATGTCTCCACATCTTCAACACAAACACCACATCAGCCAACTCTAAATCATGCGTAGGATAATTCCCTTCATGAACCTTCAGTTGTTTGGAAGTGTAACCAACAACCTGACTGTTCTGCATCAATACGCCTCCAAGGCCCATCTTCGACGCATCACAATACACCACAAAGGACTCACTCGGATTTGGCAAAATCAACACTGGAGCATTCGTCAACTTCTTCTTGAGTTCTACAAAACTCTTCTCACAAGTAACATCCTACACATAAGCCTGACCCTTTCGAGTCAACTAAGTCAATGGCAATGCTAACTGAGAAAAACCTTCAATAAACCTGCGATAATAACCAACCAACCCAAGGAAATTTCGAATCTCAGTAACAGACTTTAGAGCCTCCCACTGCAGCACAACAACAATCTTCGACGGATCAACAACAATCCCTCCATT
Organism: Lathyrus sativus; assembly: GCA_963859935.3. Taxonomy (NCBI): domain Eukaryota; kingdom Viridiplantae; phylum Streptophyta; class Magnoliopsida; order Fabales; family Fabaceae; genus Lathyrus; species Lathyrus sativus. Next base: position 319,927,882 of record OZ012737.1, read on the forward strand.
AGAAATCACATGGCCAAGGAAACTCACTTCCTTTAACCAAAACTCACACTTAGACAACTTGGGGTAAAGCTTCTTGTCTTTCAAAACCTGCAATACAACTCTTAGATGTTGCGCATGCTCTTCTTCAGACTTAGAATATATCAAAGTGTCATCAATAAACACCACTACGAACTGATCCAAATAAGGATGGAAAATCCTATTCATATACTCCATGAATACGCCAGGTGCATTTGAAACTCCAAACGGCATCACAGTATACTCATAGTGTCCATATCTCGTCCTGAAAGCTGTCTTCGGAATATCATCAGGCTTAACACGAATCTGATGATAACCAGACCTCAAATCAATCTTGCTAAACACACAAGCACTCACCAATTGATCCATTAAATCATCAATCCTCAAGAGTGGATATTTATTCTTAATCGTCACTTTATTCAACTGCCGATAATCCACACACAATCTCATACTACCATCTTTCTTCTTCACCAACAACACAGGAGCGCCCCACGGAGAAACACTCAGTCAAACAAACTTCTTCTCAAGCAGATCTTCCAACTGTTTCTTCAATTCCCCTAACTCAGATGCAGACATCCGATAAGGAGCCATCGATACAGGACTAGTGCCCGGTATTACCTCAATAGCAAACTCTACCTCACGCTCAGGAGGTAAGTCATTCATGTCATTTGGAAACACCTCAGGAAATTCCCGAACAACCGGTAGCTCCACGCCCACTACTTCACCATTCACTTGGAGCGAAGCAAACACAACAAACATCTTAGCCTCATCTTCTAAGAGTTCTCCCACTTGTTTGGCAGATACAAACATTAGCTCTCCCACATCGCCCGACTCGGGAAATCTCACAGTCTTACTATAACAATCAATGTGAACATAGTTGTACTCCAACTAGTTCATCCCAAGGATCACATCAATTTGATTCAAAGGTAGACAGACCAAGTCCATCACAAAGTTCCTATCATAGATAGTCACAGGGCATCTCAAACAGTCTAACGCAGTAGTCACAAAACCATTAGTCGGGGTATCAATAACCATACTCTCACTCATAGCAGACAAATTCAAATTCAACCTCTTAGCACATTCAAGAGAAATAAAGGAATGTGTAGCACCAGTATCAATGATAGCAATCAACTCAACATCATTAATAAAACACGTACCTCTGATCAAGTTATTCGTCTTAGCTTCTTCTGCACCGCTCAAAGCAAACACTCTGCCACTTGTCTGAGCAGCAGTAGCAGTCTTCTTCGGTTGTTGACACTGGGTACTGATATGCCCCTTCTCTCCACAGTTGAAGCAAGTCAGAGCTTCGTCTTTGTAGTCATTAGCCTTATAACCCCTCTTGCCACAATGATGACACCTCAGCGCCTTACAATTCTCAGCACGGTGGCCTTGCTCGCCACACTTATAACACTTACCTGGAGCAGTAGTCGCTCCCCCACTTGGCTTTTTCCCATCAGAAGCCTTATGCTTCCCTTTATCACCAGAAGTCACATACGGTTTTCCTCTGAACTGATCTTTCTCTTTCTTCTCACTCAGATGCTTGTAGTGAGTAGATCGAGCTCGGCTATCTTCATCATAAATTCTGCTCTTGTTCACCAGTTCTGAAAACTGACGAATCTGCTGATACCCAATTCCCTGCTTAATCTCTGGTCTCAAACCATTCTCAAACTTGAGACACTTCGACATCTCTGCATCAGCATGGTTGTAATGCGGACAAAACTTGACCAACGACTCAAACTTTGCCGCATACTCAGCCACAGTCATATCACCTTGTTTTAGCTCAAGGAACTCCACCTCTTTCTTCCCCCGAACATCTTCAGGAAAATACTTTCTCAGAAACTCTTCTTTAAACACAGTCCAAGTTATCACAGTGCCAGCACCTCCCAATCTCTGACGAGTGTTATCCCACCAGTCCTCAGCCTCTTCTGCCAGCATATGCGTACCAAACTGTACCTGCTGCACGTCAGTGCATGCCATAACTTGGAAAATCTTCTCAATCACCTTCAGCCACTTCTGCCTACTGTCAGGATCATGAGTACTCACAAAAGTCGGCGGATTGTTCCTCTGAAACTTTCCCAAAGCACGGAACTCATCTGGAGGTCCACCATTCTGAGCCATCACTTGGGCAAGTGACTCCAGCGCATCAGCGTTAGCACGATCATTCCTTTCTGCCATCTACAACCACCAAAAAGGTTAGAAGGAAACAAATCATCGACAGTGTTCTCACACTATCAAGTGACAGGGGATTAACAACATAAACACTTGGCCGAACGGACCGACCTGTTCGGATACCACTAATGTAACACCCTTTTTCTATCCCAAAAATAACAAGGCAAATAACACATAAATCAGAGTGAATAAATAAATCTCATTAAAATGCCACTAAAAGGGCGTACATTCTCAAATTATCCAAAATAGGATCCATACTCCGTAACTACGGGTTTTTCCTAAAAATACATCAAGGCATCAAAAACAGCGGAATTCAAAAACATACTTCAAAGTCTTCCTCAAAGAGGGAAATGAATAAAAATAACATCAATAGTATAAAACCAACTCAAGGAACCCAACCCGATGTTACATATCAGAGCAAGACCCTCTAAGCTGACCAAAAGACTAAAACACTCAAAAACTTCAAAACCAACTCCTCGCCGGCGTCCACGGCTAAACTGGATCATCTGCACGTTATCCACGTGGGGGTAACATTCAAACAGGCAGGGTGAGTAAAACAAGTCATAATAATCAATGTATGACAATTAATGTATAAACGGCATCATAATCATATTCAACACATTCATATTACTCACGTATGCCTCAAAGGTCACAACATCATAATTTATACACAAAGACTCATAAATGCAATGCAATACAACTCAATGCATGTGGTACCAATCATCACAGCTCGATGGACACTGGGCCATCAACCATCCATAGATCCCCATCAATAGGATTGGAGCACGTCAAAATACTTCACATCCACACAGTGGGATTGAAGCCAAAGCAATCGAATGCACATGAATGCATGATGCACACGTCACAATTATAATCCTCATAATACAGCATATGGTGCATCATCATTCATCATATTCATCATCATCATCACATAAATCACATAAAGCATCATATCTCATGTTATCACATAGTTCATCAAATCATGGTAATTTCATCATATTAACTCAATCGATACATCATGGAAAACTATCATAACATCATGTACACATGACCTAAAACCCACTGCCGCACTCATGGAAACTCATCCCAGAAATCCCAGAATCACACATCACGACATCACTGCACAATACTCAATTTCGCGAACTTCTGCTACGTTCGCTGGCTCGCCCGCTAGGCGAGTCCTGTAGCGAGCCCCTCGCTGGTTTGCTCGCTAGGCGAGCCTCTAGCGAATCCTTGCTGGCTTGCTCGCTAGGCGAGTCTTGTAGCAAACCTTCGCTGGCTTGCTCGCTAGGCGAACAATGCGATGACAGCAACTTCTGCTACGCACCAGAACTGATTTCCACCCAAAAACTCATACGAATAATTCACCCGATGCCCCCAAAGTATCCCTAAACCATCCCTAAGGTTATACGACAATAACGGTACGAACTCTAAGGTTCATTAGGCTAATCCGGCAACATCTGCACTGCCTAAAACATTATTTCCTGCAATTGCTCTGAGTACATCAGAGTTACTCACATATGAATATTCCTATTCCTACAGGGTCAAACACACAACTATCCAAGGTTTTTGGCCACAAAGGCCTAAGGTTTCCTTCCTCACAATAATATTCAGTGGTTTATACCATAACCCACAATCTCAGAGTTCTATAATCGAACCTCTTAGTTTCCCCAATTCAACTCAGAAACCCTCAAATCCTAAATCCACCATGAATACATCTAAAGGCATACATGGAAAATCATGAACAGAAATACTCCCCTTACCTTAGTCGATTCGCAAGTATCACGATTTCTCTTTGGGACCTTCTGCTTCCAACCTTTCCTTTAGAGCTCTGGCCACACCAACTTTCACGTTAAACACAAAATGAATTCCAATTTCCTCTCAGAACTCTATTTTGTCTAACTTAGTCATGGGCCTCACACATTGGGCTTTTCCCCTCATTACCCTTACTAACTTCTTCAAATGCCCAAACTGACCTTATTTCACTTATTTTCCATTTAATTAATAATAATACTAATATATTAATATTATATGCTATTAATCAAATAAATATCTGAAAACGCACATTTTCCAATAATCACAAAACCATCGGAATTCACCGAAACATGAATATTCATAATTAAATAATTAATTCAAATATCATGATAAAATTTGGCGTGTTACAACTGTCTCTTTTATGTGTTGGTTTAGCAGGATTTTTTGCAGGATTTTGGCTTGGTTTTGATGGTCAGTGATGCAGATCTGAATGTATTTCTAAATTAGTGAAATTTACAGGTTGCAGCATTTTATTGTTTCTTGCAGGATGTAGCAGTAGAGTCTGGTTTTTGTTTTAGGATTTATTTTAGAGCCTTGTGTTGTTTTTGTCAATAATTGTGTGTAAGTTTTGGGCATTGGATTGTGTTTTGCAACACCCTGGCTTTTGTTTGGTTGCCAATTTGGTTTGTACCACATTTGTTGCAGTAACATGTCTTGAAGTGTTATCCTTTCTTCAATTTTGAATTTTATTTCACTCTCTTTTTTTTTAGGAAATGGGCTTTTGTTATTTTGTTGTTTTTTTTATGATTTGTTGTTTTTGTCTATTCTTTTTTTCCTTCTTCTCTATCTTTTGTAAAATGTAATACGGTTTTTTATGTTTGTTCAAGAAACTCAATATTTTTCTCATATTTTAGTTTGTTCTTAACGACATCAATTAACAACAAGAAATATTTTGAGTAACTTTGAATGTTTTTAGAAAATATTTAAGTGTTTTGTAAATTTGAAGTAATTATTTGATAGAAAATTACAATTTTTGTGCTGAAAATGGTGGTTTATTCATTCAATGTTATAAAGGGTCTAATTTCCAAGTACACTAACCTAATTTAATTGATAGTTAACGTTACCTCTATTCTTAAATATTGAACCTTATTGATTTCTTTTTGTCTTTTTTATAGGATCCTGTTCAAATCCCAAAATGCATTAATAATTTTATTATTAATATGTAATACCCCAAATTTTACCCTCATATTAATTGATTCATGTCATATAACATCTCATTTCGCATCAGCTAACTATTAACAAGAGGTGTAGTCTGTTTATTCTGCAGGAATGACATCGGGTGCGTTTTAACTGCGAAAAAGGCAAAAGGGTAATTTGTGCATTATTTATTGACGGTTTTTGAAGATGAGTTGTCACCAGGGTTCTTCGGAATAATTAAAGCCTTCGTCTTCGAATTCTTTATTTTGAGGAAACAGAAATTTACAGTGAATTTTGGCATCAGAGTTTTCAAGATATGGTAATTTATTCAGGAGCCGAGATTTTGTTGTCAATAGGTTTCAGGGTTGTTGCTTAATCGTGTGGGGCTAGTTACGTTGAAACGGCAATTCGGTTTGGGTTACGTCAGGTGCAAGCAATCACCCGGTTGAATTTACTTCACAGGCGCTTTTTTTTTCTGTTTCCCCTGCTTTCTGCTATTTAAATCTTCAAAAAAAAAGGAGCAGTGGAATATTGTTCCGACCCGAGTCGGAAGTTACTATGCAGCATTTAATCATGATCTTCGGCCGATTCAATTCATGACATTTGGGTTTAGTCATCAGAGACTAATTGGAGTTCTTTTTTGGTACAGAGTTTAGCTTCTGCTTCACCGTTAAGTGGATTTCTCTGCGTGTGTCGAGTTTATCTGGATTTGGGATTTATTTGTACAAGTTCGTTGGCGAAGTTAATTCATTTATGAGACTCATTTGATTAATTTCTAATCAGTTGAATTTAATTGGGGGCGTTCAGTTATTTAATCAGAATTTTTTAAGGAATTCATTCGTTGTGGAGCAGTTAAAATGAGAAAGCAGACAAGTATTTGGATAGAAAATAGTGTGGATATTATTATTCATATTTAGTTTTTCTTTACAATTTACAAAGAAATTGAAATTACATTTTTTTCGATTCTAAAAATTCCTAAAGTCCTCAAAATTCTTCAGACTCGACTTTACGTCCAATTCCTCATGTCCGATTTTTCGTACCTGCACAACAAACAAAACAGAACAAAGCAGAGAATAAGGCTAGAAAGGTATTATTGACACCCTCAGAGATATCATCATCGGGTGTCCGATTCGCGATCTTGGCTAGATCATGGCAGATTTTGTTCTTATAGTTTCTGAGGCTACCGAAAGATGAAGAGGAAAAGTGGGCCAAAAGAGCTTATTTCGAAAGCCGGTTTGAGAAGTTGATTTATCCGAAAGACGGTTTGCCCAAAAATTGGACCTTAACTCCAATCTTCCAGAAAAACCCAATTCCAACCGAGGCTAACAAGATTGAACAAATCAAAACCAGTTCAGAATAGGTTCAAATCCAAACCAGTTCATAATAAGTTCAAAAAAAACCAGTTCAAGAACCAGTTCCAAACTAGTTTCCAACCAGTCAATCCACTTCACCCCAAGATTTTCGCAAGCCCAGCAAGTGACAGAAGCTACAAACGAGAGTTTGAAAACGTAAAGCCACTGAAACCCACCAACACTTTCAGCCGTTAAAATGCGTAACAATAAGCTTCGAAAAAGGCTGCAATAAATCAGCAAGCTAACAATAACATAACAAAATCACAGAGGCCCAACAAACACAGATTCGAACATATAAATTAGAGAGGGGTCGAGAAAGCAAACCCTAGGTGAAGAAGCAAAAAAAACAAAGGGCGACACAACCAAGAACCCCAGACAGAACGAAAGGGACGGCGGCTCAGGGCGTCTCGAGGAGCTCATCATCGCTGCTTGAGGGATTCAGAGAAGCCTCATCATCATCCCTGTCGTGAAAGAAGAAGAGTGTAAGGAGGAACCTTGCTCGCGAACCCATAACGAGAGCCGAGTGAACGACGCCATCACCGACGAGGAGCGGCCATCACCATTCAACGGTTTTCCAGAAGATCTCCTTGTTGAATCATCATCGAAGTGAAAACCCGCCGCTCACGCGTAGGCATCGGAGAGGAATAGCTTCAAGGATGCTGCTTCGAACTTCCCAAGAGGTGAGCAACAATCTAATCGTTTGTTATTCTTCTCATTTCGCAGGTATCTTGAGCCGCCGGAGGGACTACATGCATGCAAAAAGGGACGATGAAGCTCGAAAAAGCCGTCATCCATGGAACTCACGGCTGCGGCTCTTGAGGAAGAAGAAGAAAGGGTTAAAAAATTATTTTTTTTAACATTAACATTAAAAAATTATTTTTTTTAGCATTAACATTAAAAAAATTATTTTTTTAGCATTAACATTAAAAAATTATTTTTTTTAGCATTAACATTAAAAAAATTATTTTTTTAGCATTAACATTAAAAAATCATTTTTTTTGGCATTAACATTAAAAGGATCATTTTTTTAGCATTTAACAATAAACTCATGTTTTAGCATTTAACATTAAGGTCATTTTTAGTAAACCGGTTTCTTTATTAAAATCCAAACAAATTTTAGTAAACAATTGGAATAGGTTCCCCATCGAAGCATAAAATTATTTCTCCTCCTTTAAATAAAATTCAAAAAAATAAACTCTTGATGTGATTCGTCTAACCCTCCTTATCTTGTTTGTTCAGCTTATTGTCATTTCATTTATTTGTACTATTTTTTGGCATGGATGGAATTTATGCGAGGCCATGATCGCAGTTTTATTTCCCGCTTTGTTTTGGGATTTGTAATTTTCACATTTGTTTACCATTCTTTACTTTCTGCACTTTAATTTTCGTCATATAATTCTTACCGTTAATTTCCTCCTTCTGAAGGATTAGGTCTAGCCGTTTGACCGCCGAGTCAATAACCCTAACATTTGACCATTTCAAAACCCTATTCACCTAGGTGTCCCGCCGTGGACAAAATTACCCTTTACCCTATCATTAGGTCAAAGAGTCGCCGTACTCTGCTTTAGGGTTTCCCGCCGTGGAATCCCTAATTTAACCCTAATTTCAACTTGCAATTTAACGTAGAAATAGGAGTTTCAAAACTCCACGTAGGCGTGTCCTTAAGATACGCTTATTCCCCATTGAAACCTTGACCACGGTCAAGAAGTTTCTAACCTCCCTCTGTGAGAGGAACTACAATTACTCTGATTTCATTCCCTATCCAGGATACGTAGGCACAAGATGCAACGTCTTGCCGAGTAAACTTAGGAATAACCCTTAGGTCTCTTTAAGTCACTTTATCCCTTAGCTCAGTATATATACATCAAGCAGATAATAAAATAAAAAAGGCATACAATAAATAAAAGGTTCCTGTAGAGTACTACAGAAGTTTAGGGTGCTAGTATCTTCCCTAAGCTTAACCAACCCCTTACCTAGGTCTCTCCCCGCATTGTGTTTACGATGCAAAAATAGGTTTTCCATCTTTTGACTTTTTCCTTCGGATAAATCAAAGAGCGGTTGTGAATTAAGAATTATGATTCAAACTAATTAATAGTTTGATATCCTATTTCCACCGCAACAGAAAATGGCGACTCTGCTGGGGAGAATTCATAATTTTTAAGGGTTATCCCTACCTCGTTTATTGCATGTTATCTACCTTATTACTTGTTTGCTCGTATATAATATGTTCATATTGTACCTTGCTTGGGGGGTATCTATTTTGTTGTGAGATAAGTCCTACACCCAGACTTGAGTGACCTTACTAAGGAGGTAAGATATTCAACGAGGCTTATAGAGAGTGATTCCCGACCAAGCCGACTTGAGAATCACCACTCAGTTGAGACCCTTTCGAAAATGGTTCGGTTGAACGAGTATTCGTGAAAACTTTTACTATTGTCGATTGGAGTCTATGATATTGAGGACCGTAGTACCTTAACACCACCTTGGCCTTATCTAGGACGTATTGCGAGGACAATGAGGGAATATTCCCAAAATAGTCGCTACACGATACTACACTCAAAAGAGATTCTCTTGAGAATATTATTAACCACTGAGTTAACCAGGAAATTGATAATATCTGAAAGATGGATTGATGACTTTGGGCACCGCTTTAGAACCCTTGTTCTGCAGGTACAACTCACCTTAGTATATACCTTATTGGGATGGGTAGACCCTAACTCCTGGCATATACCTTTAACCTAGGACTTGTGAACATGTGTGCATTGCATCCATAAAGCATCATTTTGCATTACATTTCATGGAATTCAAGCTTTATTTATGAACATCGCAGGATACCATGGATTACAAAAGGAAAAATACTTTGAAATATACCTTCAAGAGTCCTAAGTTGGATGACCTAAGGAACTTAGGAACTTTGGTTGAAGACCATGGAAGGTTCGCAAATAAGCATGGGAAGCTGTTGGATTTATTGAGACTCCGAATGGACGAGGGACTTCTTTCCACTTTGTTATAGTTCTACGATCCGGATTATCATTGCTTCACCTTCCCCGACTATCAGTTGTTGCCTACTTTAGAAGAGTACTCTCATTTGGTTGGCTTACCTATTTTGGAGGACTCGCCCTTCCCTTTCTTGGAAAGGATCCTAATGAGCAAGACATCGCTAAGGCTACAGGCTTGAAGGCATCCGACATCAAGAGCAGCATGATCGCCAAAGGTGGAACTCTTGGGTTACCTACAAATTTCCTAATCAAGAAAGCTCGATACTACGCTGATTATATGAGCAAGGATACATTTGAGGCAATCTTCGCCTTACTTGTTTATGAAGTGTTACTCTTCCCGAGTTTTGAAGGATTCGTCGACCTTAACACCATCAAAATCTTCATGATGAGAAATCCAGTGCCGACTTTATTGGGTAACACTTATCATTCCGTGCATCTCCGAAACTTCCATGGCAGAGGGATGATTACATGTTGTGTTCCTTTGTTATACAAGTGGTTTATTTCGCACTTGCCCATGTCTGCTCCTTTTTTGGGTCTTGACAAAGGACTTTGGTCACAAAGGGTTATGGCCCTAACCCACTCGGATATCGATTGTTATAGTCGTGTGTACGATGGAATACTAATTATTGATGGTTGTGGGGACTTTGCCAACGTACCTTTGCTTGGATTTAATGGAGGGATCAACTACAATCCGGTTCTAGCCCGCCGACAACTAGGTTATCCATTGAAGGAACCGCCTAAAAATGTTCAGGTGGAGAAAATCTTTTTCAAGGACAATAAAGAACTTCAAGATCAGATTGTTTCTTCCTGGCGTCATTTGCATAAGAAAGGTAAAGCAAGTCTAGGAAGACCGAATTGTGTGTCTATGGAACCATATCTTCGTTGGGTCCGAGAAAGAGCCATCAAGTTGAAGATGCCCTATCCTCGCCAAGAGCCTCTACCTCCAAGAGAGGAACCTGTTCAGTATTTCATGTCCGAAGCGGAAACATTGAAGATCGAATTGAAGAAAGCTCAGCATGAAGCAGAAACATGGAAAGACAAATACCATGTGATGGTCAGCGAGTACGATGAACTTCAGAAACAGCTTCAGTCAAGGATTGAAGAGGTACCCTCCTACAAGAAGAGAAGACTCTACGAGGATTTATTTTCCTCCAACTCTCCGCCTAATCGTCAAAGTCATGAATAGTGCTTCCTTAGGGCTTTCTAGAATTTTAGTTGGCCATTTTCATTTGAGACTTTTCTTTTAAGGATATTATTTCTAATCCATTTTTCAATCAATAAAATTTTTCGTTATCCCGCAATGCTTATAAATACTTGAATTCCATGAAATCATTTCATTCGCATTTCGCATCATATCTTTGCATTACATGTGTCTCTCGGTTTCTCATACTCGGTTTTCTCGCCTTCTAGTTTTGTCACCCTTAGTCGATACAATACTAGAGCTCAAGCTCGAAGAAGGATGGAAGAACATGCTAAAGAGATGGATCGCGTTAACAACGAGCTAGTAGACCTTCGAGGGAATGTTGGAACAATTATGGAATTGCTCCAGGTTATCAATGCAAAGATGGATACTCAGACTACTGTGGTTTCTGAGATTAACGCTACTGCTACCGTAGATCCTCCGGTTGTTTCTGTTGAGAACCCGTTTCCTTATGGTCTTTCGCAGAGTTTCATACATCCTCCTGTCATTACATCAGCTCCCCAAGCTATTCCTGTTGCCGTACCAGTTCAACAAGCCGTTCATGTTATACAGAATGTCCAACAGACCGTGCCTTTGGTTTCTGAGCCTCACAAGGTGGTCCCTACTTTCACACAAGCTAATGTCCGCACTCATGTGCAGCCTTATCTCAATGATCCTGTTTATGAAATTCTGGATGATGATGATGGAGGGTACCAACCACGTGATAGGCTTCGCGAGGAAGTTGTTACTATTGATAAAAGATTGAGAAAGATGGAAGGAGACCAGATCTTTGGTGCTGCCGCTTGAGACATCTGTTTGGTTTTTGGTCTAGTTATTCCGCCAAAGTTCAAGACTCTGAACTTTGACTGCTATGAAGGGACTACTTGCCCGAAAAGCCATTTGATCATGTACTACCGTAGAATGGCTGCCCACGTGGAAAATGACAAGTTAATGATTCACTGTTTTCAAGATAGTCTGAAAGGTGCTTCGTCGAAGTGGTATTTGACATTGGACCAGTCTCGCATCAAATCTTTTCAGGATTTGTCCGATGCTTTTATTAAGCACTATAAGTACAATATGGATCTAGCTCCTAACAGGCGTCAACTTTTGAGTATGACGCAGAAAAGTTCTGAGACCTTTAAGGAATATGCCCAGCGATGGAGGGAAATTGCTTCCTAGGTAGAACCTCCATTGACCGACAAGGAATTAGCAGATTGGTTTGTTGACACGGTTCGTTCTGAGTTCTATGAAAGGATGGTGGGTAGTGTAACCACGAATTTCGCTGATATTGTTGCTATTGGAGTAAAGGTTGAAATGGTTATGAAGAGTGGAAAGATGTCTAGTGGTTCTAGTAGTACGAGTTCGAAGGACCAAGCCAAGAAGACTTTCGTCAATCCTCAAAAAAAGAAGGAAGGAGAGACTCATGATGTGTCTTCAGATAGGAGAAGGAATAGGAAGTATCAATATCTGCTGCAGTATGCACCACCTTCGTATGTAGCCGCTGTCGCACCATCCTTTAGTCAGCAAGCTCCTCAAGCTCCTATTTACCAGCCTATGCCGCAGGCTCCTATGTATCCGCCTCCGATTTATCAACAACCTCCGCCCAACTATCAGCAAGCGCCCAACGCTCCAGCAAATCAACAATCGACGAATCAGGCGCCTCACCAGAATGCTCCAAAGAGACTATATAAGACTTGTCCGCCGATTCCAATGACGTTCACCGAGTTGTATCCTTACTTAGTGCAACGAGGTTTGGTCACTACTCGAGCTTTGGGACCACCTCCGAATCCTTTGCCAGCCAACTACAACGCTGTCGCTCATTGTTTATTTCATGAGGTTACGCGTGGTCACGATTTGGAGAACTGTTATGCTTTGAAAAACCTTGTGAGGGATCTGATGGAAAAGAAGATTTTGTCGTTCAACGATCCTCCGCCCAATGTCAAAAGTAACCCTTTCCCTGACCATGGGGCTGTTAATGCCAATGATACTTCGACTGAAGAGAATTTTATCCTTGATGTAGCACAGATTAAGACTCCGCTCAAGGCATTCCCTTCAAAGCTGTTTGAAGCAGGCCTAGTATCTGTCTCCCATATCGGTTGTATGAGATGTGAAGGATGTGATAAAGGTTGTGCTATGGTTCGGAAATACGTACAGAGATTGATTGATGATGGTTTCCTGCAAGTAGTTAACCAAGCGAAAGAAATAGCTACAATTGAGCCTACCTTCAAGATGCCCAAACCAAGGGGTAGGAGGCCAGTGTTTAATCTGCCAGCACCGAATTCCATCATGCCAGTATTCAGTATACCGACTCCTGTCACTCCGACAATGGACCAGCCTAAACCGTTGATTATCCAAAAGCCAAGTCCATTTCCATTCAGTGATCCCAAAGCAGTACCTTGGAAGTATGATGTAACCGAGATTGACAAAGAATCTGGGAAGGTCATTCCAAGAGAAGAAGTGAAGATTGATGGTGAAAGTGTGACTAATATAGCTGGGGCAAGCAGGATGACCCGCAGTGGTCGCGTGTACACTCCCCGTTGTGATGAGGTTCCACCTAAAGAGACAACTAGTTACACCGTTGTGCCTGCCAGAGATAAAAATAAAGAGGCAGCCAATAATGATGAAGATGCTGAATTCTTAAGGATCATCAGGAAAAGCGACTACAAAGTTATTGATCAGCTTCATCAGACTCCTTCAAAGATCTCTATTCTATCTCTGTTACTGAATTCACCCGCTCATAGAGCTGCTCTGCAGAAAGTATTGACGTAAGCTCATGTCACTCAAGATATTACTATCGGTCAGTTTGATAGTGTGATCTCCAATATTATCGCCTGTAATACTCTCAGCTTTAGCAATGAAGAGCTACCTAAAGAGGGTCCAAATCACAACCGTGCATTGCATATATTAGTGAAGTGTCAAGAGGATAATTTAGCTAGGGTGCTTGTGGATACCGGTTCATCTTTGAACGTCCTACCCAAGAGGGTCCTTAGCAGGTTGGCCTATAAAGAGACCATGGTGAAGCCTACATCATTGATTGTCAAGGCTTTTGATGGTTCTCGTAGAGCTGTGATTGGAGAGGTGGAACTTCCGATTCTGATTAGTCCACATGTTTTCAATATCACTTTCCAAGTCATGGATATCAATCCCAATTATAGTTGTTTGCTCGGAAGACATTGGATCCATGCTACTGGGGCAATGACTTCTACCTTGCACCAAAAGATGAAGTTTGTAGTTGATGGTAAGCTGGTTATTATACATGGTGGGGAGGATTTAATGGTTAGCAACTTATCGTCATTCCGGTATATTGAGGCTGATGAAGATGCTTTGGAAACTTCATTCCAAGCACTCGAAATTGCTAATGTCGTTTTAGTGGAAGTCGAAGAAATTACAAGAGTCCAGAGTAATCCATCATTTGCATCGTTGAAGAGTACCAGATCAACGATCGACAGGGGAATTCCTGAAGGTTGGGGAGAAGTAATCAATATCAAGACGAAGACTGACCGCTACGGGTTGGGTTACAAACCAACTCATGAGAAAGTTTCTGCATCTATCAAAGGGCGTCCGAAGGTTTTTCAAGAAGTGTTTGTCAGCAGAGGTTTTCAAGTTAATGCCATCAGCAGCAGTGATGAAGATAAAGACCTGAGCAGCCTGGTGTTCAAGAGCGACGCAACTTTGAGCAGCTGGGAGGCTATAGAGATTCCATTCATTTTTCCATTGTCAAAGTAATTTAATTTTTCATATGTGTTTTCAAATCCATAGCTCTGCCCAAGGCTATTGGATCGCTTTGTAGGGCCACCTTTCATTTCAAACAATTATTAATAAATGCATTTCGTTCCCGTTCCATCTTGTTTCATTAGCGTTTTTCGTTTTCACCTTTTTAAAATGAAATTGGCAATCTTTTTTCAAAAACTACAAACTAAAAGCATTTTCATTTTCTCTCGCATTTTCATTGAACATTTAATAAAAATAAGCCTTTCAACATGCAGTGACATTACAACCCTTGTTGAATTCGATGACTCTATTGTCTCTCCTGATTGGGATTCACCCATTTACCAAGCTGAAGATGAGGGTGAAGAAGATTTTGAAGTACCCGCGGAACTAACGAGATTGGTTAAGTACGAATACACAGAGCTTCAACTGCACAAGGAGCAGGTAGATTTGATTAATCTTGGCACAGATGAAGACAAGAAAGAGGTCAAGATTGGTGCAGTACTTGGGGCAGAGGTCAAGCAGAGATTGGTCAAGTTGTTGAAGGATTATGTTGACGTGTTCGCATGGTCATATCAAGACATGCCCGGTTTAGACACAGATATTGTAGTTCACAAGCTACCGCTTAAGCCATAATGTTCGCCTGTCAAGCAGAAACTTCAAAGAATGAGACCTGACATGCCTTTGAAAATTCGAGATGAGGTTAAGAAACAGTTGGATGCAGGTTTCCTTGCGGTTGTGAAGTATCCTGATTGGGTTGCCAACATTGTTCTCGTGCCCAAAAAGGACGGTAAGGTCAGAATATGTGTAGATTACAAGGATCTAAACAAGGCTAGTCCAAAAGAAGATTTCCCTTTGCCTCATATTGACACACTTGTCGACAATACAACTAGTTTTGCAGTTTTCTCGTTCATGAATGGTTTCTCCAGTTATAATCAGATCAAGATGGATCCCGCCGACAGAGAAAAGACTACATTCATCACTCCTTGGGGGACCTTCTGTTATAAAGTTATGCCCTTCGGTTTGAAGAACGCAGGGGCAACCTATCAACGTGATATGACGACTCTCTTTCATGACATGATGCACAAAGAGATCGAAGTGTATGTGGATGATATGATTGCCAAATCTCATAACGAAGAGGAACATTTGATTCATCTATTGAAACTGTTTGAACGACTCCGAAAATATCAGTTGAAACTAAATCCTGCTAAGTGTACTTTTGGTGTCAGATCTGGAAAGCTACTTGGTTTCATCGTCAGCCAATGAGGAATCGAGGTAGATCCTGATAAAGTCCAAGCCATTCAAGACATGTCGGCTCCGCAGACCAAAACCCAAGTCATAGGTTTTCTTGGACGTTTGAACTACATCTCCAGGTTTATATCTAACCTGACTGCTACTTGTGAGCCGATATTCAAGTTGTTTTGCAAGGGGCAGACCGTTGATTGGAATCCTGATTGTCAGCGTGCGTTTGAAAAGATTAAGGACTACTTATAAGAGCCTCCTATCTTGATACCTCCTGTTCATGGAAGAATGTTATTTATGTACCTCAATGTTCTTGAGAAGTCTATGGGTTGTGTACTTGGGCAACACGATGAGACCGGACGAAAGGAACACGCAATATACTATCTAAGCAAGAAGTTTACTGATTGTGAGAACCGATACTCACTTTTGGAGAAGACTTGTTGTGCGCTAGCATGGGCTGCTAAGCGTCTCAGGCAATATATGATGTGTCATACTACCTTGTTGATTTCGAAGATGGACCCAATAAAGTAAATTTTCGAAAAGCCTGCTCAGACAGGGAGGCTTGCTCGTTGGCACATGTTGTTATCAGAATATGACATCCAGTACATACCTCAGAAAGCTATCAAAGGAAGTATCTTGTCAAATTACCTTGTAGACCAACCAGTCGAAGATTACGAGCCTCTTAAGTTCGACTTTCCAGACGAAGACATTATGTGGGTAAACGATTTCGAAGAGCCAGAGCCAGAGCCCGAGGATGGTCCCGAACCGGGTCTCTGGTGGAAGATGATGTTTGATGGTTCCTCCAATTATAGTGGGCATGGCATAGGCGCCGTTTTGATGAATCCAAAAGGTGGCTATACCCCATTTACAGCAAGGTTAGAGTTTGAATGCACGAACAATGTGGCCGAATATGAAGCCTGCATCCTTGGCCTTGAAGCAGCTATTGACCTCCAGATCAAACTTCTTGAAGTAAGCGGAGATTCAGCTTTGGTTATATATCAAGTGAAAGGTGAATGGGAAACCAAGAATGAGAAGCTAGTCCCTTACAAAGCCTACATTGTGGGGTTGATTAAATACTTCGATGAGATCAAGATCGAACATGTTCCAAGGTCTGAGAATCATATTGCTGACGCCTTAGCCATGCTAGCATCCATGTGGAAGGTCAAGTTTGTCAATGAAGCGTCACTCATTCGAATAGAGTGTAGAATTGAACCTGCCTACTGTTTGGTGATTGAAGAAGATGAAACAGATGAAAAGCCTTGGTTCCATGACATCAAGAATTATTTTCTCACGCAAGAGTATCCAGCACATACTTCTTATCTTGACAAAAGGACTTTGAGAAGACTGGCATCTAAGTTCTTCATCAGCAATGACGTACTATACAAACGAAACCATGACATGGTTCTGCTTAGATATGTTGATAAACATGAAGCAGACATGTTAATCCAGGAGATTCATGAAGGGACGTTCGGAACTCATGCCAACGGTTATGCCATGTCCAAGAAAATCTTTAGGGCTGGATATTATTGGTTAACTATGGAATCAGACTGCATCCGATACGCTAGGAAATGTCACAAGTGTCAGGTTTATACCGACAAAATGCATGTACCTCCAGCACCGTTGAACGTTTTGACTTCACCGTGGCCTTTCTCAATGTGGGGCATTGACATGATTGGGGCAATTGAGCCGAAAGCTTCTAACGTTCACCAGTTCATTCTAGTTGCTATTGATTACTTCACCAAATGGGTAGAAGCCACGTCCTATGCCAACGTGACCAAGAAAGTCGTTGCTCGATTCCTTAAGAGAGAAATTATCTGCCGCTACGGAATTCCGAGCCGAATCATAACCGACAATGGTACCAATCTAAATAACAAGACTATGAAAGAGTTGTGTGACAGCTTCAAGATCACTCATCATAATTCATCTCCTTACCGTCCTAAGATGAATGGAGCCGTGAAAGCTACAAAAAAAAACATCAAGAAGATCCTACAAAAGATGGTCAAGACTTACAAGGATTGGCATGAGATGTTACCGTTCGCTTTGCATGGATATAGAACTACGGTCCGAACTTCAACAGGAGAAACCCCTTTCTCATTATTATATGGAATGGACGTCGTCCTCCCCATTAAAGTTGAGCTACCTTCCATAAGGGTATTGAGGGAAGCCAATTTAGATGAAGCTGAGTGGGTTCAAGACAGATTTGACCAGCTGTGCCTCATCGATGAGAAGCGTTTGACAGCTATGTGCCATGGTCAGCTATACCAGAAACGGATGAAGAGAGCCTTCGACAAGAAAGTCCAAATCCGTGAGTTTCAACAAAGAGAACTTGTACTCAAGAAGATCTTGCCAGTTCACAAAGACATGCGCGGGAAATGGATGCCCAATTATGACGGCCCATTCGTTGTTAAGATAGTCTTCTCTGGAGGATCGCTAATTCTTACAACAATGGATGGAGAAGAGCTCGCACATCCTGTGAATTTTGATGCAGTCCGAAAATATTATGCCTAAAGAAAATAATTAAAAAATAATAATATGGCTCGCTAAGTTGAAAACCCAAAAGGGCGGCTTAGGCAAAAATGAGCGTCCCGGTGGATTGAAAACCCAAAAGGGCGGTCCAGGAAAAAGTTAGGGACAAAGGCATTTCACTGCATCAGACGACACCGAGCATTGCAGACGCATTTACAGAAATCCATTTTCAAATCCCATCGCTCTCTTCAGAAGCAAGGTTGTGGGTAGTCTTAGTCGTTAGGGTCAGTAGGTCGGGGGATTCAATATAACCTTTTCCATATTGCCAATTTCAAATTGTAATTTCCCAGGGAGCTATGCCTTTAGCAAGCTACAATTCTTCAATAAAATTTACCTTTTGCTAATTCAATTTCCTTGTTCACATTATCTCCATTTTATCTTGTTATGCAATTTGCTTTTGTTAATAAAATTTGAACGTGAAAAGTGTTTTAAAAAATTTTTAAATTATTTTCTCGAAGATACACTTGGAAATGAAAGTTACTTTGACTCATGGTAATCTGTAAAGGATCTCTTCGCTCCCCGGTAAGTCTCATTGTTGCATAAGCATTTGTTCGTTACCAGCATCTTCCCGGTGATAGCCCCAGCGAGACTTTAAGCTGACAACACTTTTGGGATTCATCCAATAAATCCCCAGTGACTCCCAAGACTGCAGAGATATCCCCAATATCCTCCAAGTGATATATTCTGGAAGACCCCTTCTCAGGGGAATCATCTGATCCTCAGTGAAATTGCATTACCTTCCTCAAGAATACTTCCCAGGAGATTGCCATATTCTCACCAAGAAGTCAAGATGTTGTCCTCAAGAATGTCTGTTGATTTCTCTCCAGTAGGTCTAATGAACTCTCTCCAGGGAAGTTTGATATACTTGATCCCCAGTCGGACGTACTAATCCCCAAGAAGCCGAGGTAGTATTCCCAGGAAGTTGCTACGCTATATTCATGAAGCTGCCTAGCCCCACATCTTCCCCATACGGTGGATATTTATTTTATCCCTGGAAGTCTCTGATCCTAAGGGTTCTTTGGCTGATTACGGGTCATGATAGCAATCCCCTACGGGAAGTCCTGACACCGTATCCTCATGCAGAGATCGTGGATCCCCAGTTGAAGTCAGGACATCATACTCTCCTGACACCGTATCCTCGTGCAGAGGTCATGGATCCCCGTGTGGAAGTCATGATATTTTCTCCCAGGGAAGTTATGACTTCGAAGCCAGATTTGGTCCTACCAGAGGTACCGTTACATAAGTCGCCAGGGTATTCCCGTCGAGATGTATATTCCATCTCATGTCTCCTCTCTCATCTGTTTTGTCAGCATATGCATGAGTCTAAGCATTGCATGCTCATTGCATGACATTTTCATACACATTACCATACATGTTCGTATACGTAATGACATACGCATTAGCATCTGAATGTTTGCTATTTGTCGTCATCTTTGTCGTTGCCACCGAGCAACTAGGTTTGTCGGTTCTCTCCAAGTAGATCGTCAGCCCTAAGCATAAAATATTGTTTGTTTCCAACTAATCCCCACGGAGTTCAACCCTCGTGGACTATGGTTATTTCCGTTATCTTTCCGCGCTAGGATAAGATAATCCCCATTTGAGTTCATTCCCTCAATGGAGTCTTGTTTGACAGTGTCTTTCTAGCTCGATTCTAGAATGAGCTTCGGTCCTGTCTGTCGCCGAATTGACCCGGACATGCATTTATTTTGCACCATCTTTCAAGAAGAACATTTTATAGCCTACCACTACATTTTACAAACGAGCAATATGCAGTAGTTCTCGCCTGAGAAACGTACCCTATCTTTACTATGACTAGCAACAGTTCCCAGCCGAGGAGCGTATCACCTACATCAAACCTTAAGATGATGAGTCGATGTACTCATGCTGGTGCGTCCCGCCGTGGATATATCATTTAAACCTTAAAAAGTTGATTCGCTGTACTCATGCTTGTGCGTCCCGCCATGGACATATCATTTAAACCTTGAGACGTTGAGTCGCCGCGCTCATGCTTGGGCGTCCCGCCGTGGACATATCTTTCCCTAAACTTTAAGGCGTTGAGTCGATGTACTCATACTTAGGCTTCTCGCCGTGGACCATTTTACCCTTTAGTAAAAGAAGGAGCTGAATCATATTCGAGTGTGAATCTTGAAGTACGAAGAAGTTCATTTTACCCTTTAGTAAAAGAGTGAGCTAAATCATGTTCAGGGCGCCGATCTTGAGGTATGAGGAAGTTCGTTTTATCCTTTAGTAAAAGAAGAATCTGAATCGTATTCTAGGCGCCGACCTTAGATATGAAGAGGTTTATTTATCAGAGGAGTGGCAATCCCTCCAGCGAAGCTCATCAATCAATTTTTCATCTATTATCCCCAGATAAGAAACAATCTCTTTATTTGAGAGCTTATCCAGTTTGGCATGTAAGTCCCTTCCAACGATAAGTGGCAGTTCTCTCTCAAGGAAGCTTATCAGGACATGTCCCATTAAAGTCCATTTATTTTGGCATACAGTCGGTTTTACCCTGTATTTTTTTACGGATTCCAACATTCCGTTTGATCCTATCACGAGGGAAAGTTTACAGAAGCTCGGATGTTATTATTTGCTCAATGCTCCAGCGTTCTATTAATCGATCCTACAGCCGTGCAGATCCAGTCTTACGTTTTACCATAGAGTATCAGTCGGTCACGCCTAAACTGGTTGAACAATTACTCTCAGGTATTCCCCAGTGGAGGCCGTCTCATCGGTGCCATCTCCATTAAGAATCTCGTTCGTACCGTTCCCTTTCTGAAACTGACAATTGGTCGTATTCGCGCTAGTTAGCCCTCATTTTAAAATTCCCCAGTGTCGTGTTGTCACTCAGTGTGTCGTATTCCCTAGTGTGTATCTGTCGCGTCTGTCCCCTATGTCGTCGCGTCGTCTGCATCCTTGCATTTATCATTCCAGCATACGCATCATAGCATAGTCAGCACTATTTTGTCCATAGCATTGCATATCGCTGCATCTAAGGGCAAAATTTTCGGTTATCTATATTTAAATTCCTCCACCATGATTTCTCGAGCCTACGTCGCTCAAATCATCCGGTGAAGTTATTTAAATAGGGGCAACTGTAATACCCCAAATTTTACCCTCATATTAATTGATTCATGTCATATAACATCTCATTTCGCATCAGCTAACTATTAACAAGCGGTGTAGTCTGTTTATTCTGCAGGAATGACATCAGGTGTGCTTTAATTGTAAAAAGGGCAAAAGGGTAATTTATGCATTATTTACTGACGGTTTTTGAAGATGAGCTGTCACCAGGGTTCTTCGGAATAATTAAAGCCTTCGTCTCTGAAATCTTTATTTTGAGGAAACAGAAATTTACAGTGAATTTTGGCATCAGAGTTTTCAAGATACGGTAATTTATTCAGGAGCCAAGATTTTGTTGTCAATAGGTTTCAGGGTTGTTGCTTAATCGTGTGGGGCTAGTTACATTGAAACGGCAATTCGGTTTGGGTTACGTCAGGTGCAAGCAATCACCCGGTTGAATTTACTTCACAGGCGCTTTTTTTTTCTGTTTCCCCTGCTTTCTGCTATTTAAATCTTCACAAAAAAAAAAGGGAGCAGTGGAATATTGTTCCGACCCGAGTCGGAAGTTACTATGCAGCATTTAATCATGATCTTTGGCCAATTCAATTCAGGACATTTGGATTTAGTCATCAGAGACTAATTGGAGTTCTTTTTTGGTACATAGTTTAGCTTCTGCTTCACCGTTAAGTGGATTTCTCTGCGTGTGTCGAGTTTATCTGGATTTGGGATTTATTTGTACAAGTTCGTTGGCGAAGTTAATTCATTTATGAGACTCATTTGATTAATTTATAATCAGTTGAATTTAATTGAGGGCGTTCAGTTATTTAATCAGAATTTTTTAAGGAATTCATTCGTTGTGGAGCAGTTAAAATGAGAAAGCAGACAAGTATTTGGATAGAAAATAGTGTGGATATTATTATTCATATTTAATTTTTCTTTACAATTTACAAAGGAATTGAAATTACATTTTTTCGATTCTAAAAATTCCTAAAGTCCTCAAAATTCTTCAAACTCGACTTCACGTCCAATTCCTCATGTCCGATTTTCTCGTACCTGCACAACAAACAAAACAGAACAAAGCAGAAAATAAGGCTAGAAAGGTATTTTTGACACCCTCAGAGATATCATCATCGGGTGTCCGATTCGCGACCTTGGCTAGATCATGGCAGATTTTGTTCTTATAGTTTCCGAGGCTACCGAAAGATGAAGAGGAAAAGTGGGCAAAAAGAGCTTATTTCGAAAGCCGGTTTGAGAAGTTGATTTTTCTGAAAGGCGGTTTGCCCAAAAATTGGACCTTAACTCCAATCTTCCAGAAAAACCCAATTCCAACAGAGGCTAACAAGATTGAACAAATCAAAACCAGTTCAGAATAGGTTCAAATCCAAACCAGTTCATAATAAGTTCAAAAAAAAACCGATTCAAGAACTAGTTCCAAACTAGTTTCCAACCAGTCAATCCACTTCACCCCAAGATTTTCGCAAGCCCGGCAAGTGACAGAAGCTGCAAACGAGAGTTTGAAAACGTAAAGCCACCGAAACCTACCAACACTTTCAATCGTTAAAATGCGTAACAATAAGCTCCGAAAAAGGCTGCAACAAATCAGCAAGCTAACAATAACGTAACAAAATCACAAAGGCCCAACAAACACATATTCGAACATATAAATTAGAGAGAGATCGAGAAAGCAAACCCTAGGTGAAGAAGCAAAAAAAACAAAGGGAGGCACAACCAAGAACCCCAGACAGAACGAAAGGGATGGTGGCTCAGGGCGTCTCGAGGAGCTCATCATTGCCGCTTGAGGGATTCAGAGAAGCCTCATCATCATCCCTGTCGTGAAAGAAGAAGAGTGCAAGGAGGAACCTTGCTCGCGAACCCATAACGAGAGCCGAGTGAACGGCGTCATCGCCGACGATGAGCGACCATCACCATTCAACGGTTTTCCGGAAGATCTCCTCATTGAATCATCATCGGAGTGAAAACTCGTCGCTCACGCGTAGGCATCGGAGAGGAATAGCTTCAAGGACGCTGCTTCGAACTTCCCCAAGAGGTGAGCAACAATCTAATCATTTGCTATTCTTCTCATTTCGCAGGTATCTTGAGCCGCCGGAGGGACTACATACATGCTAAAAGGGACGATGAAGCTCGGAAAAGTCGTCATCCATGGAACTCACGGCCGCGGCTCTTGAGGAAGAAGAAGAAAGGGTTAAAAAACCCTAAGCCAAATGACAAATGCTTATAAGGCCTCCCTCGTTTTGTTTCTGACTAGTTATTGTGGTTATTATGTTACTTTAATTATTAGTTTGTTTGGTTGTGGTTTGATAAAAGCAAGCGTTTGTCATGTGGCTTAGAATTATTTGATATAAAATTAAAACAAAAGAAAATAATTATTTTTGAAGTTTAAAGTTCATTTGTAAATTTAATGTCATTATAGTTATAAGCTTAAACAGTGATTTAATTATTCTTCATTAAAAAATTTTAGAAACTGAAAGTCATTCATCATTTCGGGGGCGTTTTTATCAGTTAAAATAACATCATTTGCTAGCAGTAACATTAAAAATCATTTGCTAGCAGTAACATTAAAAAGTTATTTTTTTAGCATTAACATTAAAAAATTATTTTTTTTAGCAGTAACATTAAAAAATTACTTTTTTAGCAGTAACATTAAAAAAATATTTTTTTTAGCATTAACA
The DNA here is from genome assembly GCA_963859935.3 of Lathyrus sativus. Classification (NCBI taxonomy): domain Eukaryota; kingdom Viridiplantae; phylum Streptophyta; class Magnoliopsida; order Fabales; family Fabaceae; genus Lathyrus; species Lathyrus sativus. The sequence goes on from OZ012737.1 coordinate 319,951,781, forward strand.
TTAAAAAAATTATTTTTTTAGCATTAACATTAAAAAATTATATTTTTTAGCATTAACATTAAAAAATTATTTTTTTTAGCATTAACATTAAAAAAATTATTTTTTTAGCATTAACATTAAAAAATTATTTTTTGAGCATTAACATTAAAAAATTATTTTTTTTAGCATTAACATTAAAAAAAATTATTTTTTTAGCATTAACATTAAAATATCGTTTTATTTTTCGGCATTAACATTAAAAGGATCATTTGTTTTAGCATTTAACATTAAACTCATGTTTTAGCATTTAACATTAAGGTCATTTTTAGTAAACCAGTTTCTTTATTAAAATCCAAACAAATTTTAGTAAAAAATTGAAATAGGTTCCCCATCAAAGCATAAAATTATTTCTCCTCCTTTAAATAAAATTAAAAAAAAATAAACTCTTGATGTGATTCGTCTAACCCTCCTTATCTTGTTTGTTCAGCTTATTGTCGTTTTATTTATTCGTACTATTTTTTGGCATGGATGTAATTTATGCGAGGCCATGATCGCAGTTTTATTTCCCGCTTTGTTTTGCGATTTGTAATTTTCGCATTTCTTTACCATTCTTTACTTTCCGTCATATAATTCTTACCGTTAATTTCCTCCTTCTGAAGGATTAGGTCTAGCCATTTGACCGCCGAGTCAATAACCCTAACGTTTGACCATTTCAAAACCCTATTCGCCTAGGTGTCCCACCGTGGACAAAAACGCCCTTTACCCTAGCATTAGGCCAAATAGTCGTCGTACTCTGCTTCAGGGTTTCCCGTCGTGGAATCCCTAATTTAACCCTAATTTCAACTTGCAATTTAACGTATAAATAGGAGTTTCAAAACTCCACGTAGGCGTGTCCTTAAGATACGCTTATTCCTCATTGAAACCTTAACCACAGTCAAGAAGTTTCTAACCTCCCTCTATGAGGGGAACTACGATTACTCTGATTCAATTCCCATCCAAGATACGTAGGCACAAGATGCGACGTCTTGCCGAGTAAACTTAGGAATAACCCTTAGGTCTCTTTAGGTCACTCTATCCCTTAGCTCAGTATATATACATCAAGCAAATAATAAAATAAAAAAGGCATACAATAAACAAAAGGTTCCTGTATAGTACTACAGAAGTTTAGGGTGCTAGTACCTTCCCTAAGCTTAACCAACCCCTTACCTAGGTCTCTCCCCGCATTGTGTTTACGATGCAAAAATAGGTTTTCCCTCTTTTGACCTTTTCTTTCGGATAAATCAAAGAGCGGTTGTGAATTAAGAATTGTGATTCAAACTAATTAATAGTTTGATATCCTATTTTCACCGCAACAATATATTATCTCTGTCCTAAATTATAAGTCACTTTGTAAAAAATATTTGTCTCAAATTATAAGTTATTTTAGAATTTCAATACAACGTTAATGACTTTTTTTCCTAATATAGCATCTATCATTTATTTCTCTTTCTTCTTTTTATTCATTTAACTTATCTTTCAAATATAATTAATAAATTGCAGTTTTGTAAAGTCATAGATCATTTTACTTTTTTATAAAATAATAATTGCATTTTTTAATACTTGTGAAATACTCAAAACGTTTTATAATTTGGAACCGAAGGAGTGCCTCTTATGATATTATACACACACAAATATTAAATAATTATCTATTTTAAAGATAAATTTGTAAAATTATATAAAAAGTCAACAAACCTAATACTTCAACGAAATTTTTTAATTCTAGATAATAATAATAATAATAGTCATTTTCTCAAAAATTTATTGTTTAGTTTTAGATCAAATATCTCATGTAAACCTTTAAGTTAAACGATTTTAACTGTTGTTAATGCAATAAGAATGAGAATAATTAAGTGAAAGAGTTTGTATATTGATCTTTGTTAACTTGCTCTCAAGAATGGGTAGATTTACTGGAAAATATCTGTTACCCAACATAGCTACAATCAGTATTCTTTCCCACAACTCGAACTAAGCTCTCATAGACCAATTTGTTAGTGCTAGTTCAACAAGAATGATATAACAATTCAGTGAAAGAGTGTGTATATTGATCATTAAATTAAGGAGTATATATACATCCATGTGAGGTTCTACGTCGGTTAGCAACTAACAAGTATAAGCTAACGAATTTTTTCTTATTAAATAAGAAAGTTTAGAAATTCCTTCGGATTGATTTAGCAGCGGAGGCTTTGGTCTTTGAGAATATGTTTCTTTTAACGTCTCAGGTTTAAATCCTACAAAATACAATCAATTTTTGTATGAATCAATGTGAGGGCAAAGCCTCAGGTACTTGATATGCGTATTTCGATGATGTCAAAACCGAGCTGCAAAGAAGAATAGTCATTTGGCGTTATCACCATGATGCATAAGCATACCTTATTTCTCATGTTTATTTGTTTGCACCAAATATCTCGAGTACCACATTTAGAGATGTCAAAATATGCGTCATACGAGTCAAACTCAATTGGTCTATTATAGCTTTCATCTAAGAGAATCAAAAATATGAATTTAGGCATTTTTTTGATGTTTCAGGTCTTTGAGTCGGCCTAAACTCTGCTCCGGTCGACTCATGGCAAGTGTCCTAGAAATACATTTTCCTCGGGTTAGGTATGGTCGACCTACCGGTCGACGCGTACTGTTGTCATTTGCATTTGTCAAAAAGTTCAGGCTTTGCGTCGACACATGCCTTGTTCCAGTCGACGCATAGCTGTGTGTTTTGCACAATATGTTGCCTCGGGTTAGCTTAGGTCGACCCTGCACTCTGCATGGGTCGACTGTTCGTTGTTTGCTGCATATTTTTTAAGTTGTCTATTATTTTTGAAAGTTGATTTTATCAGTTATAACAGTTTGTCTGGTATAAATATTCAGTTACTCTATTCATTTCATATCAATTGAATCAATTACAAAAATAAGAAAAATGAAAGAGGTGTCAATTCAAGTTCTCATCATCTTCATCTTCTACATTTCATACCACAACAATCACACACAATAATCTTTGTTGTGCATTATGGATTGTCTAAGGTGATGACATTCGAAGCCGTGATTGGGTAATCTGGTTCGGGTTGAGGAATTGACAGGTTTTTCTTGAATAAAACCTCAAGGATTTTGTCCTCCAAGATTCTCTAAATTTGGGGGTTTTTGGACGAGTCTTCTCAACACATATTCAGCCGAGTGAAGGTGATCGAGGAGCGGTGGGTTCCGGCGATCTAGTAGCGGTAATCGGAGAATTGTGAAGGAGAGGTTCGGGTTCGACACGTGAGTGTTTGAGATCAGTCGGGCTGGGGTTTGAAGACAGAAGGTTGTTCAAACATAGAGTTGTAATCGAAGGTTCATACACAAGTTGTCGAAGGACTTGATTCGACTCGAATCAAGGGACAAGAGGAGATATCATCTACAACAACAAGGGAGTTCGTTTGTTTGATTGCTATTTCATTCTTGTATATACGATTCTACAACAGGTTAAATTTATATTATAAGAGCTCAATTCTATTGTTAGAATTGAGGGCAGACGTACCCTGAAGCGAGGATGACGGGGAAACTGCCTCAACAAATCCTTGTGCCTTTTACCTTTCATTTTTACATTGCTTAATATTTGTGTGGTTTTAGTACAAGCAATTATATCAAACTTAGGATTGTTTTGAGTAAGTGATGTACTGACTTTGACTCTAGTACAATCGTTGATTGTACAAGGAAACTAGAGCAAATAACTCAAAGCTGAACTCACTTGTAGTGCTCTGCACTCCAAGTGTTTGATAAATTGCCTGAACGAAAAGCCTTGTGTGTTGTCCATTTATTGTGGTAATATTTTAAGGCATTGGAACTAGTCATACCACATTGTGAGCTAAATCAAATTGAGAGTGTGACTAGCGTAGTGATTCTCATTACTCGTTATTCGATTCCATCAGCTAAAACGCATATCCGGTTTTCTAGTAATCGTTCGTTATAGAAGGTATTTTTTCACGGCCGCTTCTGCAAATTAAACAAATTTTTTAAAATCATTTGATTGGTAGCGCCGACTCATTTTTTTTAACAAGGGATCTATTCTCTAAATTTGGGGGTTTTTGGACGAGTCTTCTCAACACATATTCAGCCGAGTGAAGGTGATCGAGGAGCGGTGGGTTCCGGCGATCTAGTAGCGGTAATCGGAGAATTATGAAGGAGACGTTCGGGTTCGACATGCGAGTGTTTGAGATCAGTCGGGATGGGGTTTGAAGACGAAAGGTTGTTCAAACATAGAGTTGTAATCGGAGGTTCATACACAAGTTGTCGAAGGACTTGATTCGACTCGAATCAAGGGACAAGAGGAGATATCATCTACAACAACAAGGGAGTTCGTTTGTTTGATTGTTATTTCATTCTTGTATATACGATTCTACAACAGGTTTAATTTATATTATAATAGCTCACTTCTATTGTTAGAATTGAGGGCAGACGTACCCCGAAGCGAGGACGACGGGGGAATTGCCTCAACAAATCCTTGTGTCTTTTACCTTTCGTTTTTACATTGCTTAATATTTGTGTGGTTTTAGTACAAGCAATTATATTAAACTTAGGACTGTTTTGAGTAAGTACTGTACTGACTTTGACTCTAGTACAATCGTTGATTGTACAAGGAAACTAGAGCAAATTACTCAAAGCTGAACTCACTTGTAGTGCTCTGCACTCCAAGTGTTTGATAAATTTCCTGAACGAAAAGCCTTGTGTGCTGTCCATTTATTGTGGTAATATTTTATGCATTGGAACTAGTCATACCACATTGTGAGCTAAATCAAATTGAGAGTGTGACTAGTATAGTGATTCTCATTACTCGTTATTCGATTCCATCGGCTAAAACGCATATCCGGTTTTCTAGTAATCGTTTGTTATAGACGGTATTTTTTTCACGGCCGCTTCTACAAATTAAACAAATTTTTTAAAATCATTTTATTGGTAGCGCCGGCTCATTTTTTTTAACAAGGGATCTATTCTCTAAATTTGGGGTTTTTTGGACGAGTCTTCTCAACACATATTCAGCCGAGTGAAGGTGATCGAGGAGCGGTGGGTTCCGGCGATCTAGTAGCGGTAATCGGAGAATTGTGAAGGAGAGGTTCGGGTTCGACACGCGAGTGTTTGAGATCAGTTGGGCTGAGGTTTGAAGACGGAAGGTTGTTCAAACATAGAGTTGTAATCGGAGGTTCATACACAAGTTGTCGAAGGACTTGATTCGACTCGAATCAAGGGACAAGAGGAGATATCATCTACAACAACAAGGGAGTTCGTTTGTTTGATTGCTATTTCATTCTTGTATATACGATTCTACAACAGGTTAAGTTTATATTATAAGAGCTCAATTCTATTGTTAGAATTGAGGGCAGACGTACCCCGAAGCGAGGACGACGGGGGAACCGCCTCAACAAATCCTTGTGCCTTTTACCTTTCGTTTTTACATTGCTTAATATTTGTGTGGTTTTAGTACAAGCAATTATATTAAACTTATGACTGTTTTGAGTAAGTGATGTACTGACTTTGACTCTAGTACAATCGTTGATTGTACAAGGAAACTAGAGCAAATTACTCAAAGCTGAACTCACTTGTAGTGCTCTGCACTCCAAGTGTTTGATAAATTGTCTGAACGAAAAGCCTTGTGTGCTGTCCATTTATTGTGGTAATATTTTAAGGCATTGGAACTAGTCATACCACATTGTGAGCTAAATCAAATTGAGAGTGTGACTAGCGTAGTGATTCTCATTACTCGTTATTCAATTCCATCGGCTAAAACGCATATCCGATTTTCTAGTAATCGTTCGTTATAGACGGTATTTTTTCACGGCCTCTTCTGCAAATTAAACAAATTTTTTAAAATCATTTTATTGGTAGCGCCGACTCATTTTTTTTAACAAGGGATCTATTCAATCCCCCCTCCCCCCTCTAGATCCATATCATCGTCTAACAATCAATCCATTAGAAATTTTATTCTGATTTTAAACGAGACCTTCACTAATAAACAATAAAATTGATTTTATTTTTAATTAATTGGTCGTAAGGTCAGATAATAAGATTTAAAAAATAAAAAACAACTAACAAAATTTTGAAATTAACATGAATTACAAGCAATGACAACGCTATCAAACTAATATCTTTTTTTTAAAGTTTGGATTTTTAATATGTGAATGTTTACATTATTATTCTTTTAAACACGTTGTTTACAAAAAAATTACTAATTAATGTGTTAGTTATTTAAACAATATGACGTGAATTAGTTGTTTAATCTAGAGATATCTGTGGTTCATAAACTGAACTAAATTGAACCACATTTATAGTTCAGTGCAGTTTTTAAGTACCATTTTAATAAAAATAAGTTAATCTATTAAATTAGTTACAATTTAGTTTATAACCAATTCATAACAAGTTCATAGTTTTAAACTAGTTTAAATTATTTAAACAGTTTGAAATCAGTTGTTTTTAAAGTATTGGATTTTTTTAAATTGAATTTGGAATTGTTTTTTATTTTTTTTTAAATAGATTATTTTTGTTTTATTTAAATAGAATTGGATTTAAATCCTATTTTTATTTTAAACTGTTTTATTTTTTAACGTTTTTCTTATTAGTTTGAATCATGGGTGTTTATCATTCATGAGCTGCATTAAACTAAATCACATTTATGATTTGGTTCAGTTTGCAATAACTATTTCAATAAAAATTCAGTTAAATATTAAAATGGTTACAATTCAATTAAAAACTAATTTAAAACTATAATTTTAAACCACTTATATATTTTGAACTCTTTTAAAACCAAATTTTTTAACTTTATAAAAATTTAAACTTTTTATATTAAAATAAATATTCTTCATAATATTTATTTTCAATTTTTTTATTTTCATATTTTATATTTTCGGAAAAAAAATACTTTCTCGTTAAAAAAGAAACTTGTTTTTTTTATATTTTTTGAAAAAAAAACTCGTTTTTCACATTTCTAAAAAAAATTGATTTTTTGTATTTTCGAAAAAATATTGAATTTTCATGTTTCAAAAAAAACCCAATTTTTTGTATTTTTGTAAAAAAACTCCACTTTTTCATATTCTGAAAAAACTCGACCTTTTCATATTTTCGAAAAAAAACTCCACTTTTTCATATTCTGAAAAAACCCAACTTTTTCATATTTAGGAAAAACTCAACTTTTTCATATTTTCGAAAAATCTCGACTTTTTCATATTTTCGAAAAACTCGAATTTTTTATATTTCCGAAAAAAATCTATTTTTTCATATTTCCGCAAAAACTCGACTTTTTCATATTTTCGAAAAAACTCGACCTTTTCATATTTCCAAAAAACTCGACTTTTTCATATTTTCGAAAAAACTCTACTTTTTCATAGTTCCGAAAAAACTCGACTTTTTCATATTTACGAAAAAAACTCTACTTTTTCATATTTCTGAAAAAACTCGACTTTTTCATATTGCTGAAAAAACTCGACTTTTTCATATTTCCGAAAAATTCGACTTTTTCATATTTCTAGAAAACACGATTTTTTCATATTTCTGAAAAACTCGACTTTTTCATATTTCTGAAAAACTCGACTTTTTCGTATTTCTAAAAAAAAGTCGACTTTTTTCATATTTCCGAAAAAAGTCGACTTTTTCATATTTCCGAAAAAACTTGACTTGTTCATATTTTAGAAAAAAACTCAACTTTTTCATATTTTAGAAAAAACTCGACTTTTTCATATTTCCGAAAAAACTTGATTTTTCATATTTCCGAAAAAAATTGACTTTTTCATATTTCCTAAAAAAACTCGACTTTTTCATATTTTAAAAAAAACTCGACGCTTTCATATTTTCGAAAAAACTCGACTTTTTCATATTTCCGTAAAAATTCGACTTTTTCATATTTTCAAAAAAACTCGACTTTTTCGTATTTCTAAAAAAAAGTCGACTTTTTTCATATTTCCGGAAAAAGTCGACTTTTTTATATTTCCGAAAAAACTTGACTTGTTCATATTTTAGAAAAAAACTCAACTTTTTCATAATTTAGTAAAAAACTCGACTTTTTCATATTTCCGAAAAAACTTGATTTTTCATATTTCCGAAAAAAATTGACTTTTTCATATTTCCTAAAAAAACTCGACTTTTTCATATTTAAAAAAAAACTCGACGCTTTCATATTTTCGAAAAAACTCGACTTTTTCATATTTTCGGAAAAAGTAGACTTTTTCATATTTCCGTAAAAACTCAACTTTTTCATATTTTCAAAAAAAAACTCGACCTTTTCATATTTCCAAAAAAAACTCGAATTTTTCATATTTTCTAAAAAAGTCGACTTTTTTATATTTTTGAAAAACTCGAATTTTTCATATTTCCGAAATACTCAACTTTTTCATATTTAAAAAAAATCTCGACTTTTTCATATTTTAAAAAAAAACCGACTTTTTCATATTTTCGAAAAAACTAATTTATTTATATAATTAAACTGGTTTATAAAAGAAAATTGGTTATAAAACAGTTTTAATCTGAATTTGAATTGTTTTAATTAACTGTTTAGTTTATTAACCATTTAAATTATTCAACTGTTTTATAGTCTCAGTTCAATTCAAATATACAATTCAATTGAATATATTTTTAAACATTCCTAAATTAAATAACTATGAAAAATATTGAGGTTAGGCTAGAATTTCACAAGGTTAAACTAAAAATTCGTAAGTTGTTGAAATATTAATTTTTTATTGGCTAATACTATATGATTTTCTTTCAATGCACTAATAATTTATAGGATATTATCCAGTGACGGGTGTTGTATATTTATTTTAGGTACAATGTTATACTATCATACTCAGATTATATAATGAGTATCGTTAAATAAATTTTTTTAATTATTTAAACTCAATTGCTTAATTGATTCTTGGTAAAGTTGTTTGTTGTTTAAGTTTGAGATAGAGGCTGAAAATGAAATTGAGAAAGTAAAAAACAAGATAAAATTAAAATTGAGATTGAAGCTGGATGTGAGTTTTGAGAAGAAAAAAAGTGTTTTATGAAATCAATTTAAAATTCTAGAATTCACAATAATGGTTTGAGAAAAAAAAGTTTAGATTTAGTATTTTGTAATGTCATTTAGTAATGTAAGGTAAAAATGTCAATAATATGTGATAATGTATGTAACACAAATATAATTGAAAAAATATAATAAATATAATAAATATGTTTATCTTTTTTATATAAGGATTTATTATATTTTTTGAATTTGTTAAAAAAAAGTTTCTATATTTTTTATAAAATCGTAAAAAGAGTTTATAACACTTTGAAGCAGTTTTTAAATTAAAATTTTTTATAATCCAATTTAATTCAGATTGAGTATTTAATTTGATTAATCAAAATTTTGAACCCCTCTAATTTAATCCAATACGTGTATAATTCATCAAGACATGTACATTCTTTGAAAGTTTGGTAACTAATTAAGGTATTAACGCATATTCTTCATGTGTATCAATTCTAGGGATTGAAGATGTACATGTAGGATTATATAAAAATATTTTTTCAATAAAATATCCTAAATAATGTACACGCCAATGTTTTGTAACAATTTTTTTTTAAAACTTAATCATGTTGCAGACTAAAATGATTAATGCATCATGTAAAAAAAAATAAAAATCAATTTTTTACAAACATCCAACTTAAATAATCAAATGATCTATGTTATTAATTTAGCAAGTGAATTAAATGTTGTCATGTAATAAAATTTATAAGTTTTTATCTACATGAATTTTTCAATCTCAATAAAACAATACTATCTTATTAAAGATTTAAAATTGGGGGATTTTTATAAAGGTTTCATTGTTTTAATAAAAAAGAAAACAAAATGATTAAATTTATCAAAAATTAAAAACAATTAGGTTTTTCTCAAATCATTCATTTCTCATTATTTGATAGTTGTGTTTATTTCTTAAATTTATTTATCTAGGTTCACGTTGAATTAATAAAATCAGGATATTCAATTTTTAATTACAAATCCCTAATATTTTAATGAATTCGTAATCAAAAGAGATTTTCTTGACCATTAACTCCTATTTCATAAAATAATGATTCAATATATCTAAAGTAATTACTAATTGAACAATTAAATTATATCAAGTTTCAAATTTTAGTGTTAATAATCATTCAAAACCTAGAATTAATTCATATATCCGTTAACATACAAAGGCATTAAACACAATGTTCAAAACGCTTGACCTAGCAATTAAAAGGAACCACCTGCCAATTTTTCAAGTGGCTGCACCAAAATTCCAGCATTTCAAAATTCTTCTTTTAATAGCATTGGTCTTAGTTTCAAATTTTTCCGAAATTCAACTTATATGTTGTTGGTGCAAAGATAGAATAAATGATGAAATAGGAAATATTACTAATAAGAGAATGACGGCTACAAAACATGATATTTTGTTACAATGATTGTCACCCTATTTATAAGCTAAAACTAGGGTTACTAGAATAAGATAAATACTAAAATACCCTCTAACAAACTTAGGGGCCAAGAAAATAGTACAACTAAATAAATATGAATTATTAATAATATTCTAATACCATCCCTTAATTCATATTCCATCAAAACTTGTGACACCAATTCCATCCCTTAATCTGAGAAATTGATCAGTCTTGATAGCTTTCGTCAGAACATCTGCCAACTGCTTCTGAGTGCTGCAGTGTACAACTTCTAACACTCCACTCTGAACTTGATGTCTCAGAAAATGATACTTGGTCTCAATATGCTTGCTTCTCCCATGCAGCACTGGGTTTCTGGCAAGGTTGATTGCAGACTTGTTGTCAATCATCAACTTCAGAGGTTTGTCTACCTTAATCTTCAGATCCTGCAACAGATTCAGAATCCACACAGCTTGGCATGCAGTAACAGCACCTGCAATGTATTCAGCTTCACAGGTTGACAACGCCACAACAGGTTGCTTCTTGGAACACCAAGAAATGGGACCTCCCAGAAATTTGAACAAGTACCCAGATGTACTTCTTCTGTCAACTCTGTCTCCACACCAATCAGAGTCTGAATAACTCAGAAGTTCTGACTCATTATTTCCTCCAGAGGGAAATAACACTCCATACTTCAGAGTTCCTTTGATATACCTCAGAATCCTGACAGCAGCTTGGTAATGGGACCACTTAGGTTTACTCATGAACCTACTAACCATCCCAACTGAATAGCAAATATCAGGTCTGGTATTGCACAGATACCTCAGAGAACCAACCAACTGTTTGAAGGTTGTAGCATCCACATCCTTTCCTTCAGAGTCTGAATCCAGTTTCTGATTTGTATCAGAAGGTGTGACAGCCATCTTACAATTCTTCAGATCAAATCTCTTCAGAAGTTCTAATTCATACTTGAGCTGATGCAAAATGATACCTTTCTCAGAATATCTGAACTCCATCCCTAGAAAGTATGTCATTTTGCCTAGATCAGTCATTTCAAATTCATTCATTAGAACCTTCTTGAACTTGGCTATCTCCTGTTCAGAACTTCCAGTCAATAGTATATCATCAACATATAAACATACCAGAGTCATATTGCCTTCAGAAGTATGCTGAACATAGACACCGTACTCCATCTCACATTTCTGAAAGCCTTGTTTCTTGAAAAATGAATCAATCTTCTGATTCCAAGCTCTGGGCGCTTGTTTCAGTCCATATAGAGCTTTGTATAATCTGTACACCATCCCTTCCTGATTCTTTTCCTCAAATCCAGGAGGTTGTGACACCTAAACTTCTTCTTCTAATGGACCATTCAGAAATGCAGATTTTACATCTAAATGCATCAGAGGCCAATTCCTGTTAGCAGCTATTGCAATCACCATTCTGATTGTTTCATGTCTTGCTACAGGTGCAAACACTTCAGAATAATCCAGCCCAGGTTTCTGTAGAAATCCTCTGGCTACCAACCTTGCTTTATGTTTGCCAATTGAACCATCTGGCTTTAACTTCTGCTTGAAAACCCATCTGACGCTGATGGCTTTCTTGTCTTTTGGAAGTTCTGTCAGCTTCCAAGTCTTGTTTCTCTCTATAGCATCAAGTTCTTCTTTCATGGCCTTCAGCCAGAGCTTCTGCTTAAGAGCCTCCTCTGTACTTATAGGTTCAGAGTCTACTAACATGGCACACTGAATAACTTCTCCTTCAGAGTCTACTTCAGTGTCTTGCAGCATGTCAAATTCTGCAAATCTTCTGGGAACGCTTCTGATTCTTTGTGGTCTCTGAACTTGTTCAGAGTCTTGAGCTTCAGATGATTGACTTTCTCCAGAGCTTTGACCAACTTCAGGATCTGGCATATTTCCAGAGTCTTGAACTTCAGAATTTCTAGCTTCAGAGGCTTGACTTCCTCCAGAGCCTTGGCCATCTTCAGAGTCTGAATTTCCACCAGAATCTGGATTACCATCAGAGTCTGGATCATCAGAGTCACCTTCATCTTCTGAGTCTTCTCCAGAGTCAGAATCACTATCAGAGTCAAAATCAACGTCAGAGTTTACTTCAACTTCAGAAATTCTTAACTCTGACCTTTCTTCAGAAGTTCTAACATCAGAATCAGATTGAGACTTATCCCAATTCCAAACTTCTGATTCCTTCACAATCACATCTCTGCTGAATTCAATTTTATTGGTTTCTGGACAATAGAGCTTGTATGCACCTGTACTGTGGTACCCTATCAGAATCATCACTTTGCTTCTATCATCCAGCTTCTGTCTTCTGGCTTCTGGAACATGTTTATAGCAAACAGAACCAAATACCTTCAGATGACTAACACTTTGCTTGTCTCCAGTCCACTTCTGCATAGGAACTATTTCCTTCAACTTCTTCGTAGGACATCTGTTGAGTACATACGTTGCAGTGGCAACAGCTTCTCCCCAGAGCTTCTGAGGAAGCTTCTTCTCCTTTAGCATGCTTCTCACCATATCAAGCAAAGTACGGTTTCTTCTTTCAGCAAGACCATTGTGTTGAGGGGTATAAGGAGCAGTAACCTCATGCTCAATTCCATTCTCCTCACAGAACTTCTGGAACTCTTTGGAGTTATACTCACCTCCACCATCAGTTCTAAGAATCTTCAACTTCTGACCACTCTGATTCTCAGCCTTCATTCTGAACTTCTTGAATTCATCAAACACCTCGTGTTTGAACTTAATAAGGGATACCCATGTCATTCTTGTGAATTCATCAACAAACAACACAAAGTATTTATTCCCTCCAATTGATGCTACTGGAAATGGAGCACACACATCAGAGTGTACAACTCCCAAGGCATGTTTTGCTCTTGGAGCAACTTCTGATGCAAATGGCAATCTTGGTTGTTTTCCTTCCATGCAAACTTTGCATGACTTTTCAGGCTTCTTAATTGCAGGAATTCCATGTACCAATTTCTTTGAATTCAGATGTTGTAAGCTTCTGAAATTCAAATGACCAAATCTTCTGTGCCACAGCTCACTCTCCTTCTCAGTACTTGTTGCACTAAGACACTCTGAGTCTGCAGTTCTGACATTCACCTTGAATGTTCTATTCCTTCCCTGTTCTGACTCCATAATCAACTTCTGATTACAGTCATACAGCTTCAGAAGATTGTCCTTCATGGTAACTGAGAAACCTTTCTCAATTAATTGTCCCACACTCATCAGATTGCTTCTGATGCCAGGTACATACCACACATTCTGAATCAATGCTATTTTCCCATTGTTCAGAGTCACTCTGACATTTCCCATACCTTCTGCATTAAGATATTTGTCATCAGCACATCTGATCTTTGTTCTCTTTTCAGAGTCAAAGTCAACCAGCCATTTCTTGTTTCCAGTAAGATGATTTGAACAGCCAGTGTCCATATACCACCAGTCTGTCAGATCATCAGATTCAGAGGCCATCAATAGCACAGATTCGTCATCAGAACTTCTGGCTATATTTGCTTCTTCTGATTTCTTCTCCTTGTTTGACCAACAATCTCTAGCAAAGTGACCAAACTTCTTACAACAATAACATTGGATCTTCTTCTTGTCATACTTCTCTTTTCCCCTCTGAGCATTCTTTTGTCTATCAGAGGTTGAGGTTTCTGACTTCTGACCACCATCAGATCTTCTCCTGGCTTCTGACTGCTTCTGATACCTCCTATCAGAAGTTGCTTTCAGAGCCTGCTGTTCTACTTCCTTTTCAGAGTTTCTCTCAGTCAGACGCAACTCTTGCGCTTCTAGACTGCTCTGCAGCTCTTCAATTCTCATTGTGCTCAGATCTTTGGAATGTTCTATTGCTACCACAATGTAATCAAATTGAGGAGTAAGGGATCTCAATACTTTCTCCATGATTGTTTCTTCAGAAAGAGTTTCTCCACATGCCTTCATCTCATTAGTGATCAGAATCACTCTGGAGATGTATTCAGAAACTTTCTCATTATTCTTCATGTTGAGATTCTCATATTGCTTTCTCAAGGACTGAAGCTTCACCTTCTTCACTGATGCGTCACCACCATAACATCTCACCAGAGTGTCCCATGCAGCCTTTGCTGTTGTAGAGTCTGCAATCTTCTCAAACACGTTTACATCCACACATTGATGAATGAAGAACAATGCTTTCTGATCCTTCTTCCTTACTTCCTTCTGCGCGTTTTTCTGTTCATCAGTTGCATCTGCTGCTACTGGAACATAACCATCAGTGACAAGATCCAGAACATCTTGAGCACCAAACAGTACACGCATTTGGATCATCCAACGATTCCAGTTTTTACCATCAAATACTGGAAGTTTGGTGTTCATGTTGCCGTTTCCGTTCATCTTCTACTTTGCACAATACACTCAGAGTTTTTCTCACACAGTGTTTCCCAACCCACAGAATTAGAAAATTCTGATCAGATTTTGTTCAAGATTCAACAAGAATCTGAGAAACAAAATCAAACACACAAGACCTCACGTTCACTCGTGTTTCCCGTGTTTCCCAATGAATCTGAACCGGAGCTCTAGATACCAATTGTTGGTGCAAAGATAGAATAAATGATGAAATAGGAAATATTACTAATAAGAGAATGACGGCTACAAAACATGATATTTTGTTACAATGATTGTCACCCTATTTATAAGCTAAAACTAGGGTTACTAGAATAAGATAAATACTAAAATACCCTCTAACAAACTTAGGGGCCAAGAAAATAGTACAACTAAATAAATATGAATTATTAATAATATTCTAATATATGTAATTCTTTATTAAATATTAGTAAAAGTATTCAAAACTACTAATAAAAAATTTCTTGATGACGAACTGTCTTCACAACTCCCAAGATGAACTATTACTTATCTTTAAGGAACTTGCTTACAAAATAACAAATTAAACATGACATAACATGTTTATCCAACGAATGATAACCACACAAATATGCCTCAAATGTCATTTTTATTCTCTATTTCAATTCAAGACAAGTCTAATGAATTCTTACAACTTTTAGATATACTCAACTTGTCTATCTTTTTCACATTTTCGCTCAAGTGAAATAATATGATCATCACTCAATCAACACAAACAATTATTTTGCCAAAAACTTGTAAAGTTTATAAATAATCAATCAAATTTAATATTTAATATATACACATTTTTGAGGTTTTTTCGAGTGATCACAGGGCATATGTCAATGTGAGATATTTTTGGATAGAATTTTTATAATTTGGAGTTAAATACATGTTATTTTTCTTTGTTTTTCTTAACTAACATTCACTTTTAACATAATACAATTAACAATTTAAGAGTATTAGAGAATAACTTATTCTTAGTTTTTTTTTTGTTGAAAAAATCATTTTAACTTCTCTGTGTTTTGTTTTTGGTAATCTTGTTTGGTAACCATGTTCTCTAATACTCCAATCTCAAACATAAAATTATGTTAGTATAAAAAAAGTAACCTCAAATTTAATCATTTGCATTAATAAGGGAAAATAAAATTTCTACGTAATTCTAAAGAGAATAAAAAGATTAATCTATCAAATTAATAGACTTTTAATGTGGCTATGACATCGAGCAAAAAGGCTAAGGATCAAAGGGGTTTAAAAACAGATAAATTTTATTTTAGGATGGCTTTCAACAAATAACTGTCTCAATGTGTATATATAACCAATTGACTATTTAGAAATATCACAAGTTTTAGAAAGAAAAAAACAATTGTATGGATACACTCAATGATAAGGAAAAAGTAAAATGTGAAATATTTAGGCTCAAATCTTTATTGTAGGTTTATGAAAGTTGATTATACATCATTTAGATACCATTCCTCTTTGTTGTTTGTCAATCTGCATTCAAAATTTTCATAACAGTTGAGCTCTTTTAATTTATCTGGTGTGTAGATTCTTTTTTTTTTTTTTTTTTTTGATATCAATGATAAATAAAACAATGATCTCAATCTAAAAAAATAGAAAGAAAAGTACTTTATAAATTTGAATTAAAAAGTATAAATTAATAAAAATAGACACATCGACAAATTAAATCAAAAAAATTTGTGAGTTGCCTTCCATGTTAGGTTTCTTTAAAGTCATTAGTTTGAATGTTTGATTTTCTTTTCAAAGGGACTAATGTATTTCAAAGATAAATATTTTGTACATGATATCTAAGAGCTTCGTATAAACCTTCTTCATGAGTACCATTACACTCCAACGACATGTTATTTCGGTGTTAAGCTCGTCCTATCATAATTGTTAGCTTCTTTTTCCTGGTCAGGCCTATATCAAGATGTAAAGAACTTTTTCAAACACTTTTCTATATGTTAGCAGAATAGCTATCAAACGCAACAAAAAAACAAACAAATAAAAGCTTGCTACAACCTCTATTAAGACTAAACCATGTTTATGAAGAACATACCATGGAATTTATCACACACCTATCAATCCCCTTTGATCACACTGTCATTTGGGTGATCTATGATCTTCTAACCAAGTTTGTGAATTTCATTTCCTTACCAACAAGTTATAAGCTAATGACCTTTCATACTAATTCTTAGTCGAAATGTGTCGTCTACACGGGATTCCCATCTCAATAGTTTATGAATGAGACCCTTGTGTCGTAATACATTTTGGAAAGATGTTTTTAATATTGAGGAAACTGCACTCAAATACAACACATCTTATCACGCGAAAACAAATGGACAAATTGATGTAGTAAAACATTGTCTTGAAGCATACCTTAGATGTTTTGTAAGTGATCATCCTAGCTTGTGATATAAGTTATTTTACCTTGCTGGATTTTGGCACAAAACCTCGTTTCACCTTGTTATACAAATGACACCGTTTACTACCTTGTATAGTTTTAACCTACCCACCATACCCGATTAACTAGCTGAAACAGCTAAGGTGGATGTTTTAGACTCCTCTCTAGAACAATGTCAATATATTTTAACTAATTTAAAAGAGAAATAAAAAATAAGTAGACAAAATGGAGATACAAGAAAATAAAAAATGGGTTATATAATTTTTAATGTTGATGACTTAGTTTTGTTACGCCTACAGTCATGTCTCAAACCTGCAATTAGTTGAAGAACCTCTCAAAAATTTATTCCTTTTACTATTATTAATCGTGTGCGGGAAGTGGCTTACAAATAAGAACTTCTATCTTCTTCTCGTATACATCTTGTTGTCCATGTTTCTTTGTTGAGACCATATATAATTAGGATTCTGCTGCTAATTTTTGTCCTTTACAATCACATTTCAAAAAAAAAAATCACATAAGAGATAGAAGATGATGTTCAAGAATCAAACAACCTTGAAGTGATCTAAACTAGGGGTGTTCAAAAATTTGGTTAACCGAACCAAATATCTAATCTGAATTCAATTGAACCATAAAAAAATTAAACCATTTAAATGATTATTAAATTGAATTGTTTATTTTAACCAATTTAGTTAATCTAATTGAATTTTAAAACCAGTTCGAATTATTATAAACTCTTTCTACCATTTTATCAAAATTTTAAATATTTCTATTTAACAATTTCAATAAATTTAATAAATCATTATATTAAAAACATAAATATTTTAATTATAATTTTTTAATATTTCTCAATTACTTTTCGGTTTATCATAACTTTTTTCACACTATGTTACGGTTAAGAAAAATTCTTCTGCAAATCATGTGAAGTGAACCTTAGAATCTCAAATTAATCTCAAGAAACATCATTCTCTCAAACTTAAATCCATCTTCAATTTCTATTTCACCTTGAATTTCTTTTTATTCGATTTCAATTTCAATTTTAATTCCACATTGCTTTTGTTTTCACTCGATTTCGTTTTCAACAATTTCACTCGGTTTCAATTTCAACTTGCTTTGGACTTTCTCATTTTTACTGTCTTGATTTTGATTTCACTTTCTTTTCGACTACAGTCTCGCACAAGGAGTAACAACAACAACATCTTCTCTACTTTGAATTTGTTCGTGCAATTTCATTATAAATAAATTGGTTTTTATAAATAATTGATGTTTTTACTTAAATTCAAAATCATTAATAAAGACTTTAAAACAAATTCAATTTTTAATCACTTAGTTTTTTTTTTTAATTTAAAGCAAATCAATGTTTTAAAAAAATTGTTTTTTAAACCATATTTTTTCATTAAAAAAACTGCTATTTATATCAAATTAGTTTGTTTTCTTTGACTAATCATATTTAGTTGAAACTAAATAGTAGTTTTTTGTGATTAGTTTTTTAAATATGTTAGAATTACAAATTAGTTAAATATTTTGTAATTTACACTAAATCAGTGAATCGATCTTAGTGAAATGATTTTATGTAGAAATTAAAGTCACAAATCTCTTTGAAAAACTGCTATTTATACTATTTTAAAAAAAATCAAATTTGAATTCAATTTCATTAAAAATAATAAAAAAAACTGGCTTTTGAAACATATATGAAAACTAATTTGCAATTCAATTAAAAAATAATTCAATTCTTTAAAAAAAACTAATTTTGAACTAGTTAAAAAAATTAAACTAGTTTTAAACTATAAGTCGATTATGAACTAGTTTTAAACCGAATTGTAACTGGATTAACAGATTAACCACTTTTTTTTAAAATAGTTTATAAGAATAGCACTGAATCATTAATATGATTCAGTTTAATTCAGTTCTTGAACCAAAAACACCCCTAATCTAAACTGCTCATAAGCTTCTGATCATTGGCTACCACGTGACACTGCATACGTGAACCTTAAAGATAAGGTTCTTAATGGGCATATAAATATTTTTAAGAAGGTAAATTTGTAAACTAATAAATCAATTAGAGAAAGAAAAATATTAGTTATGTAGATATATTTTTATATATTAAGGGGTGCAGTTAGCATGTAACTCAATCTTAATATTTTTGTGATGTTTACAAAAGAAAAAAAAAGGCTACTCTAACTATTTATAGTTGTCATATCCTAATTTTTACCCTAAGATTCTACCTATCATATCATTTTCATTTCATCAAATTCACAAGCGTGGTGTCCTCCTAACTCCTCTCTTTAGGTTTGACTTTTGTAGGAGATTACTAAGCACCCTTTGTGTTTCTTTGTTATCTTATTGCTTGTCTACATTCTAACATCGCTAACCTTATTCTAAATACAAAAATATGTGTTGTTTCCTTTTCTTATTATAGAAGATAGGGGCTTATAATCAAAAGATCAAGAATGGTTTCTAAATTAGGGTTTCGGTTCCCTAAGTTAAATTTATGGTCACTAAATGGTTCGCAAGAGCTTCTATCTCAAGGCATGACCTCTAATCTTAGGCCACATTCATGTCAAGATTGATTCAACATCATTTGGTCAAGATAAGTTCAAGTTTGGTGCATGACTCCAAAGATGATTCAAATATGGCTCATGTGTTTATTTCTATGCCATCTTCACCAAAATTATCAAGGCAATTATCAAGATTTCCCAAAGGACAATCAAGTTCCCTTTATGTGGTATTCAAGTGTTCATCATGAAGCCTTGGAACTATTATGTGTTGTGAACCTTTATCGTACAACTGGTTTATTTCTCACTTGTCGCAGTACAACTTATTCAAGGATAACAAGAAGGGTTTGAGGTGGTCTCAGAGGATTATGTCTCTCACCAATGCGGATTTTACTTGGTATTCTAGAGTTTATGGCAACGTGAAGATCATTGGCAGTTGTGATGAATTCCCTAATGTGCCTCTTCTTCATACAAAAGGATGTATTAATTACAATCAGGTTTTGGATTGACGTTAGCTTGGGTATGCTATGAAGGATAAACCAAACAACGTTCATTTGGAAGCTTTCTTCACTCAAGAAGGTGTTGATAGCAAGAGTATAAGGGAGAAGATAGTTCACGCTTGGTATAAGATTCATAGAAAATGAAGGAATGAGTTAGGATTGAAAGATTGTGTTTCCTTGGAACCTTACAGTCAGTGGGTGCAAGCATGAGCTGCTTAGATCAAGATGTCTTATTCTCCTGAAGAACCTATATTCCCTAAAGTTCTATCAATCACTCCTGTTCTAGTTGAAGATATGAGGTAGTTCCAAGTTACTTTGGTTAAGATGAAGCAAGAGAGAGATGCTCGGGAGATCAAGTTTCTAGAGTTGCAAAAGAAAATAAAGGAGAAAGATGATCTGCTTAAGGACAAGTTGCTTGAACAACATGGAAGGAAAAGGAAGAGAGAGCAAGAGACTAGATCTGGCGCTTGAAAAGGTGTTGTTGACAAGATCTTAAAAGAAAAAGCTGAGATGAAGAATGCTTTTGAAGCTCAAATTAAGAAGCTCAAGAGGAAGTTGCAACATGGAAATGGATCTTCTTCAGTTAGGGTGTCCTCAGCTCCTAGGATTTAGCTTATGTCTTTTATTTAGGGTTTTTTGAAATCATGTACTGATATTGTAATCCTTCCATATTTGTCAATGAAATGAAAGTTCAATTTCCTTTTAATATGATGTTTGCAATATGTTTAACTTCTTAGTTCCTTGAAACCTGTCATTTTCATATGCATTTCAAGCATCATTTGCATCATTTGGTCTTACTTTCTGCATGTTTGTCGGAGTCTCATTATTTGTTCCTTCATCTTTGTAGAAGACAAGTTGACCTACCAGTATTATACTCGTGCCAATTTAAGACAAAAGATGGATACTATTGAGCAAGAGCAAATGGAACTTCGTGAGGAAGTGAATTCGTTGAGAGTTGAAATGGACATAATGACTGCTTTGTTGGAATCTTTGGTGGCTTATCAGAATCAAATTCCACCACCTTCTAAGCCTCAAGTGACTGTTATATTAGAGATAGCAACTACTCATGTTGTACATGTTGGACCTCCGTGTCAGAATCAAATGCTTGCTGCTTTTCCTTGGGTTATGCCTCCCAACTTTGTGCCGAAGAAGTATGTTCCTGCTACTGGGGCTCCTTTTGTGAGTTAAGCTCCTCCAGTTCAACCCGCGATGGTCACCGCTCCTTCAGTCATGCATGATGTACCACAAGTGGACGATCGTGTTTTCCACACTGCTCTTAGTGATAATTTGAATGTTTATGAGTGAATAGCTGAATTCCAAGATCAGTTTCAGGAATTGAAGAAAGAGTTGAAAGTTATGAAGGGGAAAGACTTATTTGGTAAAAACACTCATAATTTGTGCTTGGTTCCGAATGTGTCAGATTCAAGCTCCTTGACTTTGAAGAATACAAGGTTAATTCTTGTTCTCAGAGTCACTTGAATATGTATTTCCGGAAGATGGCTACTCACAATGATGATGACAAGTTTTTAATTAATTATTTCCAAGACAGTCTGACTGGTGTAGCTTTGAAGAGGTATATGGGTTTGGAAAATTCTCATATCACTCCTTTCAATGACCTTGTAGAAGAGTTTATACATCAATACAAGTATAATTTTGGATATGGCTCCGGGTCGTGACCAATTGCATGCCATGTCACGGAATGATAAGGAATCATCTAAAGAGCACGTGCAGAGATGGCGTGAGGTTGCTGCTCAGATTAACCATCTGATGGAGGATAAGGAAATGACAATGTTCTATTATGAGAGGATGGTTGCTAGTGCTTTAAGTGATTTCACTAAAATGGTGGGTATGGGAGTTAGATTGGAAGAAGTTGTCGAAGAGGGTCATTTGACCAAAGAAGCAAGTTCATCAACAAAGAAGTATGGCCATAATTTCCAAAAGAAGAAAGAAGGGGATACTAATACCATTTCTTAAGGATGAGGCAAAGAAGACCTAGAAATGGAGGTAGTCAGAACCAATCTCAACAACATTATTATTAACAACCTCATATTGTCACAATAACTACGGTGGTTAGTTTGACTCCTACCGTTCAAACTTATCTACCACAACAATATAATCAATAGCCTAATCGCAATCAGCAAGCTCGTAGGAAGGCTCAGTTTGATCCCATTCCCATGACTTATACAAAATTATACCCAATTTTGCTGCAGAAGGGTTGATTCAGATTAGGAATCCTCCAGCTGTTTCAAATCCACTTCCATGATGGTATAAACCTGAAGCTCGTTGTGCTTTTCATCATGGAACACCTGGGCATGATCTTGAGACCTGTTTCTCCTTGAAAGAATAATTTCAGAAGATAATCAAGAATGGTTTGTTGAAGTTCTGAGAGGCCAAACCTATTGTGCAAGCTAATCCTTTGCTAGAGCATGGTGGATCCTCTGTCAATATGGTAGATCTTAGTCCGAGAGAATATTTTATTTCTGATGTTAATTTGGTGAAGACTCCTTTGGCTGGTGTGCATGCTAAGTTATGCAAAGTTGGTTTTTTTAGAAGTGATCATTCAAATTGTCAGTTGTACGAGCATAATCCAGAAGGATGTGCGTTTGTGAAGAAAGATATACAGGGTTTGATGAACCTAGGTATTTTGCAAGTCAGTACAAAACGTAAATATGATGAAGTATTTGTTATTGTTCCTCAGTTTGATATTCTAGAGCCTTTAGAAGTAACTTATCAGAGTAAGGGAAATCCTGTGGATCCCTTGATTTTGTGTTTGTCGGGATTGTTTCCGTATGAATTCAGTAAGGTTGGTCCTTTGAGGTATAGTGCCACTATGGTGGAAGGTGATAAGAAAATGATAGCTAAATAAGCGTGATCCGTTGAGAATATAGAATATGTCAGTGGAATGACTAGAAGTGGTCGTTTGTTTACTCCAGCACCTCTCTGAAAGGTTGATTCTGCATCAACAAGTAAGAAAGTGCCTGGTAAAGATGTTGTTAATCAAGAACCTATAGTTATTAGCCCGTCTAATGAATCTAAAAGGAATGGTGATGCTAAATAATTGTTAAGATTGATCAGAATGAGTGCGTACATGGTGGTAGATTAAATTCGTCAGTCCCCGTCAAAAATATCAGTATTGTCTTTTTTGTTGAACTTCAAGGCTCGTCGGAAATCTTTGGTGAAGGTGTTAGACCAGGCTTATGTAGATCATGATGTCACAGTTGATCAATTTGATGGTGTAATAGGAAATATTACAACTTGTAATGTGTTGGGCTTCAGTGATGAAGAGCTACCTACCGTAACCCAAAATTTGACCTCCCCTTTTGCCTTTTGTATAAGCATGTGCATCCACATCTTCGGCATACACATTAGCATTTTTCTCTATGTTTGTTTTACAGGACACTCAGAAGTTCAGAAAATTTCGATGCCCCGATTAACCACATCTTCACAAAGTCAACACAAAATCAACACAAGCAAAATATAAGGGTTCCCATGCCTATTTATCAAAACAAAGAGTTGAAATTCAGAGCAACGACCATAGCACCTTATTTCAAGGAAAATTGGGCATGTTTTGGCTATTTTAATCGATTAACCATTTGCAAGGCAAAACTGGTTAATCGATTAACACCTTGTTACAATGCCATTTTCAACTTTTGAATAACTGTTAATCGAATGACCATTTTGAAGGTGAAATGGGTTAATCGATTAACAACTATAATTTTGCAGATTCTCAACAGTTTTTCAACACTACATCAGTTCTCTCCTCATTCTTTTGGTCTATTTGGTTCTAGTGCAGTGTTAATCAATTAACCATTTGCAAGGCAAAACTGGTTAATCGATTAACACCTCTATTTTAGGTGTTTTTTACTGTTTTGAATGTGTTAATCGATTAACCACCTTAAAGGAAAAAGTGGATAATCGATTAACGTTATACCATAAGTTGTTTTTTGTGTTTTTTCATGCTTGTTTGGATTTCTTTCCAAATTTAACTTCCATGGCTTGATATAATTGATATTTTTGGATGTTTCTTGAGCTTTTTAGCCTCTGGTTGAAATATGTATTTTATACTTTAATGCACAATTTATTGATAATGGAATTGTTTGCATTAATGAAGTTGTGTAATCATGTTGCTTTTTGCATACTCTTGTTTATGTATTAACATGATTAATGATGCATGTTGATTGATGTTTATTTATGCTTGGTGTCATACCCCAAATTTTACCCCTTATATTTTGTCAACATTTGCATGAGCATCATAGGTCAGTCATTCTTCCATCACTAATGAACCCATCTAGCTTTGTGTTTGGTTTGTTTTGTTGAAATTAGGGTTTTTTGTGGAGAAGAGGGGGAAGCCTTGATTAATCATGAATGGAATGGGAAATCAACAAATTAGGTCCTCATATATTTCATGGGTCCCTAAGAGGTTATTTGGTCCAAAGAAATCCAATTCAAAAGTTTCCTAGGTGGATAGGAGAGGTATTGACTTCTTCTGACTCAAAAGTCAATTGAGGCATCACAAAAGTCAACCCTTGAGTTTTGTGGTCAACCATGAGCTTTACAAGTCTTATTCCATGGTCCCACATGAATTAATCAAGAAAATCAAGTTAAGAATCATAAAATCAAGAGTTTGGTGAAAGTAGGGTTTTTTGTTTGGAAAATTCTAAGTGTGGAAATCAAGAATTCTAGTCATCTTGCAAGAGTCATATCTCACTTAATCATGAGCCAATTGGAGCAAACCAATAATCTTTGTAAAGAGGATATCCTAAACCACAGGTTTGTAGAAGGGATCATGTCCAAAAGATGAATGGATTTGGAGTTATATGGATTCAAAGTTAGGAAGAAATTGATTTGGAAGTTCCATACTTAGAAAATTTTCTAAGTTGCAAATTTCAGCTAGTTGGATTAATTTTCATGCCCAAATTCAAGAGGGTTCCAAATTTAATTTGACTGTTCCATCAACATGAAAGTTATATATGATCTCTTCAGCTTTCTTTTAATATCAAGAAATCCTCAAAAGCATGTCTTGAACTCAAGTTATGAAGCTTTGAAGTCAGGGTTGCAAAGTTGTTAATTTGACAATATAATTTTCAGCATTTAGAAGGTAACTTCATGTGGTTTTTTTCTTATTGATCCAAGCTTCAATTCAAGATTACTCCAACATAAGAAATATTCTTTGTTCTCTAAGCGTTCCATGGATAACAAGAACTCTTCCATTGGATCAATAGAATTCAAGTTATGAGCCTCCAAAGTCAAGGTTTCTAAGTTGTCAAAATTCCATAACATAGAAAAATTTCTAAGTTACCTTTGATATGTTTGTGGACACACTTTCAACTCAATTTTTCCCAACCATCCATGCCTCGTTCCAAGATCATGTAAACATGAAGTTTGTTCCCTAAACTCCCTACTTTCCATTGAATCCAAAATCTCTCCATTTGAACCAAATCCCATGAAGTTATGATGTCCTAAAGTAAGCTTCATACACACGATCATACCATACCTTTTCACTGTGTCTCATGCACATCTGGTCTTTTTTGTCATATTGCTTTTCCTATGCCTCAAAACATGCGTGAAACCTGCTATTTGCAATGCCAAGACTTACCCAAAACAAGCTTCTTTCTCATGACATGCAAAAAGGACATTATGACACTTTCATAAAAGAGAAAAGGAAACAAACTTATGCAGCAAGTTTTACTGCTCTATCCTACTTCATGTTGCCACTCTGACCATACAGGAAGCAAAACAATCACAACAAGACAAATTCAAACAATGACCTAACAATGCCATGCCCGAGATCACCTATTTTTCAAAATTTTCACCAAAACTACAAAACAAGTTTCAACTTAGTAACAAGTATTTTTTACCTTACAAAACCATCCACATATAACCTTAAAAACCCTAATCAAAGAGTAGAAGACATTGGCTGAGAAACAGAAGCAAAAAACCACAAAAATCATACTCCAAAACCTCTCTCTTTGAATTTGATTCTTCAAAGATTTTCCTCTCATTTTATTGTTCCCATCTTCCTTCTAAGGGTGTTTAAGGGCTAGAAGACAAGGTTGTGAGCTTGCCTACACATGACAAAAGAAGTTCACAAGTGTGAGGGAAATCCTCATACGTAGCTACACTTGTTTTAATGATGTCAAAACTTATATTGATAGAAAAATGTACTTTCGACGATATCATTGTGTCACATATGCATGTCTTATCCCTCGTGAGTCAAACATTCATCAAAAACATTATCGATACATATAGAAATTGCTAAACCTATGCTTCATGTAGGGTTGGTCAAGCTTGTCAAGCTTACTATGTAATAAAGTACCTCAAAAGTGGCTTTATACATGAAAATAGGTATTTTTGCATATTTCAGGGCTTTGAGTCGACTCAAGCCTAGTTCCGGTCGACTCATACAAAAAGTCTTTTTAGTGGTCTACTCTTAGAAGTGCTCGCGTTGACCCTCCGATTAACTCAAACTGTGTCAATTTCTATTTGTCTAAATTTGCATGCTTTGCATCGATGCATGACCTGCTCCGGTCGACGCAAAGTTCTGTTTTTTGCATAATCAGGAATTTGGGTAAGCTCAGGTCGACCCTCCTTTCTGCGTAGGTCGATCTCTCGCGTATGTTCAGTTAAAAATCTGTTATATAAAATTGTCTGTGTCTGTTATGTTTGTTAATCAGTTTTGTCTTGCATATAAAATGAGTTTTGTTCTTCCTTTTGCACATACTTGAAAAACAAGAAAAATGAACATAACATACTGATTTTTTCCCATCATCTTCATCCACTTCCTTGCATTTTCTCAACAACTACACATAATCATTTTTGTTGTGCATTCTACTTGTTAGAGGTGATAACGTCCAAACATAGGATTAGCGTAATCGGGTTTGGGTTGAGTAATCAGTAGGTTTTTCTTGAATAAAACCGTTAGGATTTTGTCCTCCAAGAATCTAGGATTTTGGGGGTGTTTGCACGAATCAACCCATCACAAATTCAGCCTAGCGAAGGTAATTGAAGAACGGTTTGTTCTGTCGGTTTAGTAGCGGTAACCAGAGGATTTTAAGAGGAAGATTCGGGTTTGACACATTGGTGATTGAAATTAATTGGGCAAGATTTGAAGATCGTGGAGTTGTTCAAAAGGCGTGGCGCAGTCGAAGGTTTATTCTCCGTGTTCGAAGGACTTGATTCAACTTGAATCTAGGGAAAAGAAGAAGTAGGCTCTGCATCAACAATTGTGTTTGATCGTTTGATTTCTATTTGCTTCTCATGTAAACATTGACCAACAGGTTATATCTATATTCAGGTCTCAATTCTATTTTTAGAATTGAGGGCAGACGTACCCCGAGTGAGGACGACGGGGGAACTGCCTCAACAAATTGGTGTTTCTTTCTTTACTCTTATATTGCTTAAGTTCTGAGTTTGAGTGCAAATAATTGTGTTAATCAAAATTCTGATGTGAGTAGTGTTGAACCAATTTTTAAGCTTATTATAATCCTTGATTATAATAGAAGACTTGAGCACATTACTCTCATATTGGAATTCACTTGTAGTGTCTTGCACTCCAAGTGTTTGATAAATTGTGTGAACTACAAACAATTGTGCTGTCTTTTCAAATTGTCTATATTTTGAAAGCATTGGAAATAGTCAAATCTTATAGTGAATAAAATCTTATTGAAGTGTGATCAAATTAGCGATCCTTAAATCTCGTTTCATCGAATTCCATAGGCTTTGCATGTAACAGCCTAATTTTCAATAATTGATTAATGGTACTAGTTAATTGGTTTGTATGATTTAAGTGAATTATTGGATTTAACTGATTTATTCTATTTGGTAGAATAATGTGGACTTACTAGATATTCTCTAATTAAGGATGAGATGGTATATTTTATGAGAAAATGAATTGGTAAATATTGGAGAGAAATAGAAGGGAAAGATATATGAGGGAAAGTGGAAGGGAAAGGAAAAAAAACTTAAGAGAAAGAAAGAGGAAGAAGAGAAAGTAGAAGGAAAAAGAAGGAAAAGCTTGGAAAGCTCAAGAACGACTTCTAGCTTCCGATTAATCGAGGTAAGGGTGTGAAATACTGTTATCTTATCAATGTATGTGATTATGTATGGATCGTTTGGTTGTTTTTCCTCATTTTCCATTCTAGGGCATAAATGAGTTTAATCGGTAGAAACCGAGGTTTAACGGTTAAAAATGAGGATAAGTAGTAGAGTTTAGTCGAGGAATATTGGGCTAAGGCTGCTAGGACGAGTTGGAATTGAATCAGTGGGATTTCGATGAGTTTTAGAGTTTTGGACAGTGGGGAATTTTGAGTTCGTAGACCCTCGCTAGCTTGTTCGCTAGGCGAGCAGGTTGCGAGCATTCGCTGGGCATTCGCTGTGGCGAGCCAGTAGCGAATGGTCCCAGACTTGGACAAAATGGTGTTGGTGTTCTTCATTGGTAGCGAAAGGGGCGGCGAGTGTTCGTTAGGCCTTCGCTGAGCGAGTGTGGTAGCGAATCAAGTTAGTGGCTTCTATTTGCCTTCGCGAGCTTGTTCGCTAGGCGAACAAGTAGCGAGCACTCGTTAGGAGCTCGTTAGGCGAGCAAGGTAGCGAGCATGACAGCATGTTGTTTTCTTGTGCTCTCAATCCAATGGTTAATTGTTTGGTTCAATGATGTTAATCCTTATATAATGTGAATAGTTTGTGTATTATTGAGATGACACGTGCTGTGGGTAGCCTTATAGCGTGAATCCTAGATGGTGAAGTATGACCTTTTGACAATTATATGCATTGTTCGAATTAAACATGAATGCATGATGAATGTGATTGAGTTCGTTGCAATTTGCACGATCTTGTGAATGCATATTGATTTTATGTGATATTGATGTTGAGAATATGTAAATATGCGAGATTCTTACTCACTGGGGTAGAATGACAAGGTGTCGTTCCTAGTGTAGTAATCACCGGGGTAGAATAATTGTGATGTTGTTCCTGGTGGGGTACAAGCGATGTACCCATAATCCAAATGAGGATTTGCGAGAGTTGATGAGTTTATATGAGTCATATGGTATGTGCATGTGATTGTTGTATGAAAGTGTGAGATATGGCCGTATGGCAATTATGTGTATAATTGTACGTACTTGTGTGAGGTGTAATGCGTAATTTTATATATATATATATATATATATATATATATATATATATATATATATATATATATATATATATATATATATATATATATATATATATATATATATATATATATATATATATATATATATATATATATATATATATATATATATATATATATATATATATATATATATATATATATATATATATATATATATATATATATATATATATATATATATATATATATATATATATATATATATATTTGTGAATATGTATGCATTTCAAGACTGTGTGGAGTCGTTTTGCATATGAAGCATCATGATTGCATTCTTGTGTCTTGATCCCATGGAGGATCTGCAGAAACCTCGTGTGCCCTTGTGGGGTGTGAGCGATGGTTTATTCTTGATCCCGTGGAGGATCTGCAGAAAACTCGTGTGCCCTTGTGGGGTGTGAGCGATGGTTTATTCTTGATCCCATGGAGGATCTGCAGAAACCTCGTGTGCCCTTGTCAGGTGTGAGCGATGGTTTATTCTTGATCCCGTGGAGGATCTGTAGAAACGATCGTGTGCCCTTGTGGGGTGTGAGCGATAGTTTATATTTGATTCCAAGGAGAATCTGTAGAACGATTGTGTGCCCTTGTAGGGTGTGAGCAATCCTGAAACATTGTGTCCCCATGTGGGGTGTGAGCGATGGGTGAATATCGTAGGCCCGACGGGGAGTTACTTCGGTAACGAGCGATGGTTCCTTTGGTTCTTCAATGGAACCTGTTGAATGAGTCGGTACCGCATTTGCATCTGCATAGAGTCGTGAGTCGGTCTCTATGAGTTGCATTATCATCTTTATATGATGCATTGGTGAAATAAACATGTTGTGTGTGTTTATGTGAATTGATGAATGTGCTTAATTAGGTAAACGTATATTGTGGCATATATGACGTTTATAATGTATTATGGTGAGAAAATGTGGAATATATGTATTCGATATTTGTGCATTTATATATGATTATATGCATTGTTATTATGATAATATTTCTCACCTTTCTGCTGGAATGATGTCCTTCATGACATCGTGCAGGTATCAAGGTGTAGTATTACTCGTAGTTGCGAGGTCGCTATTGGTGTAGTTGTTTAGTGATTTAATTGTATTGGGTCGAGTCGCGCTCTGGTCGTGTAACACTGGGATCATTTGGGTTACGTTTCAGATGTATTTTGTGTTGTTGGCCTCAATGCCTAAGTGATGTTGATTTATGTGATAAATGCAAATATTTCTTTTATGAAAAGTTGTGATATAAATGAATCCGCTGCTACATGCAAATGAAAATTTGTAAAGTATGATTTTTTATTTCAGTGTTATTGAGCATGACAAATGGTTTTTAGTAATTTGGAAGTATATGTGTGACACCCTTTGTGAATGCATGTTAATTCTACTCTGATTATGCTTATTTTTCCGTGGGGTTTAGAAGGGTGTTACATTAGTGGTATCAGAGCAGGTCGGTCCATCCGACCAAGTTGTCTAATGTTGTTTGTTCCCTTGTATGCGACATGTATGTAAAAACACTGTCGGTACACGTTTGTTGTTCTAAACCTTGTCTGCAGGAGTGGGATTGCAATAAGTGGGGGAGAAGCTTGTGCTTTTCCAGGATGTTGCAAGTGTGATGTTGTAGTTCAGTGTATGGTTGAACGCTCTTATAGTTGGTAAAGATGGTTTATGCCCCATCATGATTACGGCTATCTATTGACAAATTGAGGAACTGATCACCCTTAATCTCTTGTTGATAGTAGTTGGGGTTGTGTTGGATGGGATAGACGTGTCTTGTGAGCTTAGATGGCGTGAGCAGTGAATTGTTTGGAGTGAAGCCAAGTTCTTAAGAATTTTTTTGATAAGTCAGCGCAGGACAGTGTTGAGATGTTTAATTTTGATGGAAATTTTGAGTGTTAATGAAAGTGAGAATTTGGCGGTTTGCCGATTAATTGTGGGTGTCTGGAAGTTATCCGGACAAGATAGTGAGTTACAGCCAGGACGTGGAGTGAAGTTGTGATCGACTTAGTTACGAGAACTAGACCAATATTGAGAGCTCTACATTATGTGTCTATTTGGATAGTCAAGGAACTAAACTGATTGAATAGTTTTGAGACTTGTGTCTGGCGTGTGTGCTACGACAATAGATTATAAGGTCGAGTATGTTAAGGGTGGTTAGTGGCTTCTGGTAATTATTAAAGGGAGTAAGATGTGGGATACAATATTGGTATAATTAGATCCTTAAACATTTCAAGAGTTGAAGAGTCAACTTGAAGATCTACTTGAGAAGAGGTTTATTCGTCCGAGTGGGTCGCCGTGGAGTGCACCAGTTTTGTTGGTTAAGAAGAAAGAAAGTTCTACGAGACTTTGTATGGACTACAGATTATTGAATAAGATGACTATCAAGAATAAGTATCCACTTCCGAGGATTGATGATTTGATGGATCAATTGATTGGTGCGAGTGTCTTTAGTAAGATAGATCTGAGATCTGAGTATCATCAGATTCGTATAAAGGCTGAGGATATTCAGAAGACTGCTTTTAGAACGAGGTATGGACAAGTTGTGGTTGTGTTAACCGATGATATTTTGATATATTCGAAGAGTATAGAGGATCATGTTGAGAATCGTGAACTTGAGTTATCAGTGTTGGAGAGGAAGCAGTTATATGCCACTGTGAAGAAAGTTCAAAGAGTTTTGGGGAGAGTTGTCAACAGCTCGCGTGTTGGTTTTTCCGAATCCGAAAGAATTAATTGTTGTGTTTTGTGATGCCTTGTTGATATGATTTAGAGGTATATTAAGTGCAACATCAACGAGTTTTAATTATGCTGTAAGGCAACTTAAAGTACATAAAAGGGAATCATTTGACAAGTGATTTAAAATTGGTTGTTGTGTGTCTGTGTCGGAGTTTGGAGGCCTCAATTGTTTTGTTGAGATTTGAGATGATTGCTGACCTTAAGAGCTTAAGGTGTTTGTTTGATTTGGAAAAGTTGAATATGAGGCAGAGGAAATAATTGGGACTTCTGAAGGAATATGGTTTTGGTTGAATTACCATTCGGGTGAGACGACGTGGTAGCTGAGGTATCAAATGGGAAATTTCTATATATACTGATGATGATGGTATTGAGTTAGAACTGAGGAAGCAAATTCGAGATATGAGTTTGGTCTGTGAAGAGACTTCTTAATGGAGTTAAGCTTAGTATGTTGGACTTTACTAGTGGTATTCTTGATGAGATTCGGTAAGGTCACAACTCTGGTTTAAGTTGGTAGAATGGTTGAATTTGGTGAATTACAGTCGAAGAGCTGATTTTTGGATTGATGAGAATGGTACTATGAGATGTCATGATGGTGGGTGTGTTCCAAATAGTGTGAGTTGGATAAGAGTACTCTGGAAGAAGGACATTGAGATAGATTGAGCATCCATCCAGGTACTGTGAGGATGTGACCGAATTTGAGAAATTGTTTTGGTGACCATAAATGGAGAGAGAAGTGGTTGAGTTTGTGTATGCTGATTAGGCTTGTTGAAAGTCAAAGGGTGAACGTCAGAGGCCATTGGGTCCGATGCAACCGTTGAATATTCCAGAGTGGAAAATCGGATAGTATTCCCATGGATTTTGTGCTGGGTTTTCTGGAGAATTTGAGGGATATGATTTTACTTGGGTGATTTTGGATAGAATGACTAGATTGGCTCTTTTCCTGACAAGGAAGATTAATCATTCTATGTTGAAGCTAGCTGAGATGTATATTGGTGAAGTGATGAAGTTGTATGGGATGTCGTCGAATATTGTGTCAGATGGGAATATGAGTTTTCATTGAGATTTTGGGAGAGTTGCAGGCGCTTTGGGTGCCATGTTGATGTTGAACTTCGTCTAGCATCCGTGGACGGATGGGCAGACAAAGAGGATTACCCAGTAGGTAGAGAATTTGTTGGAAAGCTTGTGTGATTGGACCAAGGTGGATCGTGAGATAGTTAATCGTCGTTGATTGAGTTTACCTACGATAATTGCTATCATTCTAATATCGGAATGACATTGTATGAGGCTTTGTTTGGTAAGGGGTGTAAGGCTCCTTTGAGTTGACGTGTGTCCGGCGAGAGTGTTGTACTCGGACCTGAGATTGTGCAAGAGGCAACCGGAAGGACCCAAGAAAGGACATGTTTTGAGGGTCACGATAGTAACTGGTGTGGGTCGAGCTTGAGGTCTCGGGAGTACCCACTGTACTTTATTGATCTGTATCAGAGTGGCGCATCGGAAGCATGGAGAAAATAACATGTTAGACTATTTTACCGCCGTCACTTGTGGAAATTGCATGAGGTGTTCATGTGTCTAGGTTGGGGAAGTACACTGATTCAGAAGGATGGTGTGCAAGCGAGAGACAATCCAATTGTGGAGACATTGCTAAGTTCAGGTGGGTGAACGAGAAGCAACTTCGAGGTAAAGGGATTCCTTTGGCAGAATTAGTTGGGAGATTGAGATGCGAGAGTCGTATCCAGAGTTATTCGAGTTGGATAACATTTTCGAGGACGAAAATTCCTAAAGTGGGGGAGAGTTGTAACAGCCCAATTTTCAATAACTGATTAATGGTACTAGTTAATTGGTTTGTACGATTTAAGTGAATTATTGGATTTAACTGATTTATTCTATTTGGTAGAATAATGTGTACTTACTAGATATTCTCTAATTAAGGATGAGATGGGATATTTTATGAGAAAATGAATTGGTAAATATTGGAGAGAAATAGAAGGGAAAGATATATGAGGGAAACTGGAAGGGAAAGGAAAAAAACATAAGAGAAAGAAAGAGGAAGAAGAGAAAGTAGAAGGAAAAAGAAGGAAAAGCTTGGAAAGCTCAAGAACGACTTCTAGCTTCCGATTAATCGAGGTAAGGGTGTGAAATATTGTTATCTTATCAATGTATGTGATTATGTATGGATCGTTTGGTTGTTTTTCCTCATTTTCCATTCTAGGGCATAAATGAGTTTAATCGGTAGAAACCGAGGTTTAACGGTTAAAAATGAGGATAAGTAGTAGAGTTTAGTCGAGGAATGTTGGGCTAAGGCTTCTAGGACGAGTTGGGATTGAATCGGTTGGATTTCGATGAGTTTCGGGGTTTTGGACAGTGGGGAATTTTGAGTTCGCAGACCCTCGCTAGCTTGTTCGCTAGGTGGGCAGGCCGCGAGCATTTGCTGGGCATTCGCTGTTGCGAGCCAGTAGCGAATGGTCTCAGACTTGGACATAATGGTGTTGGTGTTCTTCGCTGGTAGCGAAAGGGGTGGCGAGCGTTCGCTAGGCCTTCGCTGAGCGAGTGTGGTAGCGAATCAAGTCAGTGGCTTTTGTTTGCCTTCGCGAGCTTGTTCGCTAGGCGAACAGGTAGCGAGCACTCGCTAGGCGAGCAAGGTAGCGAGCATGACAGCATGTTGTTTTCTTGTTCTCTCCATCCAATGGTTAATTGTTTGGTTCAATGATGTTAATCCTTATATAACGTGAATAGTTTGTGTATTATTAAGATGAAACGTGTTGTGGGTAGCCTTATGGCGTGAATTCAAAATGGTGAATGTTGTACCCCAAAATTTTCCCAACCTCTTCTTTACTTGGTTTATGTTTCATTTCATTGTTCTAGCATATTGCATTGCATAGCATTTTGCCTTTTTACAGGGGATCAAGAGTGTGCAACAAGAGGAATTTGGCAAGTTTTAAAGTTTGTAAATAAAACATAAAAAAATCCAATTGAAAGTTAGAAATGCACATGGTAAGTATTGAACCCACAACCATTGGGTGACAAGTCTGAAACTTCACCAATTCAGCTAGTGCGCGCGTGTGAATGCTTATGGAGAAGAAGGGTCAAGTATTAAAGCATGAAATAAAATGCAAATAGCCAAAAAGAGTTTATCCACACGGATCAAACTCAGGATGTTGGGCAAGACTAATGCATTAGCGCGCAGGCCATGACCACTGAGGTGGTGATACTTCCAGTGTTTGAAACTACCCTAGTGTAATATATACTTTAAAGTGATGAAATATTGGCAAAACCAAACAAGGAAAGAACAAAAGCAACATGGCCAAACGTGAAGCTTCAAATCTGGGCAAAACCTCATGATTTTCAACAAACCAAAAGTCTAAATTGTGTGATTTTTAACAAGGAACAAGATGGCATTATTAGTTTTCTCAGATTGAATGTGGGAATTAAAACCCGATAGCAGATGCAAGAGGAAGATTTGAGATGCATTTTGGAAATTTGAGTTAATCATGAGCATTCTATTCCTGATTTAATCTCGCGTGCACATAAAAAACATGTTGTAGACAAGGTCTTTTACCATAACATTCAAAAAGTTTATGATGACACATCATGGAAATACCCAGACCTTGGCATGATAACCTTGTTTGTCCGTTTCATTGAATGCTGATTTTCTACTGCCACTAGCTAACCAAAGCTATTTCCCCAATACCTGCATTGCGGAGCTCGAGACATATGATTGATAGGTTTTGTTTTGGAAAGTTTGTGAAGAAAAGAGAAAGTGGTTTATCAAAAAGGCTCACTTGGGAAGGGTTGGACAACAGGATCAAAAAGGGGAAAATCCACTAGATTTTGACTTAAACCCTCTTCCTGATATCCCTTGTTTTAAAGGGAGGAGCTGATGTTGTACCCCAAAATTTGCCTAACATTTCTTTACCTAGCTTATGTTTCATTTCATTCACATTAGCATTATCATTTGCAATTCATTGATATGTATGCAGGAGATCAAGAGGTATGATTACCAATCAAGAGCTATACAAGACTTTGAAGCTAGCTAAGAAGGTTATTCAGGTGCTCAAGGGTTGATATCCTTGTCAGAGAAGTTAAAAGATCCTCAGAGAGAATGGTTGAAACCCAAGAGGGTGTGTCTCCTAACTTGAGAGTTATGGGAGATCATCAGATGATTCTGAGGTCATGAAGATGGACTGGAGGTCTTGAGATAGCTCATGAGAAGTGTTGAAGGTCACTTTGAGGCCTAGACAGGTCATTGTGTAAGATTAAGAAGCCTCAGCCATGATTGGTGCAGCTAGGGTTTGACTGGGTCAACCCTAAGTCAACTGATGATTTAAAGAAGGTTGAGACCTAATTCAAGAGCCATGTGATCATGTATTGATACATTGGGATGCCATAAGGATGATTCCAAGGTCAAATCATCATGATTGAAGAGTTTGAGAAGTTTCAAGCTAGGGTTTCTAAGGCTTGACAGTGTAAAATCCCCTAGTTTGACCCCTATCTTCAAGGCAGTTTAGCTCAAGATGTGATTGTCATCTCATCTCACCCCCAACATGAATGTTGTAGAGCATGATCTTAGATTTAATTTGAGTGCTAGAAGTCCTTGATAGGATTTGTAGAACTCAAGTTATGACTTTGACAAGTTACAGGTCATCTGAGGTATGTGAATTTGGAGCTTGAAAGTTGTCCAACTTGCATGAAGCTTTTACCCTAGAAGGATGATTCTTATGAAATTTTGGTCAACATGAATGTTGCTCCTTATCCTTTTAGCTTTCTAGAGAGTACTAGAAGTCCTTGATAGGATTTGTAGAACTCAAGTTATGGCTTTGACAAGTCAAGGGTATTTTGGTCATTTGGAGATTATAGGTCATTTCAATCATAAGGCCATAACTCCTATCTGCAAGCTTCAAACGGGAAAATGTCCAACATCAAACTTGTTCAAAATTATGTTTTAAGTCTAGCCAAGAGGTCATGAGAGGTTGGAATTGCTTGTGGCTCAAAATCACAAAAATGGCTTAAAATAAGGATGATTTTCAAATGAACCAAAGATGGAAATTGGGATTTTTGATCTACATGTCCAAACCAAGGCATGTAATATGTCATTTTGATTGTAAAACACATTTTAAGAACATTGGTATTGCCACAATTTTGAGTTGAGGTTTAATTTGAGGACTTGCTTTGAAAAGTAGTTACTTACATCTTAAGTAACAATTGCCAAACCAAAATTCAAGGCATAACCAAAGCTCCTTTCAATCCAAACACATCCAAAATACCATTAGGAGAGAAATTGGAAGAGAATGAGGGTGAATACAAGCTGCCAACATGAGCTGTTATGAACACACCATGAGATGAACTTTCCATGACATGAGAAATTGAATTTCTCATTAGAGGGATCTAGAGCTTTCTAGATCATCCATACATGTTCTATATATGATGTAGAAGGGGTTCAGATTAAAGTTTGGTGATAATTGAAGGAGAGAATAGAGATTGAGATTGAAAATTTCTTGCCTGCAACTGAATTCGGTTACACTATTTTCTTCACTTTCCATCCATTTTTTTGAGTGCAATCACTTCCATGGATGCTAGTAATTGATTCCAGATCATAATCAAGGCAAATTCGTGGCTGAATAGTGTTCTTGCTCTCAGATTTCTTCACCTGCAACTCAGAATTGGTTCCAAGAATCCAGAGCATTTCCATCCATTTCATTGCATACAGAAGTTTGGTTAGAGGTTAAGGAAGGGTTCTGCAAGCTCTTGAAGGTTGAGTTGAAGAATCAACCCCTCTGTTTGCTCAATTTTACCAGGTATGCAACTCTTGTTCCATGGCTTAATTTAGGTAGAATCAAGAGGAATTGTTATGGTAGATGCATAGTAGAATGGTGTAGGAAGGTTTATGGATCATTAATTTGAGAGTTAGTGACCAATTAGGGTTGGTACCATTTTCGGTTGAGATTTTGTTCTTGCGAATCTTAAACTTTTAGGATGATTAAGTGGTATAGGAAGATTCCTTGTGAGATTTGGGACAAGTTTCGTGTAGAGACCATTTGCAATGGAGGATCCTAGAGAGAGTTAGGGTTGGGGATGACGACCGGAGCACCACCAGCGACGGCCATGGCTGCGCGCGTGTTTCAGAATTTTAAATGGAGAAGATGACTTGATGGCCATCAGATCTTGGTTGGACTTTGACTAAAGGCATGATCCAACGGCCATGGATTGGTTTCAATTTGTGAAGGACTCTGAGTCACTTGCA
The DNA here is from genome assembly GCA_963859935.3 of Lathyrus sativus. Lineage (NCBI taxonomy): Eukaryota > Viridiplantae > Streptophyta > Magnoliopsida > Fabales > Fabaceae > Lathyrus > Lathyrus sativus. Next base: position 319,990,090 of record OZ012737.1, read on the forward strand.
ACACTGCGTTTCATTAAGTTGGTGACAATGGGCTTAAGTGAGAACTGATAACCACACCCCCTTTTTGGGCCCAACCCTGAATTGAACTGAATTGCTTTGCTATCTGCACCACGCGTTTGTTATTTTATTTTGATTTTCACTTTATTTTTCATTTTATTCATGGTTATTGGAAAATTCATAAAAAATGGAAAAATAACTCAATTAATCCCATTCTTTTTACCATGGATTCATGATAGAATCTAGTATTTTTTAGATAAAAAATATTAATATTCCATTCATTTTATGATTTTATGTGCATTTTTACATTTTAATTGATATTAAAATAATCATGGTTGATGCTTGATTTTGTTGAATTTGGTTTGATCTTATGATGATGATTTTGGCCTTGATTTTTTGTGAGTAGATAGCATATATATGCATGCTCCCCATAGATTTTTCTCACATTTTTGTGATGAATGCAAGTGGTAGTTTTAGGTTGAAACTTTAAGAGCTCCATTTTTAGGGTTTATGGTTGATACCTTGTGGTTTTGATTTTATTTTTAGAACTTGGTGGATGATTCAACCTTTGATTTTTGTATGGTAGATTCATGATTGAATTAGGATCCCTTAGGAATTTTTGTAGGAATTTAAAATGTAGTTTACTATTTTTGTTTGATTTTAGTTTAGGTGCTAACTTTAGATGATTCTAATGCACTAATTTGACTAGAATGGCTTCTTTAGTTCCCTTAGATTAGGGTTTTGTTTCTCTTGCTCTTGGATGAGGTTGAAGGCAAGTTAAAGATGTAATGGAATGCTTGAAGAAGCTTGGATGTGAAGATCTTCCCTTCTTTTGGTGTAGTGTTGATTAGGTGCTAAGATTAGGGTTTGTAGGCAGAGCTTCTAGATAGATTATTTTCCTGCATAAACATGGGAGATGTTGATCACTTCCATTCTTCCCTATGATGTAAGGTCCTTTTGTAAAGGCCTCATCCCTCCTTTGGTAGGATGTGTGGCTTTTTACAAATTGGTAGAACCTTTGAGGGTCCCTTTCTCTGATGATAGGATGCTTAGTGGTGACCTTTGGTCTTCATTCTGCTACCAATCATCCCAACTTTGCTCTTGTTAGATGAATCTTTCTCCCTTGCTAGAGGATGGAATTCCTTGTTAGAAGATTGAAGATGCTAGAGGTTGATACTTCTTTGTGTTTGAAGATTACCCTTAGAAGCTGAGGCTTGTAGATCAGGAAGAGCAAGTTGATACTTGTAAGGAAGAAGAAAGAATAAGTTGATACTTATGCTTGATGTATGGAAAGCTTGGAGAAGCAAGTTGATACTTGCTATTGAAGATGATAGCCCTGAAGAGCTGTTGAAGACTGAAGACTGAACTGCAGTCAGAGGAGAGCTTTGCTGAGAAGCTGTAGAAGCTGTTGATCTGCTTTCTTCCCTGTCTGTTTACTTTCTGTGCAACTGTATTGTTGTGACTTGTTTGATTTGCTTGAGGCATTATGTCGCTTCCGCGAAAATAAGGTGCCGGCAGAACAGAAGAGTCGCCACCTTTCGTTATTTATCCCTCAGAACGGGAAAGGAAACGATCGGAAAACCTGACGAAAAAAGGTAAGACAAGGTCGTCGCAACCATTGCCTGGGTTCGGGAGTCGGTTACGCAAGGGGAAGGTATTAGCACCCCTCACGTCCGTCGTACTCGACGGGATCCACACTTGTTTGGTTTGTCTAAAGGATGCAAAACAATCTATCTACGGCTGCTAAATCTAAACGGAAAGAAATTGACTCGATAGAGCGTCGCACTCTATGCCTACGTATTCTCATCAGAGAATGAGAAATCAGAGTCTACGTAGTTCGGGAAACTACCGGGGGGGGGGGGGGGTTGCTCGGCAAGACGTCGCGTCTTGGGCCTACGTATTCTCGTCAGAGAAATCAGAGCAAGACGTAGTTCAGGCTAACTACGACTAGACAAGGGTGTTCTCGGTCACACGGGAGTGAGAGATTAAGTTGATGATACTAGCGTACGCATTCTAGCAGTTAGGTGGACGTTGCTCGACCATTGGAGACTTAGACGTACCTGTTTGCGGTAGAACGGACGTAATATGTCGGGTTTAAAGGTATGGGAACCTACGGGAACTAGAACTACGGTCTGGTCTCAAATGCACTCGGGCAGGAGAAAAGGATAACATCAGTCGTCAGCGGGAAAGTCTCGATCGCATAGCAGCGAGGAGAACAAAAGGTTAGTTGTTAGTGTGCTCGCTAGGATATCGCATCCTATGCCTACATATTCTCATCAGAGAAAATCAGAGCAGCTGTAGTTCAGCCTACAGCTAAGGGGAAAGGTGGCTCGCCAATACATCAGTATTGTGCCTACGGGGGAAGTTTGCTCGCCAATACATCAGTATTGTGCCTACGTATTCTCATCAGAGAAATCAGAGCATGACGTAGTTCAGGATAACGAATCTCGATTGCACGGGGCAAGAGAAGGGGAAGCAGGCCTACGCCTAAACGGGAAGGAACTCGGGACACACACACAAGAACCTAAGACGTAGGAGCGAATGCGTTGCATATCACCCTAAGGGTGATACACTAAACACCCAAGTTACGTGAGAGTGACCCTCCCGCAACCATTTCCTACGTATCTAACTATCTCACAACACTTGACGGTCGATTAAAAGACTTGAACTAGATAGATGTTACCGAACGGAGTGGTTCCATTGACCCTTGACATGCGCGCAAGCTCCATTCCAATATTCTCCTCTCTGGATCTTTGACGATGACGCTTGAATCAGAATAATGTGACGCTTAGACCGTCATGGTTCGACTTATACGGGAAATCGAACTCTAAGAGGTAGCGTATTAATATCCGTGTCAAAGACAAGATGGAGAAATGATATCGAAAATCAATCTCCAATTGAATCGTGTCACACGGCCAGGCAAAAGTAAAATCGGGATAAAATCGGATGGAAACGAAAATAGGAGAGAAAATAGGAGACAAATCCAATAACAAATGGAAATAAAATGCTACTCCTAAAATACGGCAATTAAATTCTACTAGAAAATATTCTAAGAAATATTATCTATGAATGCGTATAGAAAAATATAATGGAAATTATATATAAAATCCTATACTATTCTATGAAGAAAATAGCAAAACTATATTAAGTCTATAATACCCTATAACATGCTAAAAAATAATAGAATATAGATTCTATAAAACTATGCATTAATATCCTAGAAAAATAAAACTATAATCCTAAAAAATATAACTATATCTATTACATTCATTCATCCAATACAAGGGAGAAATTAAAAATAACAAGGGAGGGGGTACAAACTGCAGCTTGGGGTAATGCAGCAAAAACAATACAGGGCCCAGCCCACAAAGAAATTCAGAAAAGAAATAAAAACACAAAAACGGGGGGTGCAGCGCAGGGACATAGGTGTTATGCTTCAGCACAAAGATACAGGGCCCAGCCCAATGAACTCAAACAATAATAAAAAACGGGGGGTTTATCGTCCAAAAACGGAGGGTGTACGGTAAAGTACAGATAGCGGGCCCAGCCCAGCTACACACACAAACGGGGGGGGGGGGGGGGGGGGGGGGGGAAACGAAAACGGAGGGTGCCAAAAACAACAACTGGGCCTTTGAGCCCAGTCCACCAAACCTCTACGTATCACAAACCCTAAACGAACATCCCTCTCTCTTCACTGTTCATGCGTCGTTTTCGTCTCCAACCTTTCTCTGTCTCCTTCCGTTCCTCTTCACCTCCCTTTGGGTTTCATCTTCCGATTTCACCTTGAATCAACAAACACAAATGAATAAACAACAACAATCAGAACTATCACCTTCTCGGAAAAACAACACGATCCATCCTTTGAGGTTCTTGAAGATTCGTGGAGGAATGTTGATGAAGATCGTGAGGATGAAGTTCTTGAACACGAAGACTGCTTATGAACGATCTGGAAAAATATCATGAAGCTCTGAAGAAAACTTGAAGGTTTGAAGAACGCGATGAAGTTTCCAGATCTAGATCGTTGACGAACAGAAGAAGAAGTTCTATGAAGTTGCGGAGGATTTCTGGATGATGAACTGGAGGAAGATCTGATGGATCTTGAAGTTCGTTGAATGTACGGACGAATGTTGAAGGTTTTATGAAGATCGATGATGATTTCTGGAGGATCTTCATGAACACGATGAAGATCAACAAACGTGAGAAAGATCCACGAAGAACTTCTAGAAACAGGATGAATGTATCGGTGAAGATCCTCACGAAGGAAATGAAGCGGCGAAGAATCCTTCTGATGAACGAAGAACAATACGATGAATCTGGAAAATCTGGATCTATGAATACGGATGGAGATCTGATGGATCTTGATGAACGCATCAAGATCTGGAAAACCTGATAGTTGAGATGAAGGTTCTTGACGATTTGGTGATGAAGTTCCTTGAATTTCTGGAGAAATGTTGGTAAATCTTGGACGGATCTGTGGAAATGATGAGGATCGGAGGGATTTTGGATGAAGATCCCGGTGATAGTATGAGTTTTCCGGCGAAGTTTGGCCGTGAGAACCACCGTTTGATCTTGCTGGTGATGTTCTCCGGCGTTTGCATGGCCGGAGGGAGGAGTTGCCGTCGGGGAGGGTGCGTGGCGCGATGCATGCAGTGATCAGCGTGAGTGGGACGCGTGGGAGCATGAGGGAAGGAAACGTGGCGTGTGCATGCAGTGAGTGAGGGCATGAAAGCCACGTGTGGCTGAGAGAGAATGGATGGAGAGAATGAAGTGGCGAGTTCTGGGTTGAAAACGTGGCAATGGAGTAGCCAGCTGAGAAAGGCACACGTGGGGACTTATATAGGCTGACACTTGGCAGAAAACGGACTGGGCCCAGAAAATGGACATCTGGCCCACGAATTTAATGACCTGATTAACCATTAATGAACACATGATTAATGAATTAAAACCTGATTAAAAATCCCCATTAATGCTAAACGAAAAGTCAAAACAGTAATTAAAGCCTAAATTGCAAATTAAGAATATTCTGACCCTAATTAACTCTAATAAACTCAATTAAAACCCTAATTAACATTTAAAAAGGGATTTAACTATCTAACTAATCTAATTAAATCCTAAAAGAATTAAATCTTAGAATAAAACTCTATTAAATCTATTAACTTCTATTAATTCTACTTATTTCTAAACAAATAAAAATAGAAAAAAACTCTATTAACTTCTATTTTAAAAAATACCTAGTAAAAGAATATCCTATTAAAAATCATTTTAAAAATTCTACTTAATATCTAAAAACATGATTTATTCTTAAAAAGAAATTAAAACTAAAATCTATTTAAAACAATTAATATCTATTAAAAAAATCGAACTAACACCTAGAAAAATCAATTAAATCCATAAAAATTCTAGAAAATAAAGGAAAAAACCTAAAAAATGCGAGGAAGCCGATTAAATCGATTAGCGACTGTATCGAAATAAACGGTAAAAAACCCGGACACCGAGATGTCCTCAAAAACCACAGCGAGAGCTGAAAACACCGGGACGAGCACCAATTCTCAAAATACGTCCTCGTATTGGTCTGAAATGCCTGAAGCGCGATCAGAGGGCTGTAATCCCGATAAAGTCAATCTGACTGGAAAAAATGCAATGTACGTGGTATGCAAATGCAGAATGAAATGAGTCGAGACATGAGCCAAATTGCGATAAGCAGTTGGTCAAATTTTGGGGTGCAACAACTGCCCCTGTTCAAACGGCTTGGACCTGAAGGGTTGAAGAGCGAACGGATTTCAAACATTCAAAGGTAGAAGACGGTTGAATACCAAAGAACCCGGAAATTTGCCAACTACACAAGTACACGGTACTCTGGTGGGAACAAATATACGGAAATTGAAATCATAGCTGCACGGCAACTAGCTGGAGAAATACTGATCTGAATCTTCGTCAGGATGATTCTCTGATTTATCTGATGTCATTGCGTCCTCAAATCATCGAGGGATCACTGGTTACACGGTAACAGGCGATTGGCCAACCTCACAGGTAAACGATACTCTGATTGGTAGGAACATCTTCGACACTGAGCATAACAGTTGCACGGCAACCCTACTGGGGAATTGGTCACACGGTAACCGGGGAAAAGTCTGATTTCAAATCTCCGTCAGGATGATCATCTGATTTTGCTGTAGATATTCGTCCTCAAGTCATCAAGGGGTCGCTGGTCACTCGGTAACCGGTAATACATGGTTGATTATGCCGTCAGGCATTCTGTGTCATAGAAGAAGAATTCCTCGGGACTCATCAGGTCATTAGGAACTTTTAACAATCAAGCTATTCATGCCATCGGGCATTCAAGGGGATTCTCAGGCGTCAACCGAACTTCATTAGTAGGTCGAGAATAGAATTCTTGGTCAATCATGAACCAAATAAGGATATACAATCTTTTACCGTCAAGCACTCCGCATCAGCTGAGAGAACTACTTCGTCAATACAGTTGGACTTCATCAGCAAGTCTGGGGTTTCGGGCACCACTACCGGACTTCAATCATCAAGTCTTCCAAGGAAATCTCAACTTCTATGTTTAACCTGCTGGGGATGACGCATCTCCGCTGGGGATTCTGGATAACTATCAAGTAACTCTGTTTCGGGGCTCCAAAAATCATTCTGGGTGAATCATCTCTGCTGAGGAAATCAAGAATCATCTTGAACAACAACTCCCGCGGGATCTTCAAGGATCATCCTGAACCAATGACTCTGCTGGAGATTTCAGGAATCATCCTGAGCAAACACTCTGCCGGGGATTTCAAGCATCAACTTGAGCAACCAACTCTGGCGACTTCACTGGGGATTTAAGAGTCATCTTAAGCACACAACTTCGCTGGGGAATTCAAGAATCATCTTGGGCAAACGAGCTTGCTGGGGAGTTCAAGAATCATCTTGCACCAAACCATTCTGAGGAGGAACATCTGCAAAACGAGAACGGTGGCGACCTGGCTCATGTTTCGTATGCATATGCTTTGATAATGACGCAATGCTCCACACGGTGGAAATGCTACGCGTTTTTAGGGTAAATGCTATGCAATCATGCAAAATGCTATGGCCCCATCAGCAAAATAAATGCTGAAGGGAAAAGCCTCCTGTCAAGGAGAAAGGACCACACCAATCTCAATTGGACTCCGCCTGGGGGAAACGAACTTCAGTCGACTGCTGCAGGGGAATAAAGCTCTACGAGAACCTGAACCTGCTCATCTGGGTATTCAAACCACAATTGCTGAGGAACACGATGTCAATCGCAGAAATAAACTGCGCGGCCTTCGCGACTAAAATTTCCTGGAGATAACGACTCCGATGGGGAAATACAGCATCAGCTGTTCAACATTCTACTGGGGAAAAACCAATCATGGTCCGAACGGCTTCCAAGGGCTCGGCTCTCTTGGGGATCTGCAAACTCGGCTGGGGAAGAAGGAATCATTCTGCTTACAGGGGAGAGTACGACTCTGTGGGGAATCTCAATTCCGCTGGAGACTTCAGTCTGGCACTATCAATTGCTGCACACTTCAGAATAGTCTCCTATGAGACCTGCACTTGTGACCCGGTGCTGGGGAATGAGCACACGCTTCGGCGCCTGACTCAGCTGAGGCGATGGTGATCCTTCGGGATGCATCTGGTTGGGGAGAGAATCTTCTCTGCCTGGGGACACATATCAATGCTCCTGATCCCGTATTCAGACTCTACGGGGAGATGCTGCTACACTCTATCGGGGATATCAATCCTGATCTGCTGAGGATAATCTTGCATACGCCTTACGGAGACTGACCCTTCTGGGTAACACCTGCTGGACTATCAAGTTTGATGAGGAATACCTGTGTATCAACACTGCTGGGGATATCAATCTTTAGCTACTCATTGTACAACTCTGATGGAGATGTACTGATCCTATCAAGGACACACCTCTGGTGATTGCGGAAGATAACAATCGATCACTTCACTGAGGAAAACAACCCTGAACGGTCTTTTTAGAACACCCTAAGTCCTTATAGGGTACGAAGCAATCTGCTGAGAAATAACTCTTCTCTGTCTGACATCCCAATCTACCCGTCCGGAGATTACTCAGTGAGGGAATCACCGTCGACCTCTGCTTGAGGAATGAGTCAATGACCTGGACTCGAAGGGGAAAGGAGTCAAACTCGGACTCTGTGGGGATACAACATTGCATCAGTCCCACTGCTGGGGAAATAAACCCAAATCTGCCGGTCAGGGAAAGCTTCAGTCTCAACCCACTTAGGAAAGTAGCACATCAGGCTAATCAACGTTCAATGCTTGGGATGGCCATACTCTGCCGGGAATGTCAATCTCGTCCTGCTGAGGATAATCTTGATCCTACTCTGATAAGGGATAAATGCCATCTCAATTTGCTGCAGTCTCAAACTGCTCAGGGGAAACAATCTCAAACTGTACGTCTCTACTGAGAAAATAATCCTGATTCAACAACATCAACGCAGGGAATACAGACTACCAATCATGGAGCTGGGATCACTCGAGCCTTGTGTCGGGGAATGTGACACCATACGAGTAACTAGGAACCACCGAGCCAGGTACAATTAGGCTTTTTCTAGTTTAGGGATAGGTTTATGGTTACCAACAAAAGTGGATTTGAAAGGGAAATACTAGACGAGAACTAGCATTCAAGGTGGACTATCAGACGAGAACTGATGGCAAAATATGTTAGGTTGTCAGACGAGAACTGATTTCTGGTTTTCCAGGCGAGAACTGGACTTTAAAACTGTGTTAGCCAGACGAGAACTGGTCGAACAATAGGTTACAGAAAAGGTGACCAGACAGGGCTGGTTTTTGGTTTGGATTTCAGACGAGAACTGATCTCCGGTTTGCCAGATGAGAACTGGACTTTAAAACGATTCGGTTACAAGGTTCAGCCAAGTAACTAGTTAGGCTGTAGGATAACAATCCAATGGCAGCAAGGCTTCTTTAGAAGGTTCAGGTTTTTTGGCAGGGTAATGACACGATTCCCCGACACTCAACTCTTGCTAGGGTGAACAAACTCATTTGAACAACTTGCCCCAGTGCAATTCAACTTGCCCCAATCCGACTCTTGGGAAAATTCATTCTGAACAGAAAATAGCCGGCAACGAGACAATCTTCAGATGGCTTGCCCCAACATCTGTACAACGGAAGGATTCATCCTCAACTAACCGACTCTCAGCATGGTTGGTTTCACTATCTCTGAAGTAGCTTTCCCCTGAACGAGCGATGAGCGACTCAACATGCCCTGATTGAACACCGGGGGGATCTGCCCTCAAATCACAAGAGTTCTGGATAACTGCCCCTGATTGGGTCTCGAGAAGATTCACTTCTAATCAACTGCTTCTCGAACAAACTGTCCCAAAATCAACCGATCATTCGGGACTTGTCCTCAGACTAACTGATTCCAAACTCACTGGAAGTCAATGCCCCAAATTCACAGGGTTTCGCAGCATACCGTTCTGATCCAGACTACTAACGATTCAGTCCTGATTGATTATTCCTTGTTGGAGTTCCTTCGTATCAACTACTGACCTGCAATTAAAATTGTCTATTCACGAATGGTAATTTTAATGCAGTGTTCATGCAGATTTTGAAAAATGTACTGTCACTCATTTACGTGTCATGATAGTGAGTGACGAATGAACTAAAGAGTTCAAACGTAGTGCTGATTCGATCAGTGAAAAATACAACAAGGATATGATTAGCAAATCATGTAGGAGTCAGGTTACTCAACCTTATCGTAATGCGCTTTCAGAATAAACCCTGCCTCAATTAGGTCTTTTAAGGGTTGTATCGTGGTCGGGTTCACGGTTCGTGAAACAAAGGGTATTCGGCTCAAATTATGATTTGTACCCACCCCTTCTACGTGATGATCTCCGATCCTAAAGTTTAGTTAACTTGGCTCGAGCGCTCGCCTCTTCGAGAGGTATGTTGAATGGTAAGGACCATAGTTAAGGAACTCACAAGGTTTTCGGAGTGACAGTTACTCCTTTTTCGCTTTCGGTGTCTGTATCTACACGACTTTGTCCTTGTTCGAGGATTTTTCTTTTTATATCCTTTCTTTTTCATTCTTTTGATTCCCTAATTTTTGCCTGGACTGACTCTTCAGAGTTCTTTTCGATTTTTCTTTTGAAGTCCAGCGGGATGCCCTGATTTTTGCCTAAGTATTTGCTTTCCAGCTTTTTCTTTTTTCTTTTACTTAGCGGGCTTTCTTATTCCTTTTTCTCTTATTTTTTCGAAACAAGTCGTGCGACACCGGCTGTCTGGATTCATCCAAGAGGTTTATGACTGTCTCACTCCTGATTGGTGAGGTTTAACCATTGTGGTTGACGAGGTACGACCTCTGGGGAAGAATACGATGCGATTGGTCCTCGAAAGGCAACACTCGTCTATAAGACTTGAACGCTCGATCAAGCTAACTGACAACTACCCTGCCCCGGGTTAAGATGTGAGGGTTTAAAATTCCGAAAGAAACTCCTACTTCTCGGCTCGAAGTGGTTAACAGGGGATTCTCTTCCTTATCTCTCCGGTGTTTAGGGGATTTGAAACAATGCCTGTACATCATAGGCAAGGTTTTATCCGAACGCATACGATCATCGGTTATGAGTATTCAGTTTTCGTCATCCTCCCTCCAATCTTTACTAATCATAGTGATAAAGTGGAGTAAATAAAGTGCAAGTATCAGTGCAATGCAGTAAATGAGTGACAACGACATGATTAATTCAGAAAAATGCATAGTCACTTTATCAATATTACCATTCGAAACAAACAATGTTTAACAGCAAGTAGTAACTAACAGAAAAGAAACTACAAGTGCAAATGATAAAAAGTCTGAGGACTGCCAATGCTAAGGACGTCTGTCCGTCTGGACCACTGGCCTCTGGAAATAACCCTCTGAATCTGCGAGCTCAAATAGCTGAGAGGTTGTCATGCACAACCAAAACTCCCTATGGAAAGGAAATGCACCCTTTGTCGATCAACTGTTGCACTTTTGCCTGAAAAGCTTTGCAATCTTCGGTTGAATGCCATGGAGATCCACCATGGTAACCACACTGAACGTGGGGATTGTATCTAGGAGGGTAAGGCTCTGGCACGGACTTAAGAGCTTTAGGTTCCACCAAAGAATTCTGAATCAAATGTGGCAGAATCTGGGTATACGACACAGGCACTGGATGAGAAGGAGCCTTCCTTCGTTCCAAGTTGTTACGAGGTCGGTTCTGATTCTGACGCTGATTCTGATAACCTCGGCCACGGGCTCGTGGATTTGCAAGAGGAGCGACATAAGGTTCCCGATGTGGTGCCATAGGCACAATTGTCTGTCCAGAATAACGAGACACAGGAGATACTGACCGCTGAGAAGACGAGGAACCAACAGATTTCACCGATTCATCTCGAGGATACCCAACATCATTCATGATTGCATTGATCACAATTCCATCTTCAGCTTGAAAGCTACATAGAGATTCAGTTTCACTAGCCTGACTGCCCGAAACATTCTGGATTCTTCCAGTCTTTACACCATACTCGATGCGCTCTCCCGCCCTTACCAATTCAGAGAAATTTGGTGCCTTTCCAAGCATTCTTTCGAAGTACGGGCTCTGCAAGGAGTTTACGAACATGCCTTTCAACTCTCGGTCTAGAAGCGGGGGTTGCACTCTAGCAGCAAATTCTCTCCATCTCTGAACATACTTTCTGAAAGGTTCATTGTTCCCTTGAGACAATTCTTGCAGCTGCATGCGACTAGGAGCTACATCAAGATTGTAGTCATACTGTTTCATAAAAGCATTGGCTATATCCACCCATGATCGGATCTGATCACTCTCTAACTGCATATACCAACTCAGAGGTGCCCCAGTCAGACTATCTTGAAAGCAGTGAATCATCAGCTTGTCGTTGTGCACGAATGAAGTCATGCTTCGGCAGAACATCACCAAATGTTGCTTCGGGCAACTATCTCCTTTGTACTTTTCAAACCTCGGCATTCTGAACTTCGGAGGCAACACTAGGCCAGGAACCAGACACATGTCTGCAGCATTAGGGTTAACAACGTCTTTACCTTTCAAGGCTTTGAATCTTTCATCCAATGCACGAAACCTTCTAGCATATACGGGAGCTAATGGGTCTTCAGTCTTTGCTATCGGGACCTCTCTTCGGGACTTTGGCACAGGGAAGGCAACACCCTGGTAGTCTAAGATATCAACAGAAGGAGAACGTTCACCTCGGACAACAAACTGCTCACGTAGATCTCGGTCTTCAACAAAAGGCTGTACAAGCTGAGCTGCAGTAAGGTTGTTCACTTGCGGGAAATCTTCGTCATGCGTAGATCCATACAAAGGATTGGACGTCACAGTGAAACCTGACAAGGTATCAACAAACTGGAAGCTGCTCTCTGACATAGCTACCAACAACTGTCAACTGACTTCACTGCTTGACTCTGATCAAATCTGCTTCAACCCCTTGGTCGTCTTCAACACTCACCTTCAGAATCAAAACAACGGCTGGATAAGAGCTCTAACTAGCTGGAGTATGGCATGCAATATGATGCAGGAATGCTCATGCAAATGCAATGCAAGATGCAGCAAACACGGGATCACAACCCCCACAAAGCTCTGATTGTTGCTGCGCTGCTGACGGGATAAGTCTGCTCTGACGAGAGAAAACCAAGATATCGGGTAGGCTGGCAGTCAAGTTTCCTGCAAAAACCCTCTCACTCACGGGTATGGACCTAAATTGACACAAGTTCGGCATCCTATGCGTTCATCAGCGTCACAGACATTCAAGAGGGGTGATACGATACCCAGAAGGTGTGGCATCACCAACTCATGAAGTGGCCTCACTCGGCTGAATCACAAATGATCGGTCCCCAGAGTCGACAATCCTCCAAACCAACAACCGTCTCAACCCAAAGGGTTGAAAGAGAAGCCAACCGGGAGAACCTCGTCTGAGCATGGATTTCATGAGACACTAGCGCCTGCCAAACAAGTCGCGCCCACTAATTTCCACTCTAAGTCTATGGTGCACTCAAGCCTGGGTCTGGCTTCTCACTCATCAGAATGCCCCTCCCACAACAGCACAGATAATCATATCATACTGAAAATAAAGTGCGGGAAATAAAAATGCGATAAATAAACACAACCTAACAAGTAATCATACAAGCGCTAGGATTGACTCTCGCAGGGGACGTCGGTTCCCCAAACTGACTCGCATACGGGACGTTGGATCCCAAGAAACTATCAAGTCCCCAGCAGAGTCGCCAGTTGTCGCTTCCGCGAAAATAAGGTGCCGGCAGAACAGAAGAGTCGCCACCTTTCGTTATTTATCCCTCAGAACGGGAAAGGAAACGATCGGAAAACCTAACGAAAAAAGGTAAGACAAGGTCGTCGCAACCATTGTCTGGGTTCGGGAGTCGGTTACGCAAGGGGAAGGTATTAGCACCCCTCACGTCCGTCGTACTCGACGGGATCCACGCTTGTTTGGTTTGTCTAAAGGATGCAAAACAATCTATCTACGACTGCTAAATCTAAACGGAAATAAATTGACTCGATAGAGCGTCGCACTCTATGCCTACGTATTCTCATCAGAGAATGAGAAATCAGAGACTACTTAGTTCGGGAAACTACGAGGCGGTTGCTCGGTAAGACGTCGCGTCTTGGGCCTACGTATTCTCGTTAGAGAAATCAGAGCAAGACGTAGTTCAGGCTAACTACGGCTAGACAAGGGTGTTCTCGGTCACACGGGGGTGAGAGATTAAGTTGACGATACTAGCGTACACATTCTAGCAGTTAGGTGGACGCTGCTCGACCATTGGAGACTTAGGCATACCTATTTGCGGTAGAACGGACGTAGTATGTCGGGTTTAAAGGTATGGGAACCTACGGGAACTAGAACTACGGTCTGGTCTCAAATGCACTCGGGCAGGAGAAAAGGATAACATCAGTCGTCAGCGGGAAAGTCTCGATCGCACAGCAGCGAGGAGAATAAAAGGTTAGTTGTTAGTGTGCTCGCTAGGATATCGCATCTTATGCCTACATATTCTCATCAGAGAAAATCAGAGCAGCTGTAGTTCAGCCTACAGCTAAGGGGAAAGGTGGCTCGCCAATACATCAGTATTGTGCCTACGGGGGAAGTTAGCTCGCCAATACATCAGTATTGTGCCTACGTATTCTCATCAGAGAAATCAGAGCATGACGTAGTTCAGGATAACGAATCTCGATTGCACGGGGCAAGAGAAGGGGAAGCAGGCCTACGCCTAAACGGGAAGGAACTCGGGACACACACACAAGAACCTAAGACGTAGGAGCGAATGCGTTGCATATCACCCTAAGGGTGATACACTAAACACCCAAGTTACGTGAGAGTGACCCTCCCGCAACCATTTCCTACGTATCTAACTATCTCACAACACTTGACGGTCGATTAAAAGACTTGAACTAGATAGATGTTACCGAACGGAGTGGTTCCGTTGACCCTTGACATGCGCGCAAGCTCCATTCCAATATTCTCCTCTCTGGATCTTTGACGATGACGCTTGAATCAGAATAATGTGACGCTTAGACCGTCATGGTTCGACTTATACGGGAAATCGAACTCTAAGAGGTAGCGTATTAATATCCGTGTCAAAGACAAGATGGAGAAATGATATCGAAAATCAATCTCCAATTGAATCGTGTCACACGGCCAGCCAAAAGTAAAATCGGGATAAAATCGGATGGAAACGAAAATAGGAGAGAAAATAGGAGACAAATCCAATAACAAATGGAAATAAAATGCTACTCCTAAAATACGGCAATTAAATTCTACTAGAAAATATTCTAAGAAATATTATCTATGAATGCGTATAGAAAAATATAATGGAAATTATATATAAAATCCTATACTATTCTATGAAGAAAATAGCAAAACTATATTAAGTCTATAATACCCTATAACATGCTAAAAAATAATAGAATATAGATTCTATAAAACTATGCATTAATATCCTAGAAAAATAAAACTATAATCCTAAAAAATATAACTATATCTATTACATTCATTCATCCAATACAAGGGAGAAATTAAAAATAACAAGGGAGGGGGTACAAACTGCAGCTTGGGGTAATGCAGCAAAAACAATACAGGGCCCAGCCCACAAAGAAATTCAGAAAAGAAATAAAAACACAAAAACGGGGGGTGCAGTGCAGGGACATATGTGTTATGCTTCAGCACAAAGATACAGGGCCCAACCCAATGAACTCAAACAATAATAAAAAACGGGGGGTTTATCGTCCAAAAACGGAGGGTGTACGGTAAAGTACAGATAGCGGGCCCAGCCCAGCTACACACACAAACGGGGGGGGGGGGGGGGGGGGGGAAACGAAAACGGAGGGTGCCAAAAACAACAATTGGGCCTTTGAGCCCAGTCCACCAAACCTCCACGTATCACAAACCCTAAACGAACATCCCTCTCTATTCACTGTTCATGCGCCGTTTCCGTCTCCAACCTTTCTCTGTCTCCTTCCGTTCCTCTTCACCTCCCTTTCGGTTTCATCTTCTGATTTCACCTTGAATCAACAAACACAAATGAATAAACAACAACAATCATAACTATCACCTTGTCGGAAAAACAACACGATCCATCCTTTGAGGTTCTTGAAGATTCGTGGAGGAATGTTGATGAAGATCGTGAGGATGAAGTTCTTGAACACGAAGACTGCTTATGAACGATCTGGAAAAATATCATGAAGCTCTGAAGAAAACTTGAAGGTTTGAAGAACGCGATGAAGTTTCCAGATCTAGATCGTTGACGAACAGAAGAAGAAGTTCTGTGAAGTTGCGGAGGATTTCTGGATGATGAACTGGAGGAAGATCTGATGGATCTTGAAGTTCGTTGAATGTACGGACGAATGTTGAAGGTTTTATGAAGATCGGTGATGATTTCTGGAGGATCTTCATGAACACGATGAAGATCAACAAACGTGAGAAAGATCCACGAAGAACTTCTAGAAACAGGATGAATGTATCGGTGAAGATGCTCACGAAGGAAATGAAGCGGCGAAGAATCCTTCTGATGAACGAAGAACAATACGATGAATCTGGAAAATCTGGATCTATGAATACGGATGGAGATCTGATGGATCTTGATGAACGCATCAAGATCTGGAAAACCTGATAGTTGAGATGAAGGTTCTTGACGATTTGGCGATGAAGTTCTTTGAATTTCTGGAGAAATGTTGGTAAATCTTGGACGGATCTGTGGAAATGATGAGGATCGGAGGGATTTTGGATGAAGATCCCAGTGATAGTATGAGTTTTCCGGCGAAGTTTGGCCGTGAGAACCACCGTTTGATCTTGTTGGTGATGTTCTCCGGCGTTTGCATGGCCGGAGGGAGGAGTTGCTGTTGGGGAGGGTACGTGGCGCGATGCATGCAGTGATCAGCGTGAGTGGGACGCGTGGGAGCATGAGGGAAGGAAACGTGGCGTGTGCATGCAGTGAGTGAGGGCATGAAAGCCACGTGTGGCTGAGAGAGAATGGCTGGAGAGAATGAGGTGGCGAGTTCTGGGTTGAAAACGTGGCAATGGAGTAGCCCGCTGAGAAAGGCACACGTGGGGACTTATATAGGCTGACACTTGGCAGAAAACGGACTGGGCCCAGAAAATGGACATCTGGCCCACGAATTTAATGACCTGATTAACCATTAATGAACACATGATTAATGAATTAAAACCTGATTAAAAATCCCCATTAATGCTAAACGAAAAGTCAAAACAGTAATTAAAGCCTAAATTGCAAATTAAGAATATTCTGACCCTAATTAACTCTAATAAACTCAATTAAAACCCTAATTAACATTTAAAAAGGGATGTAACTATCTAATTAATCTAATTAAATCCTAAAAGAATTAAATCTTAGAATAAAACTCTATTAAATCTATTAACTTCTATTAATTCTACTTATTTCTAAACAAATAAAAATAGAAAAAAACTCTATTAACTTCTATTTTAAAAAATACCTAGTAAAAGAATATCCTATTAAAAATCATTTTAAAAATTCTACTTAATATCTAAAAACATGATTTATTCTTAAAAAGAAATTAAAACTAAAATCTATTTAAAAAAAATTAATATCTATTAAAAAAATCTAACTAACACCTAGAAAAATCAATTAAATCCATAAAAATTCTAGAAAATAAAGGAAAAAACCTAAAAAATGCGAGGAAGCCGATTAAATCGATTAGCGACTATATCGAAATAAACGGTAAAAAACCCGGACACCGAGATGTCCTCAAAAACAACAGCGAGAGCTGAAAACACCGGGACGAGCACCAATTCTCAAAATACGTCCTCGTATTGGTCTGAAATGCCTGAAGTGCGATCAGAGGGCTGTAATCCCGATAAAGTCAATCTGACTGGAAAAAATGCAATGTACGTGGTATGCAAATGCAGAATGAAATAAGTCGAGACATGAGCCAAATTGCGATAAGTAGTTGTCAAATTTTGGGGTGCAACACATTAGAATAAGTCCATGCTTAGATTGTGTTAATCTAGGAGCATGATTGCATTACAGGTTGAGTTGCTCCCTCTGCTTGTACTGTTACTGTATAGCTTTGCTTGCAGGTATTCGGTAGAGCCCAGCTCCCTTACCTATGTGGTTTGTTATTTGCTTGATGGAATTTTACTTCTGTTGTATGATTGCAGTTATTGTGTTTGCTTGATAGCATGTTATTTCTCCTGTATGATTGCAGTTACTCCTATCTTGCTTGATAGCATGTTATTTCTCATGTATGATTGCAGTTATTCATATTTGGCTTGAGGTTGAGATGAGCTTGTGGAGGCTGATGTCCCACACACATTTCCTCCCTCACTTGCATTGCATGCATTTTACAGTCGTTTACTGTTTACTGTTTAAGATGATGCTTTATCTGTTTCTGTTTATCATTGACATGATCCCCTAGGAATCTCACTTCCTTTGATAAGGAAGTGATGATTAGAACTTTAGGTTGAAACCTATGCATGATGACTTCTAGGAGTTCCCTGTTTCAAACCTCAACAGTAGGATGAATCCTGGGCATGACAACATTAGGACTTGATAGTCTCCCCATAGAGTTCGTTCTCTTCTCATCTCAAAACAAATCAAAATACAGTAATAAAGGTTAACTGATGTCATACGTTACGAGCCTTAAGCTATCTGAGAAAGGGTTGTCGGAGAGTTTCTTTTCGACAACTTGGATGTTTAGTATGACACCCTTTGGGTGACATGCGACGCATTCGCTCTCAGGTCATAGTCTCTAGTGCGATATTGGTTGCAAACATCCATAAAAAACAGTTCTTCCGTAAAAGACAGAAAACAAACTTCAAACCTTTTTGCCCCGTGGGCCCATAAGTCAAAGGAAAGCTTTTCTGAAGAAAAGAGTGTCGTTAACTCCCAGTTCTACCGCCTAAGTCTCCAAGGGTCGAGCTGCGTACACCAAACTGCTGGAACTGTTTGTTAACCCTACTCGATAAAACAGATGAATCTGAATTCCCATAATCCGTATTATCCCGAACTACGTAAGCTTTGATCTCTCATACCTGTTGAGAGTACGTAGGAACAATACTGACATATTGGCGAGCCACCTTCCCCGTAACCCGTAGTTAGGCGAACTACGTTGACTCTGATTTCTCATTCTCTGATGAGAATACGTAGGCATAAAGTGCGACGCTTTGCCGAGTCATTTTCTTTTCTTTTTAAGCCAGCCTTGATAGGTAGATAGATAAAACCAACCTGTCAGATAAACACAACAAGCATGGATCCCATCGAGTACGATGGACGTGACGGGTGCTAATACCTTCCCCTTGCGTAACCGACTCCCGAACCCAGACAATGGTTGCGACAGCCTTGTCTTATACCTTTTCGTCAGGTTTTTCCGATCGTTTCCTTTCCCGCTCTGAGGGATAAATAACGAAAGGTGGCGACTCTTCTGTTTTGCCGGCACCTTATTTTCGCGGTAGCGATAGCTGGCGACTCTGCTGGGGACTTGATAGTTTCCTGGGATCCAACGTCCCGTATGCGAGTCAGTTTGGGGATCCAACGTCCCCTGCGAGAGTCAATCCTAGCGCTTGTATGATTACTTGTTGGGTTGTGTTTGTTTATCGCATTTTATTTCCCGCATTTTATTTTCAGTATGATATGATTATCTGTGCTGTTGTGGGAGGGGCATTCTGATGAGTGAGAAGACAGACCCAGGCTTGAGTGTACCTAGCATTAGTTGTGGAAATTAGTGGGCGCGTGATTGCTTTGCAGGCACTAGTGTCTCATGAAATCCACGCTCAGACGAGGTTTGTAACACCCCACTTCCCAAAATCAATTAAATTAATAAACATTATAAATAAACAAAATCAGAGTTCCAATTTTCCAAGTGGGATATCACATGAAAACAACGTTTCCTTATAAAAAGGTTTTTCTCCAAATACAGCGGAATATTAAATATAAAACCCAATAAAAGTTTGATACGTTCACAGGAAAATAAAATATAAGTTCTTCATAAAACAAATAAAAGCGCCCAAGTCCCGTGCTACGTATCAGAGCATCCTAGACTCGACTGTCACACCATAATCCAAGCTAGCTAAGTACCTGGATTATCTGTACTTCCGGAGAAGCAAAGACACAACAACAGCAAAGGGGTGAGAAATCATGATCAAAAATATAATGGTAATGTAATACATGTAATAAGGCAGTAAAACACACCAACACATCAATTATTCACCCCAACAACACCATATAACGAACCTACTGTTCAAATTACAATATAACATTTTATAATGCAATTATGCAACTCAACACCATGCATGCGGTACCGACTCGTTGGTTCATTCAATCGAACCTGGATAGATCACTTACACTCCTCCTGAGACATGATCTATCCCCCCACCATTCTCCACAAAGGAGTACGGATGAATCACTTACGCTCCTCCTGAGACATGATTCATCCCACCAAAACACCATGATATGCAAGACACCAATGTATAACTATTACATTCTGGCACACTAAGTGCACACGATCCTCCTGATCATATCATCATACATCAATGCATATGTATAGATATAACATACACCAACATCATATAATTCAATCACACAGTGAGTAGTCTCACTTTCTAACACCAAATATAAACACATCTCACCGCTCGAGAAATACACGATCCTACTGATCACTACACACATATACATCAACTAATTGCTCACGAACAATATTAAGGGAAACACGTACTATCACCAAGTACACAAGTTATATCCCATACTCATCATTTTCACACTACAGCAAGGCTAGAAGGATCACACGAGACCAATTCAGACATCCCACCAAAAGTCTCTAAGGTTACTCAGAACCTCCCTAAACCAACACCTCAGCCTATACACCAAAATCAACAATTCATCAACATCAATCCACAATCACAAACATGCCAATAGATATTATACTTACCAATTATCCTATAATTTCTACTCTAGAACCGACATTATGGTACATTACCGACACTTCAGAGTCACTCTGAATCTCACCAAGGTCCTAACCATAGTCGTTAACAAGACTATAGGGAAACAACACATAACTGTCCCAAAGCTATAATCATGGTCATGGCCAACACTACGGTAACAACACAGAATCTCATCAGCTTTATATTCCTAGTTACTATCAACACTACAGTAACATCAACAATCCTACAAAATGGATCAATACTACAGTAACATCAACAATCCAACAAAATGGATCAACATTACAGTTACTATCATCACCATATATATATATATATATATATATATATATATATATATATATATATATACACCAAAATGCATCATCAGCATTCATCAATCCCCCAACATCAACAATAATCATAGCATGCCAATATAAAACTTTATATAACGATAAATTCCTACGGGGTTAAGGAATCCCCTCTACCCTATACATGTATAAACCATTCCCAATCAAATTTCTCCCCCCTTACCTTATCAATTGGTTGATCGATAGAAATCCTCCTAGAATTGGTCTCTTGGCCTTCCCCTTTTCTCTTTCGTTCTTCGTTCCCTTTTTCCTTCGCTCTTTTTCCTTTTTTTCGTCCTTTTCTCTTCTCTCTTTTCTATCGCCCTTTTTCTCAATTTCTAAAATGTATCGTAGCACTCTCCCCACCCCTTCACATTCTATTTTCTTTATTAAATCTAATCCCAATTAATAAAATAACTTAATAAAATAATACAATATTATTATTAATACTAATAATATTATAATACTAATAATAATAATAATAATCATAATAATAATAATACTCATTAATAATCATAATAATAATAATAATAATAATAATAATAATAATAATAATAATAATAATAATACTAATATCATTATTTCACCAAAATAATAATAATAATATTAATAATATTAACAAATATAATAAATATAATAATAATAATAATAATACTAATATCATTATTTCACCAAAATAATAATAATAATAATAATATTAACAAATATAATAAATATAATAATAATAATAATAATAATAATAATAATACTAATATCATTATTTCACCAAAATAATAATAATATTAATAATTTAACAAATATAATAAATATAATAATAATAATAATAATAATAATAATATCATTATTTCACCAAAATAATAATAATATTAATAATATTAACAAATATAATAAATATAATAATAATAATAATATCATTATTTCACCAAAATAATAATAATATTAATAATATTAACAAATATAATAAATATAATAATAATAATAACACCCCCACCAATGTTACTATTATTTTTATATTATTATATTTCACACCAAAATACCACCAATAGTCCTCCCACATTAGGGACACCCACCAAACATCACCAAATACACCCCCACCAAAGGACACACCAACATATAATTTTTAAAATAATAATAAAATGACTAAATAATTAAAATGGGTGTTACAACTCTCCCCCACTTTAATTATTTTCGTCCTCGAAAATTACCTGATGGAAATAGCTCCGGATACGCTTCTCGCATCCTGTTTTCCAACTCCCAGGTCACACTGCCTCCTGCAGCACCTCCCCACGCTACCTTCACCAAAGGTATTTCCTTCCCTCGAAGCTGTTTCATCTTACGGTCCTCGATCCTCAACGGCATCGTCTCAACAGTAAGATTCTCCCGAATTTGAACATCATCTCTCTGAATCACATGAGATGGATTAGAAACATACTTTCGCAATTGCGACACATGAAACACATTATGTAAGTTTGACAACTCAGGCGGCAACGCCACCCTATAAGCTACAACACTAATTCTCTGCAAAATTTCGTAAGGTCCAATAAACTTAGGATCCAGCTTCTTGGACTTCAATGCACGACCCACACCAGTCATCAGGTTAACTCTTAGGAATATGTGATCACCTACACAAAATTCCAACTCTTTCCTCCGATTATCATGATAACTTTTCTGTCTACTCTGAGACACTTTCATTTTCTCACGAATCATTTGAATTGTCTCAGTAGTCTGCTGTACAATTTCTGGTCCAAACACCATATTTTCACCAGTTTCATACCAACACAGAGGAGTCCTACACCTCCTCCCATACAAAGCTTCAAACGGTGCCATTCCGATACTAGAATGGTAACTGTTATTGTACATGAACTCAATCAATGGTAAATGAGTATCCCACGCACCACCCTTTTCTAACGCACAAGCTCTCAACAAATCTTCAAGCGACTGAATAGTCCTCTCCGACTGACCATCAGTTTGCGGATGATAAGCTGAACTCAATTTCAACTTAGTTCCCAAAGCTTCCTGCAAGCTCTTCCAAAATTCCGAAGTAAACCGCGGATCTCTATCCGACACAATACTAGACGGAACACCATGCAACTTCACAATTACCCGAATGTAAATATCCGCCAGCTTCGTTAACGAAAACTAATATTGAGCGGCACAAAGTGTGCAGACTTCGTCAATCGATCCACAATCACCCATATAGCATCAAAACCTCTCGCCGTATTCGGCAAACCTGTCACAAAATCCATAGTAATGAAATCCCATTTCCAAACCGGAATCTCTAATGGTTGCATAAATCCAGAAGGTCTCTGGTGTTCCACCTTCGACTTCTGACATGTCAAACAGGCATACACAAATTGAGCTATGTCTCTTTTCATACCAGACCACCAAAATAATTTCTTCAAATCATGATACATTTTCGTAGCTCCCAGATGAATACTCAGGCTACTACGATGTCCTTCGCTCAAAATTGACTTTTTCAATTCTTCATCATCTGGTACACAAATCCTGCCTCTAAATCTCAACACACATGTACTATCCAATTTAAAGTCACTATCGGAGTCACTTCCTACTCCAGGCATCAAATCTACCAATTTCACATCCAACTTCTGATTTTCTCTAATCATATCCAAGAAGTCATTATTTACCTGCAACATACCCAACATTACACTATCTGCAGTAGTCTCACAAACCATGCTCAAATCTCTAAATTGTTCAATTAACTCAATTTCTTTCACCATCAGAGCTGCCATATGAATTGCTTTCCTACTCAAAGCATTTGCCACTACATTGGCCTTTCCTGGATGATAACTCAAACTGAAGTCATAATCCTTCAAAAATTCCAACCATCTTCTCTGCCTCATATTCAGCTCTTTCTGATCAAACAGGTATCTCAGACTCTTATGATCACTAAACACTTCAAATCTTGAACCATATAAATAATGTCTCCAGATTTTCAACACAAAAACAACCGCAGCTAATTCAAGATCATGAGTCGGATAATTTCGCTCATGCACTCTCAATTGCCGCGATGCATATGCTACTACTTTACCATTCTTCATCAGAACCCCGCCTAATCCCATCTTAGACGCATCATAGTACACCACAAACGGTTCACTCGGAGTCGGTAACACTAACACCGGTGCCGTAGTCAATCTCTTTTTCAACTCTTCAAAACTTTCTTCACAAGCAGCATCCCATACAAAAACTTGGTTCTTTCTCGTCAACTGAGTTAATGGCAATGCCAAATTAGAGAACCCTTCAATAAACCTGCGGTAATAACCGGCTAACCCCAAAAAGCTTCTAATCTCTGTCGCTGTCTTCGGCGGTTCCCACTGCAATACTGCACTTACTTTTGACGGATCCACCGCTATTCCATCTTCAGATATTACATGCCCCAAGAAACTTACTTTCTTCAACCAAAAGTCACACTTTGACAGTTTAGCAAATAATTTATTTTCCTTCAACACTTGCAAGGCAATTCTCAGATGTCCTGCATGCTCTTCATCAGATTTAGAATAAATTAATATAGCATCAATAAACACTACAATAAACTGATCCAAATAAGAATGAAAAATTCTGTTCATATACTCCATAAATACTCCCGGCGCATTAGTCACTCCAAACGGCATTACAGCATATTCGTAATGTCCATATCGAGTCCTAAAGGCAGTCTTCTGAACATCACCTTCTTTTACTCTTATCTGATGATAACCCGATCTTAAGTCGATCTTACTAAATACACGAGCTCCCACCAGCTGGTCCATCAAGTCATCAATCCTAGGTAGAGGATACTTATTCTTAATAGTCACTTTATTCAATTGACGGTAATCGATGCACAAACGCATACTACCATCCTTCTTCTTCACCAATAACACTGGAGCTCCCCACGGCGATACACTTGGCCTAATAAACTTCCTATCCAACAATTCTCCAATCTGAGACTTCAACTCAGCCAATTCCACTGCAGACATCCTGTACGGCGCCATAGAAATAGGCCTCGTACTAGGAACAAGATCAATACCAAATTCCACTTCTCGCGTCGGAGGCAATTCCGTAATGTCGTCAGGAAACACTTCCGGAAATTCATTCTCCATGGCTACTTCCTCTATTAACACTTTGCTATCCCCCGATACTGTTGCAAATAAAGCAAACACTCTAGTTTCATCTTCCAACAAGGCCCTCAATTCTTTATTAGACAAAGAACTTGCTAAAGCTTCCTCTTCAGGGGTCAAGAACAACAATTCCTTCCGAAAACAGTCGACGTAGACTCGGTTGAACTCTAACCAGTTCATGCCCAGAATAACATCCAACTTACCAAGTGGTAGACAAATCAGATCCACTCCAAATTCTCTACCGAAAATAGTCAGCGGACACTTCAGGCATACCAAAGAAGTAGTCACTGAACCTATAGAGGGTGTCTCAATAGTCATCCGTCTCTCCAGAGTGGACGGCACCAAACCTATCCTCTTCACACAATCTACAGAAATAAACGAGTGTGTTGCACCCGTATCAATAATAGAAATCAAAGGAATATTATTGATAATACAAGTACCTCTGATAACACGCTCATCACTGGCAGCTTGAGTTCCTGCCAAGGCAAACACTTTTCCACCAGCCGGAGACGTTTGAGGCTTCTTCGGCTTCTCACAATGTGTACTGATATGACCCTTCTCACCACAGTTATAACAGGTTGGCATAGTTGCTCTGCAGTCAGCTATCACATGACCTGGTTTCCCGCACTTAAAACATTTCTTGGCTTCATTAGGACAATCATTAGCACGGTGTCCCATACCACCGCACCGAAAATATTTCCCTTCAGCAGATGCTCTCCCATCTCTAGGCTTCTTATCAACAACAGCTTTACGTTTTCCCTTATCAGCAGCAACACTATAAGAAGTACCACTAAACCTCTGCTTACCATTACGGTCATTAACAACTTTGTAGTGCGCAATCCTTGCTCGGTTATCGTTATCATAAATTCTGCTTCTGCTTACCAGCTCAGGATAGCT
Organism: Lathyrus sativus; assembly: GCA_963859935.3. NCBI lineage: Eukaryota > Viridiplantae > Streptophyta > Magnoliopsida > Fabales > Fabaceae > Lathyrus > Lathyrus sativus. The sequence goes on from OZ012737.1 coordinate 320,015,903, forward strand.
CCTGATCTTCTGACAAGCAATCCCCAACTTAATCTCTGGACGCAGTCCATTCTCAAACTTTAAGCACTTAGAAGTCATTGCCCCCTCCACATTATAGTGGGGACAATACTGCACCAGCTCCTCAAACTTAGCAGCATACTCTGCTACAGTCATACTACCCTGTTTCAGCTCTAGGAATTCAATCTCCTTAGCGCTTCGGATATCTTCCGAGAAATACTTCTCCAGAAAACCTTTCCGAACCACCTCCCAAGTAATGGCGGTTCCAGCAGCTTCCAATCTTTGGCGACTATTGTCCCACCAGGCTTCAGTCTCACCTTCTAACATGTGAGTACCAAACCTCACCTTCTGCTCATCAGTACATTCCATCATTCTGAAGATCTTCTCAATTGCCTTCAGCCACTTCTGAGCAGCTTCCGGGTCCAAAATTCCTCCTTCAAACGTTGGCGGCTTGTTGCTCCGAAACTGCGCCAAACTCCTGAATTGGGCATCTGCAGTTTGATTCTGATTAGCAACCGCCTGCGCCATTGCTTGCATAGCAGCAGCCAATGCAGCATCGTTCCTTCCTGCCATACTGCTCAAACATAGCAACACCAAGTTAAAAGATATTCAACTACATCATAAAGGACAGACATCAACTCGACTCAACAACACTGGCCGAACGGACTGACCTGCTCTGATACCAATTGTAACACCCCACTTCCCAAAATCAATTAAATTAATAAACATTATAAATAAACAAAATCAGAGTTCCAATTTCCCAAGTGGGATATCACATGAAAACAACATTTCCTTATAAAAAGGTTTTTCTCCAAATACAGCGGAATATTAAATATAAAACCCAATAAAAGTTTGATACGTTCACAGGAAAATAAAATATAAGTTCTTCATAAAACAAATAAAAGCGCCCAAGTCCCGTGCTACGTATCAGAGCATCCTAGACTCGACTGTCACACCATAATCCAAGCTAGCTAAGTACCTGGATTATCTGTACTTCCGGAGAAGCACAGACACAACAACAGCAAAGGGGTGAGAAATCATGATCAAAAATATAATGGTAATGTAATACATGTAATAAGGCAGTAAAACACACCAACACATCAATTATTCACCCCAACAACACCATATAACGAACCTACTGTTCAAATTACAATATAACATTTTATAATGCAATTATGCAACTCAACACCATGCATGCGGTACCGACTCGTTGGTTCATTCAATCGAACCTGGATATATCACTTACGCTCCTCCTGAGATATGATCTATCCCCCCACCATTCTCCACAAAGGAGTACAGATGAATCACTTACGCTCCTCCTGAGACATGATTCATCCCACCAAAACACCATGATATGCAAGACACCAATGCATAACTATTACATTCTGGCACACTAAGTGCACACGATCCTCCTGATCATATCATCATACATCAATGCATATGTATATATATAACATACACCAACATCATATAATTCAATCACACAGTGAGTAGTCTCACTTTCTAACACCAAATATAAACACATCTCACCGCTCGAGAAATACACGATCCTACTGATCACTACACACATATACATCAACTAATTGCTCACGAACAATATTAAGGGAAACACGTACTATCACCAAGTACACAAGTTATATCCCATACTCATCATTTTCACACTACAGCAAGGCTAGAAGGATCACACGAGACCAATTCAGACATCCCACCAAAAGTCTCTAAGGTTACTCAGAACCTCCCTAAACCAACACCTCAGCCTATACACCAAAATCAACAATTCATCAACATCAATCCACAATCACAAACATGCCAATAGATATTATACTTACCAATTATCCTATAATTTCTACTCTAGAACCGACATTATGGTACATTACCGACACTTCAGAGTCACTCTGAATCTCACCAAAGTCCTAACCATAGTCGTTAACAAGACTATAGGGAAACAACACATAACTTTCCCAAAGCTATAATCATGGTCATGGCCAACACTACGGTAACAACACGGAATCTCATCAGCTCTATATTCCTAGTTACTATCAACACTACAGTAACATCAACAATCCAACAAAATGGATCAATACTACAGTAACATCAACAATCCAACAAAATGGATCAACATTACAGTTACTATCATCACCATATATATATATATATACACCAAAATGCATCATCAGCATTCATCAATCCCCCAACATCAACAATAATCATAGCATGCCAATATAAAACTTTATATAACGATAAATTCCTACGGGGTTAAGGAATCCCCTCTACCCTATACATGTATAAACCATTCCCAATCAAATTTCTCCCCCCTTACCTTATCAATTGGTTGATCGATAGAAATCCTCCTAGAATTGGTCTCTTGGCCTTCCCCTTTTCTCTTCCGTTCTTCGTTCCCTTCGCTCTTTTTCCTTTTTTTCGTCCTTTTCTCTTCTCTCTTTTCTATCGCCCTTTTTCTCAATTTCTAAAATGTATCGTACCACTCTCCCCACCCCTTCACATTCTATTTTCTTTATTAAATCTAATCCTAATTAATAAAATAACTTAATAAAATAATACAATATTATTATTAATACTAATAATATTATAATACTAATAATAATAATAATCATAATAATAACAATACTCATTAATAATAATAATAATAATAATAATACTAATATCATTATTTCACCAAAATAATAATAATAATATTAATAATATTAACAAATATAATAAATATAATAATAATAATACTAATATCATTATTTCACCAAAATAATAATAATATTAATAATATTAACAAATATAATAAATATAATAATAATAATAATAATAATAATATCATTATTTCACCAAAATAATAATAATATTAATAATATTAACAAATATAATAATAATAATAATAATAATAATAATAATAATAATATCATTATTTCACCAAAATAATAATAATATTAATAATATTAACAAATATAATAAATATAATAATAATAATAATAATAATAATAATAATATCATTATTTCACCAAAATAATAATAATATTAATAATATTAACAAATATAATAAATATAATAATAATAATAATAACACCCCCACCAATGTTACTATTATTTTTATATTATTATATTTCACACCAAAATACCACCAATAGTCCTCCCACATTAGGGACACCCACCAAACATCACCAAATACACCCCCACCAAAGGACACACCAACGTATAATTTTTAAAATAATAATAAAATGACTAAATAATTAAAATGGGTGTTACAAGGTTCTCCCGGTTGACTTCTTTTTCAACCCTTTGGGTTGAGGGGGTTGTTGGTTTGGAGGATTGTCGACTCTGGGGACCGATCATTTGGAATTCAGCTGAGTGAGGCCGCTTCAGGAGATGGTGATGCCACACCTTCTGGGTATCGTATCACCCCTCTTGAATGTCTGTGACGCTGATGACCGCATAGGATGCCGAACTTGTGTCAGTTTAGGTCCATACTTGTGAGCAGGGTTGGGTTTGTTGCAGGGAACCTTAACCTTCAAACTACCTGGTTTTCTTGATAGTGAATCAGTTTTGTTGGTATCAAAGGTTCTCATCATCAGATGCATATTTGTTCTTGACAGAGCAGAGTTATGGTCCTGTATCTGAGGTCCTTATTATCAGATGTTTGTTCTTGACAGAGCAGAGTTATGGTCTTGTATCAGAGGTCCTTATTATCAGATGTGTGTTTGTTCTTGACAGAGCAGATTTATGGTCCGACATCTGGGTTTTCTTCTCATCAGATATATGGTTGTTCTTGACAGAGCAGTATTGTGGTTTTGTTGATACAGAACCTTCATATCTTCAACAGCACAGTCATCCTGATCTCCTACTGCATGATTGCATTTTACATTGCTTTGCATACTCATTTGCATTTCATTAACGTGTGTCTGTGCTGCAGGTACCGTTTCCCCCGATTCAGGTTTTCTTGCCGTCCATTATGCTATTATGGGTTCTCTGAGGAAGACCGTGGCTTTCAAGCTCCCCACTCCTAATGTTGTCCAGCTGACTGGTTTGATTGCCTTAGCAGATGATTCTGTGAGAGATGAATTCAGAAAGTCTTACGGTAAACTGCTCAGTTTGGTTCGTAAACCCTCTGTGTTTGAGTTGAATGGGTTGCACGCCCTGCTGCAGTTCTACGATCCTCCGTTGAGATGCTTTACTTTCCAGGATTTTGTTCTCGCACCCACACTAGAGGAGTATGTTGATTTGTTAGGTGTGCCTATCAAGAGTCAGATGCCTTTTGTTCATATGGATGCCGAGCCTGACCTGGCTAGTCTAGCTCCTTCACTTCATTTGGATGCCTCCGAATTGATCTTGTCTAGTTGGAACAGGGTTCCCGGCTTCTCCTTGCAGTTCTTAGTGGGAAAGGCTCAGCAGTGCGCCAAAGACGGATGTTGGATCGTGTTCAACGCCATCCTTGCTCTGTGCATATATGGCATCATTTTGTTCCCCAATATGCCTGACTTTGTGGACTTCGACGCCTTCCACATCTTTGCTTCAGGGAATCCAGTCCCTACCTTGATAGGAGATGTCTACCATTCCATCCACTACAAAAACGAGAACAGAAGGGGCAAGAATGTCTTGTGCTGTGTGCCCCTACTTTATAGATGGCTTGATAGTCATCTACCCAAGAAGGGTCCCTTTGCTTCGTCTGCAGCCACAGCTGAGTGGTCTGAGCGTTTGAGGAGTCTGTCAGCGGAAGATATTACCTGGTTTGATAGAGATAGATTGGGTACTGAGATCATCTTCAGCTGCAGCGGGTTTCCGAACGTGCCTCTGATAGGCAGAAAGGGCTGTATAAACTACAATCCATCCCTGTTGGTCAGACAGTTTGCTTATGCTTTGAGAGTTCCGCCGAAGGATGAAGAGGTGCAGGAATCTCTGTACCCCACTGGTCTTCTAGAGGGGGATATGTTGTCTAAGCTTCAGCACGCTTGGAATGGTATCAGTAAGCAGGGTAAAACATTGCTGGGGAAAAGTAATAGCCAGGCCTACGCCCCGTATGTGACTTGGATCAGAGCCAGAGCAGATATGATAGGGATGCCGTTTCCTCCTGCCAAGCCAGAAAGCCCTCCGGTGATTGAAGAGCCTACCACCGTGCCTATTCAGCAGCATAATCAGGTGTTAGCTGAGAGAGATGAGCTGAAGAAGGCGAATGAAGAACTGGAGAAAGAATTGGCTCAACTCAGAAGCGAGAGAAGCGAAGTCGTCCATTCCTTCAAGAGGCAGACAGAGCTGGTGAACCAGTTGGGGACAGATTTGACTAAGCAGATGGCTGAGCGTGAGCGTTTGGGTCGAGACTTCAAAGCTGTCAACGATGTACTGGCCACTAAGAAGCAGCACTTGGATGAAGCGTATCGGAGAATATCCAAGTTTAACCAGCACTGGAAGGCCACCCTAGCCAACGGGAAAGAACGGGAGGATAAGCTGAAGCAACAGATCTCCAAGCTGAAAGCCCAGGTGAAGGCTAGTGAGAAGAGGTTTGATGAAGCAACCGCTCGCAGGTATGCCGCTGAAGGCCAGCTCAACAAGGCTCTTGCTAACCTGAAGGAGCGTAAACTGACGTTTGTATCCAAGAAGCGGAAGTTAGAAGATTGTTTCAGCGAAGGAGCATGGGAAGACTCAGTTGAAGGTCTTCAATACACTATTACGCAGAGGGAGTTACTCGTCGAAGGGTTGCTCACCCGGCCTGATCATCCAGAAATGAGGAATCTGTTAGAAGAGTTTCGAGCCCGTGGCCTTAGTTGACTATATTTGTAATCCTTTTGTTTTGATCATTGTTGTATGCTGACCATCACCAGGCTTGTTGGTTGAGGTCATGCTATTGATTCATGTATTCAGTGACGTTGTGTACCGCCTTGATGAGCTTTCTTTATATATGAGATGTTATTTCCATGACTGGACTCGGACTTCTTATTATCAGCACTGGCACTCAGGCACTAGGATCGGGGGGAAATCTCCCTAACACACAGACACACGTTTGCATTTGCATGAAGCATTTGCATAACGAGCACTTTGTCGTTTTTTCTAACCCTTTTGTGTATACAGGTCATTTCAGGTTGTTCCAGGATTGATCAGAGACCTATCCACCGCTATCTGACCAGAGCAAATCAAGCCCGAGTTATGGAGCAAATGCAAACTGACGTTCAAGAACTTCGAGAAAGGATGGACCGCTTCATGGAGCTCATGCAAGCGGTCGCCAACGGCCAGGATCAGCTCAGAACCTTGGTTCAGCCTCTGATTTCAAGGGTCGACAGCAATGGGGTACTCCATGGTGGGACTGTGCCAACCCCTCCACCCGTTGAAACTCCTCAGAATGGCGTCCCCGTGACCAGGGGGAATGGCAGTGCCAACGGCAATGTGATAGCTAACATGGGGCTCAACGGTAATACGATTGGCGTCGATAATGGGAATTTTGAAGCTAACTTCAATGTTGGACTGGGCAACGGCAATGCGGGTGTTGGAAATCTGTTTGGGCCTCAGCCGTGGTTAGAAGACCGTCAAGACGATGTGTTCTCGCAGAGAGGTGCTGAAGGGGAGCTGACTGCTGAAGCACGACTAAGGTTTAAGGCACTCGAGGACAAGATGAGGAATTTCGAGAACCAGAACACCATGGGTGTTGACATGTCCAAGTTGGGACTGATTTCTGATTTCAAGGTGCCTCCCAAGATCAAGGTACCCGACTTTGAAAAGTACAAGGGCACCACCTGCCCTCGCGTCCACCTGAGATCATACTACCGGAAAATGTCCGCTCATTCTGAGGACGAGAAGTTGCTGATGCACTTCTTTCAGGACAGTCTGTCCGGGCCCTCCCTGGAATGGTACATGAGTCTGGAACCTACCAGTGTGCGCACGTGGAAGGAACTTACTGAAGCATTCGTGCACCACTACCAATATAACAGTGACTTGGCTCCGAACCGAGTCCAACTGCAGAATCTGTCACAGAGGAACAACGAAGGGTTCAAGGAATACACCCAGCGGTGGCGGGAATTAGCAGCTAGGGTTCAGCCGCCGGATGGTTGAACGGGAGCTTGTCGAAATGTTCGTAGCCACCCTCCTAGGGGTTTATTATGAGAAATTGGTCAGTAGTATGTCTGGAAGCTTCTCAGATCTCATTATCACAGGTGAGCATGTTGAAAATGGGATCAAACTGGGGAAAATTCAAGGTGATCTGTCCTCGGCTGGAGGAGGAAAGAAACCTTATAGTGGAAAAAGGAGGGAAGGAGAGACGAACGCCGTGTCCAACGCTCGAAGGAAAGGCAAGAGCCAGCACCAGCAGGTAGCCAGCATAACTATCCCGACAGTCCAACAGCCATAGCAGCCGCAACAGCAGCAGCAACCGAATCAGCAAGAGTACAGAAAGTATCAGAACATGGCACCTCTGTCGAGCCGTCACCTTGAGACTCCGCCCATGTCTTACGCTCAGCTGTTACAGACTCTGCTCCAATTACAGCTGATCCAGAAGAGAACCTTGGCTCCCTTGACAGGGGCACCTCCGCCAGGTTATGATGTGAATGCAACTTGTGAATTTCACTCAGGGGCACCAGGCCACACAATAGAAAATTGAAAAGCCTTCAAGCACAAGGTGCAGGACATGGTGGACGCTAAGATCATCAATTTCTCAGATAATGTGCCAAACGTCACGAAGAACCCTATGCCAAATCATAGGGGAGGTGGAGTAAATGCCATTATTAAAGACGAGAGCTCGGATTTGTTGACTGACGTCAAAGATCTGAAGACACCGCTTAGCTTCGTTAAAGCCAAGCTGATGAAAAGAGGTTTCTTCCTGGGCTGTGGAGAACTGTGTATGGGCTGTGCGACTAGTCCTGATGGATGTGAACAATTGATAGAGGGGATTCAGAGTCTGATGACCGAAGGAATCCTGCAGTTTAGCCGAAGGGCCAAAAGCGGATCGGGAGAGGTAATGCTAAAGCAAGGTGATGAGGTTGCCACCATCACCATCCCTCGTCGGACGATCACTATTTCTGCACCTAGACCGCCCACGATTACCATCACGAAAGCTGGGCTGATACCTTTTGAAAGCACCAACGCTGTCCCATGGCACTATGGGGCAGATGTCTACTGCAACGGACAAAAGTTGGAACTGGAACCATCTGGGTCGGCTGTGGATAACCTAGTGGGAATTGGCGGAATCACGCGCAGCGGAAGAGTATTTGCTCCACCTGAGATCGTGGCGGACAAAGCGGACAAAGCTGATGCAACTGATAAAGGGAAGAGTAAAGTCGTTGAAGAGACCCCTCGTGGGGTAGAGAAAGACTTACTTGTTAAAGACGCCGAAGAATTTATGAGGTTGATTAAAAAGAGTGACTACAAGATCGTGGATCATCTCCATCAAACACCCTCAAAAATTTCCATCCTGAATTTGTTGCTGTGTTCTGAGGCACATCGCAACGCACTGCTGAAGGTGTTGAATGCCACGTATGTACCGCAGGAAATATCGGTCAACCAGTTGGAAGGGGTCGTAGCCCACGTGAACGCTGGAAATGGGTTAGGGTTCACTAACCTGGAGCTGACGCCGAAGGGGAGGAATCACAACAGCGCCCTGCACATCTCGATAGAGTGCAGGGGAACGATTATGTCTCACGTGTTGGTGGACACGGGGTCGTCACTCAATGTTCTTCCGAAGAAAGCATTGATGAAGTTGGATACTCGCGGATTGATTTGCACACCCAGTGATCTGGTTGTGAAGGCGTTCGATGGAACCAAACGTCATGTTTTCGGGGAGGTGACGTTGCCAATCCAAGTTGGGCCGGAAACATTCGATGCGGTCTTCTACATTATGGACATCATGCCTGCCTACAGCTGTCTCTTAGGCCGGCCATGGATCCATTCTGCTGGCGCCGTGACCTCCACGTTGCACCAGAAGCTCAAGTATGCCGTCGGAGGTAGCATCGTGACCGTTTGTGGCGAGGAAGATATAATGGTGAGCCATTTGTCATCCTTCAAATATGTTGAGATGGACGGGGAAATCCACGAAACCCTATGTCAAGCGTTCGAAGCTGTTAAAGTCAAGAACGTAGCTCCCGTGATCACTGAGAAACCAGAGATGACTTTCTCTTCCTTCAAGGAAGCCCGGGTCGTTGTTCAAGCCGGATCCACCCCAGGCTGGGGGCAGATTCTAGAGATACCCAACAAGCAAGACAAGTTTGGGTTAGGATACTCTCCTGCAGCTGAAGCCTCCTCTTCTCGCAGTGCGTCGCGAGGTAAAGGGCCGATCCAGTTTACCAGTGGCGAGGTGATATTTGAAAGTGTCAATACGGTGTCTGAAGACGACGAAGACAGCGACTGCAACCTGGACTCTTGGATCCAGCCAAGCAAACCAGGCGAGAGCCTCAACAACTGGTCCATCAGGGATATCATCCAAATGACAAGCAAAGAGTAATGGTTTACTTTTTCAATCATTGTACAACCCTATGTCCTACCCGGGGCATAGTGGTTTTATTGTAAGGGCCTTGTTTGATTATGTACATGCATTTTACCAATAAATCAAAAGGCGTTTTTCTTCGTATTCAAATGTTGTGATCTCTGTTATTCCTGTTTTATATTTGTTTTGAAAAATAATAAACTGGAAATGGGGTTTGTGCTAACCTGCATATCCTTGTTTAAGCTTAACCCTTGTTATTGCAGGATTCACATAGCAGATGACATCGACTCTGGACCTTCTACGACTCACTTCGACTTCGATTGCCCGATCTATCAAGCCGAAGAAGAGATTGACGAAGACGAAGACCTTCTCGAAGAGTTGGCCCGCTTGTTGAAACAAGAAGAGAAAGTTATTCTGCCTCACGAAGAAGAGATCGAGATTGTGAATCTGGGTTCTGAAGAACTTGTCAGGAACGTCAGGATAGGGGCGGCATTGCAGAGTGATCTCAAGCAGAGATTAGTCGAGATGCTAAGAGAGTATAGTGACGTCTTTGCTTGGTCATACGAAGATATGCCCGGGCTTGACACTGACATTGTGGTCCATCACTTGCCGCTGCGAGAAGATTGTCCCCCCGTTAAGCAGAAGCTTAGGAGGACACGACCAGATATGGTCGTCAAGATCAAAGAAGAAGTGCAGAAGCAGCTTGATGCTGGCTTCTTAGCGGTCACTACTTACCCTCCGTGGGTCGCCAACATAGTGCCTGTACCGAAGAAGGACGGTAAGGTACGAATGTGCGTCGATTATCGGGATTTGAATAGGGCGAGCCCTAAAGATGATTTCCCGCTCCCCCATATTGATGTGTTGGTCGACAATACAACTCAGTTCTCCGTCTTTTCGTTCGTGGATGGCTTCTCCGGCTACAATCAGATCAAGATGGCTCCAGAGGACATGGAGAAAACTACGTTTATTACACCTTGGGGAACATTTTGCTACAAGGTAATGCCCTTCGGTCTGAAGAATGCAGGGGCCACTTACCAACGAGCGATGGTTACCTTGTTTCATGACATGATTCATCATGAGATTGAAGTCTATGTTGATGACATGATTGCAAAGTCCCAAACGGAGGAGGGACACCTGGTCAATTTGCTGAAGCTTTTTGAGAGGCTTAGGAAGTTCAGGTTGAGGCTGAATCCTAACAAGTGTACTTTCGGAGTACGGTCTGGAAAACTACTGGGGTTTATCGTGAGTGAAAGAGGCATTGAGGTTGATCTTGCGAAGATAAAAGCAATACAAGAAATGCCAGCGCCAAAAACCGAAAAAGAAGTTCGTGGTTTCCTGGGCAGAATAAACTACATTGCAAGGTTTATCTCTCAGCTCACGGCCACGTGTGAACCGATGTTCAAACTGCTAAAGAAAGATCAGGAGATTATCTGGAACGAGGATTGCCAGAAGGCATTTGATAAGATAAAACAGTATCTACAAGAACCTCCGATCTTGATACCCCTAGTGGCCGGACGACCCTTAATCATGTACTTGACAGTTCTTGAGAATAGTATGGGGTGTGTTCTCGGTCAGCACGACGAGACGGGCAGAAAGGAGCATGCCATTTACTACTTGAGTAAAAAGTTCACAGACTGTGAATCTCGTTACTCGATGCTGGATAAGACGTGTTGTGCACTAGCCTGGGCTGCCAAACGTTTACGACAGTACATGCTCAATCACACAACCATGCTAATTTCGAAGATAGATCCGATCAAGTACGTCTTCGAGAAGCAAGCACTTTCGGGCAGGATTGCCAGATGGCAAATGGTGTTGACGGAATATGACATTCAGTACGTTTCCCAAAAGGCCATCAAGGGAAGCGTATTGTCTGAGTACCTTGCCGAACAGCCAATCGAAGATTATTAGCCGATGAAATTTGAATTCCCTAATGAGGATATCATGTTTCTTAAAGTGAAAGATTACGATGAACCGTTGCCCAACGAGGGTCCAGATAGGAAATCCTAGTGGAAATTGATATTTGACGGGGCGGTTAATTCTTACGGAAGTGGCATTGGGGCGATCATCACAACTCCCCATGGATCCCACATCCCGTTTACTGCGAGACTGACATTTCCGGTCACCAATAATGAAGCGGAGTACGAAGCATGCATCATGGGTCTAGAAGAGGCAATTGATTTGAGAATCAAGAACCTAGATGTGTATGGTGACTCGGCGCTTGTGATCAACCAGATTAAAGGGGAGTGGGAGACTCGTCAATCGAACTTCGTGCCGTACATGAATTATGCCAGAAGGATGCTTCCGTTCTTTGATCGAGTGGAACTCCATCATGTGCCCAGAGCAGAAAATCAGATGGCTGATGCCCTGGCCACGTTGGCTTCGATGTATAAAGTCAATTTTTGGAATGAAGCTCCAAGGATTGTCCTTTCTCGTCTTGATAGACCTGCATTCGTCTTTGCGATCGAGGAAGCCTCCGACGGCAAGCCATGGTTCCATGATATCCAGACTTTCCTTATGACTAAGGAGTATCTTGCGGGAGCGTCAACCCAGGATAAGAAGACTCTGAGGAGGTTGTCTGGAAATTTGTATCTCAATCCTGATGGAGTTTTGTATAAAAGAAACCACGATCTCGTGCTACTCAGATGTGTAGATGAAAAAGAAGCGAGTATGCTCATGGAAGATGTAATACCCCAAATTTTACCCTTACATTTAGTCATCCTTATCGCATATCATTCCATTTGTAATCACTAACCAGTCCTAGAGTTGATTTGTTTTGCATGAATCCAGTTCAAGGGCGTTTTGGTCATTTTATACCATGTTGGCCAATCCTGAAGAAAATCGATCTCTAAGCCTCGGGGCGTTCAGACCATGATACGTGGGACAGTTGTCTGTCATATAAGTTGGTCATCGTCAAGGCATCGAGCTGGCACGGTTTACTATTGAAAATTGCCGGGAGTGTATCTAAATTTGGGTCGTTCATTTGCTTAAGGTTCAAGACCATTCTGGGCGGGGTTCCCTTTCAGTTGATAACGCGTTCTCTTGATATGCAATGATGGAGATTTAGTTTGAATTCCCTCAAATTTAATCAGGCGGTGAGATTAAGGCCACGAGAGGAATAAACACAGGGACGAGAAATTAAGTACATATGTATGTCATTCGCGAATGTTTATACTTTACAATTAGGAAGTGAATTCAAATATTTGTGGATTTTTTTATTCATAAATATTTATAATTTACAACTAAGAAGTAAATATAAATATTGGGAATTCATAAGTATTTGAGATTTCAATTGAGAAAGAAATAAGTATTTGTGGAATTTTATTTCATAAGTATTTAATTTACAATTGAAAGGAATAAATGAATATTCATTTTTGTGTTTACAAGAAGTGTCATTTGCACTGAGCATCTACTCTAAAAGAAGGTCCTAAAAGAATCCTAAGTGTTCTTCATGATGCCCTTGAGTGCTCCACGAAAACCCCGATCACCTGAAAAAATAAGAAAACAAACAGAAGCAAGAAAGGGTTAAAGGTGATTTTTGACACTCTCAGAACGATGTCATCATCGAGTGCCGGGAGTGGCACAACCGAAGCTGCATCCTACCCCCGTTACCGATCCGCGCCATTAGCGTCAGATCAGGTAACATCTGTTCTTATCTGAGGGGCAACTGAGAGATAAAAGAGATAAAAGAAGCGGGACTGATTCGCTTTTGCCGCAATTGGATTCATTTCAAAATCATGTAAATCCCAATTTACTTTCCAAACTGATACAAGGGTAAAGCAGCACAATCAATTTGGTCATAAACCCGGATGCCGACGGGTATGAGCCACTTTGTGTTCAAAGTTTGTCAACACCTGAATTCACCACAACAGCATCAGTACCAAGTTCAGAGCAGAACTCAAAACTAAAGCAATTCACAAAACAGCACCAAAGAATCAAGTTCGAACCAAACAAGAGAAACAGTTTAGGTTCATAAGAAGGAAAGAATTCAGCCAAGTTCAGAATGCATCAAAAGAAGCCATAACAGCAACAAGGCAAAAGAAAAAGCACGCTCAGTTCAATTCAAGAACAGAAAGAACAAGTTCATGTCCAGAAAAATAAGACACAAAGTAGAAAATCTGTCACGGAGCAGCCTTAATCAAAGCGCCGAGATGGCTCACCAACATCATAGAAAGTCAGACGGATACAAGCCCCGGTTGCCTTCGAAAAAGCCTGTCAAAAGAGCATCAAAGAGCTAACATGTCAAGGTCTAGGTTCAAATCATATCAGAATGAAACAGTTCAATTCAAAAGACAATTAGAAAGAAGCCCATAATCATGTCAAAGACTAAAAGTCAGTTCACTGAAACTTTATCAGTCACGGTGATCCCAACCAAAGGTGGAGGTCACAAGTACAAAAGCTTAAGGGCTCAGCTATGCATCACAGCCCAATCAGAGAGACCAAGAGGAACCAGTCAACTATTATAATGAATCGAAAACCAAAATGGATGGAACAGGGATTCAGCCCTCAGTTTAACCATCATTGGGCGTGAGAAGTCGAGCGGCTGGGAGAGCCACGGCCATAACCGTTACCAACTCCCTACCGAACGTCGAACTGCAAGCATCGGTAATTTCGCACAAACTATCAGCTCAAGCACAAAATGACTGCTCAGACTCGTGGGTCATCATCGCTAAAGCCATGCGACCAAAACCAAATAGCATTGGCATCCAACATAGGTTCAGACGAAGCGTCATCATAACCATTGGCCTTCCTCGGCAAAAATTGACTTAACCCAAAACAGCAGCATCTGTCCTGAGAATGAAGAAGGAAAAAGGTTAATAAGCTCGTATCGGTAAAACAGAAGTACAAACTAAGAACTGCATCAGAAAAACGTATCAGTTCAGAGTAAGCCTCAACCAAATGTGCAGGCCACGGTGGAGAAGCGAAATGCGAAGCCGAGGCTCAGCTACGAACATCATTGCCCCAAACTCGCAGCCACAAATCAGTTCAAGATTTTAAAGATATTCAAAGCCACATCAGAGGGATCCATGGGCATCACAGTGAAATTCGGAGAGGCGTATCAAGTTTAAGTAACATATCTGCAACAAAACCAGAAACCCACATCAATTCAGATTATCTAAATCACACCTACGAGCGAAACTATACTAGAGAAAGAAAGTAAGATAAGCTCGCATAATCAGTTACGTATCAGTTCAGAATAAATCCCGACTAAAGGTGCAAGGCACATTGGAAAAGTAAAGTGCAAAGTTTAAGGCTCAGTTGAACATCACAACCACAAAATTCACAGCCATAAACCAGTTCTGAAAAAGAAAAAGGAAGTTAATGAAGTTCGTGACAGAAAAAACCAATTCATTCAAAGGGGAGCCCACATCTGAGAAAGCCAGAAATACAAGTCAATATAGGTTATCCAAGTCAAAGTGGATCCAGTTATCCAAATGAAATCCAGAGCATATCAGTGAAATCCAAAAGGCGGAATCCAAGCTAAATCAGAAAAGGAAAGAAATCGCATCAGAAAATCAAATCAATCCCAAACAATCTCCTTAAATCGTATCAGTAATAATAACGCAAGTCAAATATGGTCCAAGCCCAAAAAGAGAAAATGAGAGAGATATAAAAAGGGGTTAGATCACCTCGTTGAAACCCTAGACGAAAACGGCGAAGAACACCAAATAAAGCTGCGAAGAAGACGAATCGTGAAACCCTAGCGACCGCGAGAGAGAGAGAGAGGAGAAGGGTTTCATTGAAGGTGACCATCAGATTATATCACAAAATAAAACCACAAAAAGATGCATAATTTTACTTCGTCACCATCTGACAATTCTGCCCATTAACGGTGTTTGCTCGTTTTGCAGTTTATTGCGTTTACCGTTATTTATTTCATTTTTATGTCATTATCATTTTGTGTAACTGCTCCTCTCATGTAACTTCGCGAACTTAACAATCGCTCTCTAATTTCTGCCTTTAAATTTCCGCCTGCATAGTTTAATTAGCATTTTATCTCTGTTTGCATGATTCAATTTCTCACACTTTCACCAATTATTCTGTCACAATACACACCTCCGAAGGAATTAGGTCTAGCCGTTTGACCGCCGTGTCAATAGTCCTCAAAACTTCAAACCCTTACAAACCCTAATTTTTACAAATGCCTCGCCGCAGGCAAAATTACAATTTTACCCCTAGCATTAGGTCAAAGAGCCGCCGCGCTCATTTTAGGGTTTCCCGCCGCGGAATCCCTAACCTAATTTAACCCTAATTACAACTTAACAATTCAACGTAGAGATTTGGAGTTTCTACACTCCACGTAAGCGTGTCCTTAAGACATGTTTATTCCCCTTGAGACCTTGACCACAGTCAAGAAGTCTCTAACCTCCCTTTTGAGGGGAACTACGATTACTCTGATTCCATTCCCGTAAGGATACGTAGGCACAAGATGCGATGTCTTGCCGAGTAAACTTAGAATTAACCCCTTAGGTTTATTTTCTCACTTTTAATCCCTTTGTACGTATACCTTAAGCACATAAATAAAGCAAAAATAGTAAACATTTGAACAAAAGGTTCCCGTAGAGTACTACGGAAGTTTAGGGTGCTAATACCTTCCCTGACCTTAACCAACCCCCGAATCCTAGAATCTCCCCGCATTGTGTTTATGATGCAAAAATAGGTTTTCCCTCTTTTGACCTTTTCCTTCGGATAAATCAAAGAGCGGTTGTGAATTGAATTGTGATTCGAACTAATTAATAGTTTGTGATCCTATTTCCACCGCAACAGAAAATGGCGACTTCACTGGGGACTCTTAACTTTTGAGGGTTATCCCTAACTTGTTCATATTCATTACTATCTGTTTTACTATTCACTTGCATGTATATTGTGCTCTGATTTGGGACTGTTCCTTGTGTTGTGAGATAAGTCCTATGCCCGAACTAGTGACATTATTATAGGATGGGGATATATTCGATGAGGCTTATAGGGAGTTGAATCCCGACCAAGTTGATTCGAGAATCACCGCTCAGTTGAGACCTTTTCGAAAATGGTTCGGTTGAACGAGTAATCGTGAAAACTTTTTCCATGGTCGATTGGAGTCTGTGATATTGGGAACCGTAGTACCTTAACACCACCTTGGCCTTATTTAGGACGTAGTGCGGGAGCTATGTGGGAGTAATCCTACAACAGTTGCTACGCGATACTACACTCAAAAGAGGTTCTCTTGAGAATATTATTAACCCCCGAGTCAATCGGAAGGTTGATAATATCCGAAAGATGGGCTGATGACTTTGGGCACTTCGTAGAACCTTGTTCGGCAGGTACAACTAACCTATAGTACACTCCTTTTGGGGATGGGTAGACCTTAACTCCACTAATGACTTCTAACCTAGGGCTTTGTGTATTCATGTGCATGGCATCCATAAAGCATCCCATTGCATTGTATTTCATAGAATTCAAACATCATTTATATCGCGGGATACTATAAATAAAAAATAAAAATGAAAAACAAGAAAAAAATTTTTGGTACCCCACGACATTCGTAAATGTTTGAATTCCATGAAATCTTCATTTGCATTCGCATCATAGCATCATATACTTTCTTGCATTGCATGTGTCTTCCGTCTTCTCATGTTCGGTTCTCTCGCCTTCCAGTTTCGTCACCCTGAGTCCTCGGCACCAGTACAACACCAGAGCTCAAACTCGAAAGAGAATGGAGGATCAGACAAAAGAGATTGATCGCCTTAGCAATGAACTTGAAGACCTGCGAGGGGGTATGGGGCGTATGATGGAATTGTTACATGTCATGAATGCTAAGATGGATACCCAGCCCACTGTTGTTTCCGAGATTACCGGCGTTACTGTGGACCCTCCACCGAATGTGACCGTAGCAAGGGACCCACCTTATGGTCTTGCTCCAGGTTTTGTGCCTCCTCAAGCCACTGTTCCGATTAATCAGCCTGTTCAACAAGCCGTTCCTTTATTTTCTGAAGTTTCTAGAGGGGCTCCTATTTTTGCACCACCTGTTGTGCACACCCGTGTGCAACCGTATTTCAATGAGCCCATCTTTGATAATCTTGATGAGAATGTCGAAGGTTATGAGAGACATGACAAGCTTCGTGAGGAAGTAGACACTATCGCCCAGAGATTGAGAAAGGTAGAAGGTGATCAAATTTTTGGGGCTGCTGCAAGGGACGTCTGTTTGGTCTCAGGTTTGGTTATTCCCCCGAAGTTCAAAACTCCGAACTTCGATCGCTATGAAGGTGCCACTTGTCCTAAGAGTCATCTGATCATGTACTATCGCAAAATGACTGCCCATGTTGAGAATGATAAATTGATGATTCATTGCTTCCAAGACAGTTTGAAGGGTGCTTCTTCCAAGTGGTACTTAACTTTGGACCAGTCTCGCATTAAGAGTTTCCAAGATTTATCTGACGCTTTCATCAAACACTACAAGTACAATATGGATCTGGCTCCTGACAGAAGACAGTTGTTGAGTATGTCACAAAAGAGTTCTGAGTCATTCAAAGAGTACGCTCAAAGGTGGAGAGAGATTGCTTCGCAAGTAGAACCTCCTTTGACCGAGAAAGAGTTAGCTGATTGATTTGTCGACACGGTTCGTCCAGAATTTTACGAAAGGATGGTGGGTAGTGTGACTTCAAATTTCTCTGACATCGTTGCTGTGGGTGTCAAGATTGAATTGGGTATGAAAAGCGGTAAAATGACAAATACTCATGGTGTTTCAAAGGATCATCCGAAGAAACCTTCGTACAGCTCTCAGAAGAAGAAAGAAGGTGAGACTAATGCTATATCCTCTGGTAGACGAAGATACCAATTTTATCAATATCCGCAAGGTTATGCTCAACCTCAAGGGTATCCGATTCAATATGCTCAACAACCCTATGTGGCAGCTGTTGCGCCTTCTTTCAATCAACAGGTTCCCATGTATCAACCTATGCAACAATCTCCTGTTTATCCGCCCCCTAACTATCAACAAGCGCCCAACGCTCCTGCCCATCAACAGCCAAAGAATCCAGCTCCTCGCCAGAATGTTCCGAACAAGAGACAGTATAAACCTTGCCCGCCGATTCCAATGACTTTCACCGAGCTGTATCCCTCATTAGTCAAGCAAGGTCTAATCACTACTCGAGCTTTGGGTCCGCCTCCTAATCCGCTGCCCGCCAATTACAACGCCGCTGCTCATTGTTTATTTCATGAGGGTGCGCCTGGTCACGATCTGGAGAACTGTTATGCTCTCAAAAGTCTTGTCAGGGATCTGTTGGAAAAGAAGATTTTGTCATTTGAAGATCCTCAACCGAATGTTAAGAAGAACCCTTTTCCTAACCATGAGAGTGCTAATGCCATTAGTGCCAATTCTGAGGATGGTTATGTCCTTGATGTTGTTCAGATTAAGACTCCTCTTAAGATATTCCATTCGAAGTTGTTTGAAGCCGGTCTGGTAGATACTTCCCATGTTGCATGCGCAAGTTGTGAAGCCAATATTAAGGGTTGTATGTTGGTTCAGAATGATGTTCAGAGGTTGATTAACGAGGGTGTTTTACAAGTGACAAGCCAAGCCAAGAAGGATGAAGTCGTTGTGGTTGAGCCTGTCTTCCATCAGCCTGAATCAAAGGGTAAGGTACTAGTGTTTAATCTGTCAGGGGCAAGTTCTGCCAATCCCGTGTTCGATATACCAAAGTCGTCTATCCCTGAGACGAATCAGCCTAAGCCTATAATTATTCGAAAACCAAGTCCGTTTCCTTTCAGTGATCCTAAAGCTGTACCTTGGAAATATGACGTGACGATGATTGACAAGGAGTCTGGGAAGGTTATTCCAAATGAAGAGGTTAAGGACATTGTGACTAATATCGCAGAGGCAAGCAGGATGACTCGCAGTGGCCGTGTGTATACTCCCCGTTTCAATGAGGACCCACCTAAGGAAACAACTAGTAGCCCAGTGCCTGCCAAAGACAAAGGTAAGGGAGCCGTTACGAATGATGAAGATGCTGAGTTTTTGAGGATCATCAAGAAAAGTGACTATAAAGTTATCGATCAACTTCATCAAACTCCTTCCAAGATTTCGATTTTATCTCTGTTGATGAGTTCACCCGCTCATAGGATGGCCTTGCAGAAAGTTTTGACTCAAGCACATGTGGATCAAGATATCAGCACCAGTCGGTTTGATAGTGTGATTGCCAATTTGACCGCATGCAACACCCTTAGTTTCAGCAACGAAGAATTACCAAAGGAGGGTCCGAATCATAATCGTGCTTTACATATATCAGTGAAATGTCAGGAGGACAATTTAGCAAGAGTGCTAGTGGACACCGGTTCTTCTTTGAATGTTCTACCCAAGAGAGTTCTTGATAAGCTGGTTTTCAAAGAGACTGTGTTGAAACCTACTCCTTTGATCGTCAAGGCTTTCGATGGTTCTCGCCGGTCGGTAATGGGGGAGGTTGAGCTTCCTATCCTGATTGGTCCGCAAATTTTTAATATCACGTTTCAAGTCATGGACATTAATCCCAATTACAGCTGCTTACTTGGAAGGCCGTGGATTCATGCCGCTGGGGCTGTAACCTCAACGTTACATCAAAAGATGAAGTTCGTGATCGATGAAAAGTTGGTTATTATACACGGTGAGGAGGATCTGATGGTCAGTGACCTGTCTTCTTTCCGTTACATCGAGGCCGATGAGAATGCTTTGGAAATCTCCTTTCAAGCACTCGAGATCGCCAATGCTGTTCTATTAGAAGTCGAAGAGACAGTGGGTCAGGGTAATCCATCTTTTGCATCTTTGAAGAGTACCAAATCAGCGATTAACAGGGGCATTCCGGAAGGTTGGGGAGAGGTAATTGATGTCAAGACCAAGGCTGATCGCTTTGGGTTGGGTTACAAACCAACTCAGAATAGAGCTGCCACAACTGTCGAAGGGCGTCCGAAGGTTATCCAAGAGGTATTTGTCAGCAGAGGTTTCCAAGTCAATGCCGTCAGTGACTGTGGGGAAGATGAAGATCTGAGCAACCTGGTGTTTAAGGGTGATGCAACTTTGAACAACTGGGAGGCCGTAGAGATCCCTGTTATTTTTCCATTGTCAAAGTAATTTTAACATTTTTCATTTATGTTTTCAAATAAAAATCCGTAGCTCTGCCCAAGGCTATAGGGTCGTTTTTGTTGGGCCACCTTTCACTTTTAAAAGGATATTAATAAAGGCATTTTGTTCAATTCCACTTTGGTTCATTTGCGTTTTTCGTTTCCACTTTTTAAAAATGAAGTTGGCAACCTTTTTCAAAAAATAAAACAACCAAAAATAGCATTTCATTTCTTATCTTACATATCTTCGAGCATTTTAATTAAGTAAGCCTTCCATCATGCAGAGACATCGCAAACCTTGTTGGATCCAATGACTTTATTGACACTCCTAACTGGGATGCACCCATCAATCAAGCTGAAGACGAGGGTGAAGAAGATTTTGAAGTACCCGCTGAACTGACAAAATTGATTGAGTACGAGTACACAGAGCTTCAACCGCATAAAGAGCAGGTGGACTTGATTAATCTTAGTACAGATGAAAACAAGAAAGAGGTCAAGATTGGTGCAATGCTTGGGACAAAGGTTAAGCAGGGGCTGATTGAATTGTTAAAAGAATATATTGATGTGTTTGCGTGGTCGTATCAAGATATGCCTGGTCTAGACACAGATATTGTTGTTCACAAGTTGCCACTTAAGCCAGATTGTCCACCTATCAAACAAATGCTTCGAAGAACGAGACCCGACATGGCTTTGAAAATTCGAGATGAGGTTAAAAAACAGTTAGATGCAGGTTTCTTGGCAGTTGCAAAATATCCAGACTGGGTTGCCAACATTGTGCCAGTGCCCAAGAAAGACGGTAAAGTTAGGATGTGTGTGGATTACAGGGATCTGAACAAAGCAAGTCCGAAAGATGACTTCCCTTTGCCACATATTGATACCCTTGTAGACAATACAGCCAGTTTTGCGTTGTTCTCATTCATGGATGGTTTCTCTGGCTGTAATCAGATCAAAATGGATCCCGATGATCGACAGAAGACTACTTTCATTACTCCTTGGGGAACCTTCTGCTACATAGTCATGCCCTTCGGTTTGAAGAACGCAGGGGCAACTTACCAACGCGCTATGACAACTCTTTTTCACGATATGATGCACAAAGAGATCGAGGTGTATGTGGACGATATGATAGCCAAATCTCAGAGTGAAGAGGAACATCTAGACCATTTGGTGAAGTGGTTTGAACGACTCAGGAAATATCAGTTGAAGTTGAATCCTGCTAAATGTACCTTCGGTGTCAGATCTGGAAAATTGCTTGGTTTTATTGTTAGCCAACGAGGGATTGAGGTAGATCCTGACAAAGTCCGAGCCATTCAAGATATGCCAGCTCCGCAAACCGAGACACAAGTTAGAGGTTTTCTAGGGCGTTTGAATTACATTTCCAGGTTTATCTCTAACATGACCGCTACTTGTGAGCCGATATTCAAACTGCTTTGTAAGGGGCAGACGGTTGAGTGGAACCCTGATTGTCAGAAGGCGTTTGAGAAAATTAAGAATTACTTGCAAGACCCCCCTATTCTGATTCCTCCCGTACCCGGAAGACCGTTGTTTATGTACCTTACCGTTCTTGAGAAGTCTATGGGTTGTGTGCTCGGGCAACATGATGAGACTGGAAGAAAGGAACATGCGATTTATTATCTGAGCAAGAAGTTCACCGACTGTGAAAACAGATACTCACCATTGGAGAAAACTTGTTGTGCGTTGGCATGGGCCGCTAGGCGCCTCCGGCAATACATGGTCTGTCATACCACATTGTTGATTTCCAAAATGGATCCGATCAAGTATATTCTTGAAAAACCCACTCAAACTGGGAGGCTAGCCCGTTGGCACATGTTGTTATCCGAATATGACATCCAGTATGTACCCCAGAAGGCAATTAAGGGTAGTATTTTATCGGATTATCTTGCAGATCAGCCAGTTGAAGATTATGAACCTCTTAAGTTTGACTTTCCTGATGAGGATATTTAGTTGATTAAGAGAGATTGTGAAGAGCCAGACCCGAGCGAAGGTCCGGAACCAGGTCTTTGGTGGAGGATGATGTTTGATGGTTCCTCGAATTTCAATGGGCATGGTATAGGCGCCGTTTTGATGAACCCAAAAGGTGGATTCACTCCGTTTACAGCTAGGTTAGACTTTGAGTGTACTAATAATGTCGCAGAGTATGAAGCATGTATTCTAGGCCTCGAAGCAGCAATTCACCTCCGAATCAAACTTCTCAAAGTAAGTGGTGACTCAGCCTTGGTTATTTACCAAGTACAGGGCAAATGGGAAACGAAGAATGAGAAGTTAATCCCTTATAAGGACTACATTGTCAAATTGATTAAGTATTTCGACGAGATAGAGTTCGAGCATGTTCCTAGATCTGAGAATCACGTTGCTGATGCTTTAGCCATGTTAGCATCCATGTGGAAAGTTAAATTCGTTAACGAAGCACCTCTTATCCATATTGAACGCAAAGTTGAGCCCGCTTATTGTCAAGTAGTTGAAGAGGATGAGGGGGATGAAAAGCCTTGGTTTCATGACATCAAGAAATATCTAGTCAAGCAAGAATATCCCGATGGTGCTACCGGTCTGGACAAGAAAACATTGAGAAGACTGGCTTCTAAATTCTTCGTCAGTAATGGTGTGTTATACAAAAGAAATTACGACATGGTTTTGCTCAGATGTGTTGATAAACGGGAAGCGGACATGTTACTGCAAGAGATTCACGAGGGGACATTCGACACTCATGCCAATGGTTATGCTATGTCCAAAAAGATGCTAAGGGCTGGATATTATTGGTTAACTATGGAAGCTGACTGCATCCAATACGCTAGAAAGTGCCATAAGTGCCAAATTTACGCTGATAAAATGCATGTACCTCCATCGCCGTTGAATGTTTTGTCTTCACCATGGCCGTTCTCAATGTGGGGCATTGACATGATTGGGGCAATCGAGCCGAAGGCTTCTAATGGTTATCGTTTTATCCTTGTTGCTATTGACTATTTCACCAAGTGGGTAGAGGCTGTTTCCTACACCAACGTGACTAAGCAAGTGGTTTCCCGCTTCATCAGGAAAGAAATCATCTGCCGTTATGGAATTCCAAGTCGGATAATAACTGACAATGGCACCAATCTGAATAACAAGACTATGAAAGAGCTGTGTGACAGTTTCAAGATCACGCATCACAATTCTTCTCCGTACCGTCCTAAAATGAATGGGGCCGTTGAAGCTGCGAATAAGAATATCAAGAAAATCCTGCAAAAGATGGTCGTGACTTACAAAGATTGGCATGAGATGTTACCGTTTGCTTTGCATGGATACAAAACCCCAGTGCGAACTTCGACAGGGGCAACGCCTTTCTCATTGGTGTATGGAATGGACGCCATACTCCCCATTGAAGTAGAGATACCTTCTTTAAGGGTGTTGATGGAAGCTGAACTTGAAGAAGCTGAGTGGGTTCAAGACAGACTGGATCAGTTGAATCTCATTGACGAGAAACGCATGACAGCTATGTGCCATGGGCAATTATATCAGAAACGGATGAAAAGAGCATTTGATAAGAAGATTCGTATCCGTGAGTTCCGTCAAGGAGAGCTCGTACTCAAAAAGATCTTGCCAGTGCATAAAGATATGCGTGGAAAGTGGATGCCCAATTATGAAGGCCCATTTGTTGTAAAGACTGTTTTCTCCGGAGGGTCTCTGATACTTACAACAATGGATGGTAAAGAGCTTGCACATCCCGTGAATTCTGATACAGTCCGAAAATATTATGCCTAAAAACCCGCTAAGTCGAAAACCTGCAAAAGGCGACTTAGGCAAAAGTAAGGGTTGAAAAAGAAATAATGATAAAAAGCTCGCTAAGTTGAAAACCCGAAAGGGCGGCTTAGGCAAAAAGGAGCGTCCCGGTGGATTGAAAACCCGAAAGGGCGGTCCAGGCAAAAGTTAGGGACGAAGGCATTTCATTGCATCAGAAAACACCGATCATCGCAAACACACTTTCCGCATGAGAGCCATTTTCCAGTTCTTTCATCCTCGTCCAAAGCAAGATTCTGGATTAGTCTTAGTTATTAGTGTCAGTAGGTGTCGTTGGATTCAATGTAACCTTTTCCCATGTTGCCAATTTCAAAGCATAATCATCTGTGGAGCTATGCCCTCAGCAAGCTACCATCCTTTAATAAAAGATACCATTTTGTTACTTAATTTCCTTGGTGCATTACTCTTGTTTCTATTGTTATGCAAAATGCCATTTATTCTTAAAAATTTTGAAAATGAAAGGTGCTTTGGAAATTTTTAAAAAAAACCGTTCTTCGAAAATGCAATCGAAAATATAAGAAATTACTTTGACTAGTGGAAATTTCGGAAGGATCTCTTCACTCCTCGAAAAAATCTCATTGTTGCAGAAACACTTTTAAATCATTGCTCTGACACAGTCCCCAGCGAGACTATAAGCTGACAACTTTTTCTTGGGTAACTCGAAAGTGTCCCTCAGGTTTTCCTCTCCCCATGTGAAGACATGATACTGTGCACCCAAGCAGATTACCTTCTCCCCACAGAATTCAGAACTTTAAAACCAGATTTGGTCCTACCATTGATCCTTCTTACCCATGATTGACGTATTGGTTGCAGAGAACACAGGGTACCTCCGTCGAGATGTTTATTTCATCTCTCGTCCTGTCTCTAGTCTGTTTCGTCAGCATACGCAGGGGCATAAGCATCACATGCCTATTTCACATATTCATTTCACATACTCATTACATATTCATTCCATTACATCCTGCATGATTAACTACATAGACATTAACATACATTCACGTTAACATATGCATTAGCATTCACAGGTTCATTGTGTCTCGCCATCATTGGTTGTTACCGCCGAGTAACTGGGTTTGTCCATTCTCTCCAAATAGATTGTCAGCCCTAAGCATAAAATACATATGTGTTTCCAGTTTCCCCACATAGCTCGATCCTCGTGGATGACGGTTACTTCAGCTATCTTTCCTCGCCAGGATAAGATATCTGCCCTTCGAGATCATTCCCTCGATGGAGTCTTGATTACCAGTTTTCTTTCTAGCTCGATCCTAGATTGAATCCCAGTCTTGTCGGTCACCGAGCCCAACCGGACGTGCATTTATTTTGCACCATCTAAAAAATTTTTTCACCATACCTTGGCGGATATGCAACTGTTCTCGCCTGAGAAGCTTATCACTGTACCCGGACGTGCATTTATTTTGCACTATCTTTCAAGAAAACCTATCACAATCCTTTACAGATACACGCCAGTACACGCCTGGAAATCTATCAGTACATCTTACAGCATCGGTATGCATCTGTTCTCGCCTGAGAAGCCTATCGGTACAACACTTTACAATCGTACATCCTACAGCATCGGTATGCAACTGTTCTCGCCTGAGAAGCCTATCAATATAACAACCATACACAACAGGATACGCAACAGTTCTCGATTAAGAAGCTTATCGTAACATTCTTCAGCAACGGTATGCAACAGTTCTCCGCCGAGAAGCTTATCATCATTATCTATACCATGACTTTCTTTACAATTTACATTACTTGTTATCACCTCTACAAGCAGTTCTTACCTGAGAAGCTTATTATTTCCACTCTTGCAAATAAGCGACATTTCTCGCCTGAGAAGCTGATCCTATCTTCGTTATGACTCGCAGCAAATGACCATCTCCATTGAGCAGTTGGGCTTCCATTTTCCTTGTCGTCTTGAAGTAGGGGGAGGTTTGAACCAAATCGTATTCAGGAGAGCACGATCTTGAAGTACGGGGAGGTTTGAGCGGAATCATATTCAGGAGAGCACGATCTTGAAGTATGAAGAAGTTCATTTACCCTTTAGTAAAAGAAGGAGCGGAATCATAATCAGGAGAGCACGATCTTGAAGTATGAAGAAGTTCATTTACCCTTTAGTAAAAGAAGGAGCGGAATCATATTCAGGAGAGCACGATCTTGAAGTATGAATAAGTTCATTTATCCTTTAGTAAAAGAAGAATCAGAATCGTATTCCAGGCGCCGACCTTAAATATGAGAAAATTTATATATCAGATAAGCAGCAGCCTCTTTATTTGAGTGCTTATTCATTTTGGCATGTAAGTCCCTTCCAACGATAAGTGACAGTTCTCCCTCGAGAAGCTTATCAGGGCATTTCCTATCCAAGTCCATTTATTTTGGCATACAGCCGGTTTTTACCCTGTATATTTTGATATGGATTTCTGAAAAGTCCGTCCAATCCCATCACGAAGGATAATTTATAGAAGCTTGGATGTTATTCTTTGCTCAATGCTCCAGCATTCTATAATTGATCTTGCAATCGTGTAGATCCAGTTTTATTATTAGATATTCCCCAAGTGGAGGTCATCTCATAGGTGCCATCTCCATTTAAGGATCTTATTCTTAAAGTCCATTTATTTTGGCATACAGCCGGTTTTTACCCTGTATATTTGCTACGGATTCCCGAAAGGTCCGTTTGATCCTGTCACGAGGGATAGTTTACGGAAGCTTGGATGTTATTCTTTTCTCAATGCTCCAGCATTCTGTGATCGATCTTGCAATCGTACATGATCTAGTCTTCTTTTTAGATTCCCTAGTGGAGGCCGTCTCATAGGTGCCATCTCCATTTGAGAATCTCGTTCCCGTTCTAAAAATGACAATTGGCCGTGTTTGCACCAGTTGACCATCATTTTAGAATTCCCCAGTGTTGTACCGTGTCCCAGCGTGTCGTTTTCCCCAGTGTGTTCTGCTCGTAGCGTCTGTCCCTATGTCGTCGTATTCGTCAGCATCTTCACATTCATCATTCCAGCATACGCATCATATCATATTCATGGCGTCGTCTGCATTAGTCTGTTCTCGTTTGGTCTATAGCATTGCATATCACCGCATATAAGGGCAAAATTTTCGGTTATCTATATTTAAATCCCTCCACCATGATTCCTCGAGTCTCCGTCACTCAAATCATCCGGTGTAGCTATTTAAATAGGGGCAACTATAATACCCCAAATTTTACCCTTACATTTAGTCATCCTTATCGCATATCATTCCATTTGTAATCACTAACCAGTCCTAGAGTTGATTTGTTTTGCATGAATCCAGTTCAAGGGCGTTTTGGTCATTTTATACCATGTTGGCCAATCCTGAAGAAAATCGATCTCTAAGCCTCGGGGCGTTCAGACCATGATACGTGGGACAGTTGTCTGTCATATAAGTTGGTCATCGTCAAGGCATCGAGCTGGCACGGTTTACTATTGAAAATTTCCGGGAGTGTATCTAAATTTGGGTCGTTCATTTGCTTAAGGTTCAAGACCATTCTGGGCGGGGTTCCCTTTCAGTTGATAACGCGTTCTCTTGATATGCAATGATGGAGATTTAGTTTGAATTCCCTCAAATTTAATCAGGCGGTGAGATTAAGGCCACGAGAGGAATAAACACAGGGACGAGAAATTAAGTACATATGTATGTCATTCGCGAATGTTTATACTTTACAATTAGGAAGTGAATTCAAATATTTGTGGATTTTTTTATTCATAAATATTTATAATTTACAACTAAGAAGTAAATATAAATATTGGGAATTCATAAGTATTTGAGATTTCAATTGAGAAAGAAATAAGTATTTGTGGAATTTTATTTCATAAGTATTTAATTTACAATTGAAAGGAATAAATGAATATTCATTTTTGTGTTTACAAGAAGTGTCATTTGCACTGAGCATCTACTCTAAAAGAAGGTCCTAAAAGAATCCTAAGTGTTCTTCATGATGCCCTTGAGTGCTCCACGAAAACCCCGATCACCTGAAAAAATAAGAAAACAAACAGAAGCAAGAAAGGGTTAAAGGTGATTTTTGACACTCTCAGAACGATGTCATCATCGAGTGCCGGGAGTGGCACAACCGAAGCTGCATCCTACCCCCGTTACCGATCCGCGCCATTAGCGTCAGATCAGGTAACATCTGTTCTTATCTGAGGGGCAACCGAGAGATAAAAGAGATAAAAGAAGCGGGACTGATTCGCTTTTGCCGCAATTGGATTCATTTCAAAATCATGTAAATCCCAATTTACTTTCCAAACTGATACAAGGGTAAAGCAGCACAATCAATTTGGTCATAAACCCGGATGCCGACGGGTATGAGCCACTTTGTGTTCAAAGTTTGTCAACACCTGAATTCACCACAACAGCATCAGTACCAAGTTCAGAGCAGAACTCAAAACTAAAGCAATTCACAAAACAGCACCAAAGAATCAAGTTCGAACCAAACAAGAGAAACAGTTTAGGTTCATAAGAAGGAAAGAATTCAGCCAAGTTCAGAATGCATCAAAAGAAGCCATAACAACAACAAGGCAAAAGAAAAAGCACGCTCAGTTCAATTCAAGAACAGAAAGAACAAGTTCATGTCCAGAAAAATAAGACACAGTAGAAAATCTGTCACAGAGCAGCCTTAATCAAAGCGCCGAGATGGCTCACCAACATCATAGAAAGGCAGACGGATACAAGCCCCGGTTGCCTTCGAAAAAGCCTGTCAAAAGAGCATCAAAGAGCTAACATGTCAAGGTCTAGGTTCAAATCATATCAGAATGAAACAGTTCAATTCAAAAGACAATTAGAAAGAAGCCCATAATCATGTCAAAGACTAAAAGTCAGTTCACTGAAACTTTATCAGTCACGGTGATCCCAACCAAAGGTGGAGGTCACAAGTACAAAAGCTTAAGGGCTCAGCTATGCATCACAGCCCAATCAGAGAGACCAAGAGGAACCAGTCAACTATTATAATGAATCAAAAACCAAAATGGATGGAACAGGGATTCAACCCTCAGTTTAACCATCATTGGGCGTGAGAAGTCGAGCGGCTGGGAGAGCCACGGCCATAACCGTTACCAACTCCCTACCGAACGTCGAACTGCAAGCATCGGTAATTTCACACAAACTATCATCTCAAGCACAAAATGACTGCTCAGACTCGTGGGTCATCATCGCTAAAGCCATGCGACCAAAACCAAATGGCATTGGCATCCAACATAGGTTCAGACGAAGCGTCATCATAACCATTGGCCTTCCTCGGAAAAAATTGACTTAACCCAAAACAACAGCATCTGTCCTGAGAATGAAGAAGGAAAAAGGTTAATAAGCTCGTATCGGTAAAACAGAAGTACAAACTAAGAACTGCATCAGAAAAACGTATCAGTTCAGAGTAAGCCTCAACCAAATGCGCAGGCCACGGTGGAGAAGCGAAATGCGAAGCCGAGGCTCAGCTACGAACATCATTGCCCCAAACTCGCAGTCACAAATCAGTTCAAGATATTAAAGATATTCAAAGCCACATCAGAGGGATCCATGGGCATCACAGTGAAATTCGGAGAGGCGTATCAATATTAAGTAACATATCTGCAACAAAACCAGAAACCCACATCAATTCAGATTATCTAAATCACACCTACGAGCGAAACTATACCAGAGAAAGAAAGTAAGATAAGCTCGCATAATCAATTACGTATCAGTTCAGAATAAATCCCGACTAAAGGTGCAAGGCACATTGGAAAAGTAAAGTGCAAAGTTTAAGGCTCAGTTGAACATCACAACCACAAAATTCACAGCCATAAACCAGTTCTGAAAAAGAAAAAGGAAGTTAATGAAGTTCGTGACAGAAAAAACCAATTCATTCAAAGGGGAGCCCACATCTGAGAAAGCCAGAAATACAAGTCAATATAGGTTATCCAAGTCAAAGTGGATCCAGTTATCCAAATGAAATCCAGAGCATATCAGTGAAATCCAAAAGGCGGAATCCAAGCTAAATCAGAAAAGGAAAGAAATCGCATCAGAAAATCAAATCAATCCCAAACAATCTCCTCAAATCGTATCAGTAATAATAACGCAAGTCAAATATGGTCCAATCCCAAAAAGAGAAAATGAGAGAGATATAAAAAGGGGTTAGATCACCTCGTTGAAACCCTAGACGAAAACGGCGAAGAACACCAAATAAAGCTGCGAAGAAGACGAATCGTGAAACCCTAGCGACCGCGAGAGAGAGAGAGAGAGGAGAAGGGTTTCATCGAAGGTGACCATCAGAGTACGAATCGAAAGATAAAGGAAGGTCCACCAACGCCGCCTCCATCCACGACGGGCAAACCTTCCTCGGAGGCTCAGTTCACCATCATCGCCTCTCTTCAATACCGATTGCGAACAAAAAACGTAAGCAAGGAACATAATACCGTCATTTTAACATTGTTCGGTTTAATTTCAGGGTTTTCAATGATTGAAGAAAGAATCACAGAGAGAGAGAGACGATGAGGAAGACGAAGGCTTAACGGCGCCGCGAGGGACATAGGGTTTCTGAAACCCTAATTTTTTCCTTTTTCTATATCCCACCAACCGGGTTGGGTCCGGGAGTGATGACCGGCCCAACCCCTTTTATTTATTTTTTTTTCTTTCTTTTTTTATAATTAGTTAAACTTTATTAAACTTTTTTAAAACTAATATTGAAATTGTTTTTTTATAAAATAAGAATTAAAAAACTTTTTTATATAAAATTAAAAAACCTTTTTATAATAATAAATAAAAACCATTTTTTAAATAAATGAATTAAAATCCTTTTTAAAAAAATATAATAATTAGGTTAAAATAGTTTTTAGGGTTTGAGTTAAATTAATATTAAGAATTTCATTTTTAAATTGAAGATTATATCACAAAATAAAACCACAAAAAGATGCATAATTTTACTTCGTCACCATCTGACAATTCTGCCCATTAACGGTGTTTGCTCGTTTTGCAGTTTATTGCGTTTACCGTTATTTATTTCATTTTTATGTCATTATCATTTTGTGTAACTGCTCCTCTCATGTAACTTCGCGAACTTAACAATCGCTCTCTAATTTCTGCCTTTAAATTTCCGCCTGCATAGTTTAATTAGCATTTTATCTCTGTTTGCATGATTCAATTTCTCACACTTTCACCAATTATTCTGTCACAATACACACCTCCGAAGGAATTAGGTATAGCCGTTTGACCGCCGTGTCAATAGTCCTCAAAACTTCAAACCCTTACAAACCCTAATTTTTACAAATGCCTCGCCGCAGGCAAAATTACAATTTTACCCCTAGCATTAGGTCAAAGAGCCGCCGCGCTCATTTTAGGGTTTCCCGCCGCGGAATCCCTAACCTAATTTAACCCTAATTACAACTTAACAATTCAACGTAGAGATTTGGAGTTTCTACACTCCACGTAAGCGTGTCCTTAAGACATGTTTATTCCCCTTGAGACCTTGACCACAGTCAAGAAGTCTCTAACCTCCCTTTTGAGGGGAACTACGATTACTCTGATTCCATTCCCGTAAGGATACGTAGGCACAAGATGCGATGTCTTGCCGAGTAAACTTAGAATTAACCCCTTAGGTTTATTTTCTCACTTTTAATCCCTTTGTACGTATACCTTAAGCACATAAATAAAGCAAAAATAGTAAACATTTGAACAAAAGGTTCCCGTAGAGTACTACGGAAGTTTAGGGTGCTAATACCTTCCCTGACCTTAACCAACCCCCGAATCCTAGAATCTCCCCGCATTGTGTTTACGATGCAAAAATAGGTTTTCCCTCTTTTGACCTTTTCCTTCGGATAAATCAAAGAGCGGTTGTGAATTGAATTGTGATTCGAACTAATTAATAGTTTGTGATCCTATTTCCACCGCAACAGAAGAAGTCCATGAAGGCACGTTTGGTACGCACGCCGGCGGGCATGCAATGACAAGAAAGATCCTGAGAGCAGGATACTACTGGCTGACGATGGAGTCGGATTGCTTTAAATTCGCGAAGAGATGTCATAAATGCCAGATTTATGCTGATAAGATTCATGTGCCACCGTGCCCGTTGAATGTCATGTCCTGCCCGTGGCCGTTCTCTATGTGGGGAATCGACATGATAGGCAAGATCGAGCCCACTGCATCTAACGATCATCGCTTCATTCTAGTAGCCATCGACTACTTCACCAAGTGGGTGGAGGCAGCCTCATATGCTAACGTGACCAAGCAGGTGGTGGCTAAATTCATAAAGAGGGACATCATCTGTCGTTACGGAATTCCCGAGCGGATCATTACTAATAATGGTTCGAATTTGAATAACAAGATGATGAAGGAGCTGTGCCAGAATTTCAAGATTGAACATCACAACTCATCGCCTTACCGGCCGAAGATGAATGGCGTTGTTGAAGCGGCCAATAAAAACATCAAGAAGATTGTACATAAGATGGTTGTGACCTATAAGGATTGGCACGAGATGTTGCCATTTGCATTGCACGGTTATCGTACCACGGTACGTACATCAACCGGGGCAACTCCTTTCTCATTGGTGTACGGTATAGAAGCTGTCCTACCGTTAGAAGTTGAGATTCCTTCTTTGCGAGTTTTGGTTGACGTAAAACTCGATGAGGCAGAATGGATTAAGAACCGACTAAACCAACTCAGCCTGATGGACGAGAAGAGCTTAGCATCGATTGCACATGGTCGTCTGTACCAAAGCTGAATGAAGAAAGCCTATGATAAGAAGGTGCGTCCTAGAAGCTTTCAGACGGGTGATCTCGTCCTGAAGAGGATTCTTCCTCCACACTCCGATCACCGGGGCAAGTGGACTCCTAATTACGAAGGTCCGTACGTCGTTAGCAAGGTCTTCTCGGGAGGAGCCTTGTTGTTATCCACGATGGATGGCGAAGATTTTGCATCCCCGGTGAACGCGAACACAGTTAAAAAATACTTTGCTTAAAGAATGACCCGCTGGAAAGAAAAAGAATATCCAGGCAAAACTGGGGCATCCCGGCGAACCATAAAAAAGAAAAAGGTTCGGGAAAAAGTTAGGGATATAAAAGAAAAGAATGTACACCCGCAAATTCGAAAACCTGGAAGGGAGACTTTGGCAAAAAAGGGTATCCCGGTGAATCGAAAACCCGGAAGGGCGATTCAGGCAAAAGTTAGGGATTTGAAAAAGCAAATGACCGTGTTCCGCGTATGAACTCTCATTGTTTAGTGGTTTGGAAGACCTGAAGGCCGTTTATCTGAATCAATCTCTTCTGAAGCTGAAGCGTCGGAGAAGTATCGAAGCCGAGTGGGTCATAGAGGGATCAACTCATGGTGTTCGTCTACGCCTCATTGCCGACATTTGTGTATATTTATGTTTTATTTTTGCGCGGCTTCCTCATTCCAGGGGCTTGCATCTGTTGTAAACATTTTTGCCCATTCAGGGGTTCGTTATCAATAAAAATATACTATTCAGCAATTCTGTTTGTTTGTTTAGCATCTATCTGTTTTGTTTGCGAAAAAGAACGCCGATGTTTTTGATAAAATGCGCATACATAAACTTACTGGCCTAGGCCACTGATTGTTGAAACAATGAATTACTTGAATATTGTCAAAAGATGATAACCTTGATAGGTCCCTTTGAGAAGGGTATCTTGTCTGTTGTTTGTATTGTTGCAGGTGTAGCATATACCAGGCAGTACGCCGTATACATCCCCAAGCAGGATGATTCCTTCTTTTCCAGCAAGTTCAGCAGCACCTCCCCGTGGAGTTTGAACATGAGATCGTAAGCATTGATATGTCTCCCCAAGCAGAGAAGATTCTCTCCCCAACCAGATGTATCCTGAAGGAATGTCATCTCCCCAGCTGAGTCATATACTGAAGCGTGCAGCAATTGATATTTCAGACTAAAGTCTCCAGCAGAATTGAAATTCCCCACAGTGTTGTATTCTCCCCTTGTAAGCAGGATGATTCCTTCTTCCCCAGCCGAGTTTGCAGATCCCCAAGAGAGCCGAGTCCTTGGGAGCCGTTCAGGCCATGATTGGTTTTCTCTAGTAGAGTGTTGAATAGCTGATGCTGTATTTTCCCACTGGAGTCGTTATCTCCAGGAAAGTTTAGTCGCGAAGGCCGCGCAGTTTATTTCTGCGATTGATATCGTTTCCTCAGTAGTTTGTGGTTTGAGTACCCAGATGAGCAGGTTCAGGTTCTCATAGAGCTTTATCCCCCTGCAGCAGTCGACTGAAGTTCGTTTCCCCAGGCGGAGTCCAATTGAGATTGGTGTAACTTCTCCTCCTTGGCAGGATGAGTCCTTCCTCCACCAGAGTGGTTCTTTCTCCTTGACAGGAGGCTTTTCCCTTCAACATTTATTTTGCTGATGGGGTCGTAGCATTTTGCATGATTGCATAGCATTTATCCTAAACGCGTAGCATTTCCACCGTATGGAGCATTGCGCCATTGTCGATCATATGCATATGAAACATGAGCTAGGTCGTTACCGTTCTTGTTTTGCAGGTGTTCCCCGACAGGGTATCTGCTTAGGATGATTCCTGAAATCTCGGAAGAGTTAAGTGGCAAGATGATTCTTGAATTCCCCAGCAAAGTCGTTTGCCCAAGATGATTCTTGAATTCCTCGGCGAAGTTGTTTGCTTAAGATGATTCTTAAAATCCCCAGTGAAGTCGCCAAAGCTAGTTGCTCAAGGTGACGCTGGAGTCCCCGGCAGGGTGTTTGCTCAGGATGATTCCTGAAATCTCCAGCAGAGTTATTGGTTCAGGATGATTCTTGAAGTCTCCGGTGGAGTTGATTGTTCAAGATGATTATTGAAGTCCTCAGCAGAGTGGATTCCCCCAGAATGATTTCTGGAGCCCCGAAGCAGAGTTACTTGATAGTTCTCCAGAATCCCCAGCGGAGATGCGTCATCCCCAGCAGGTTTCTGAACAGCGAAGTTGAAACTTCCCTTGAAGACTTGATGATTGAAGTCCGACAGCGGTGCCAGAACCCCAGACTTACTGGCGAAGTCCAACTGTGATGTCGAAGCAGTTCTACTAGCTGATGCGGAGTGCCTGATGGTAGAAGCTTAGATACCCCTATTTGGTTCATGACTGACCAAGAAGTCTATTCCCGACTTACTGACGAAGTTCGGCTGACGCCCAAAAACTGCTTTGAATGCCCGATGGCATGATTAACTTGATTGTTGATTTGATGAGTCCCGAGGAATTCTGGTGCCTGACGGCATGATCGACCGTGTATCACCGGTTACCGTGCAGCTAATATTTCAGTTTCCGAAGATTTGTCCCCATCGGAGTACCGTGTACTTGTGCAGTTGGAAAATTTCCGGGTTTGTTGGTATTCAACCGTCTTTCACCTTGACTGTTTGAGAGTCGTTCGCTTCTCGCCCAGTCAGGTCCAAGCCGTTTGAATAGGGGCAACTGTTGTACCCCAAAATTTGCCTAACATTTCTTTACCTAGCTTATGTTTCATTTCATTCACATTAGCATTATCATTTGCATTTCATTGACATGTATGCAGGAGATCAAGAGGTATGATTACCAATCAAGAGCTATACAAGACTTTGAAGCTATCTAAGAAGGTTATTCAGGTGCTCAAGGGTTGATATCCTTGTCAGAGAAGTTAAAAGATCCTCAGAGAGAGTGGTTGGAACCCAAGAGGGTGTGTCTCCTAACTTGAGAGTTATGGGAGATCATCAGATGATTCTGAGGTCATGAATATGGACTGGAGGTCTTGAGAGAGCTCATGAGAAGTGTTGAAGGTCACTTTGAGGCCTAGACAGGTCATTGTGTAAGATTAAGAAGCCTCAGCCATGATTGGTGCAGCTAGGGTTTGACTGGGTCAACCCTAAGTCAACTGATGATTTGAAGAAGGTTGAGACCTAATTCAAGAGCCATGTGATCATGGATTGATACATTGGGATGCCATAAGGATGATTCCAAGGTCAACTCATCATGATTGAAGAGTTTGAGAAGTTTCAAGCTAGGGTTTCTAAGGCTTGACAGTGTAAAATCCCCTAGTTTGACCCCTATCTTCAAGGCAGTTTAGCTCAAGATGTGATTGTCATCTCATCTCACCCCCAACATGAATGTTGTAGAGCATGATCTTAGATTTAATTTAAGTGCTATAAGTCCTTGATAGGATTTGTAAAACTCAAGTTATGACTTTGACAAGTTACAGGTCATCTGAGGTATGTGAATTTGGAGCTTGAAAGTTGTCCAACTTGCATGAAATGTTTTCCATAGAAAGAGGATTCCTATGAACTTTTGGTCAACACTAATGTTGTTCCTTATCCTCTTAGCTTTCTATAGAGTACTAGAAGTCCTTGATAGGATTTGTAGAACTCAAGTTATGGCTTTGACAAGTCAAGGGTATTTTGGTCATTTGGAGATTATAGGTCATTTCAATCATAAGGCCATAACTCCTATCTGCAAGCTTCAAATGGGAAAATGTCCAACATCAAACTTGTTCAAAATGATGTTTTAAGGCTAGCCAAGAGGTCATGAGAGGTTGGAATTTCTTGTGGCTCAAAATCACAAAAATGGCTTAAAATAAGGATGATTTTCAAATGAACCAAAGATGGAAATTGGGATTTTTGATCTACATGTCCAAACCAAGGCATGTAATATGTCATTTTGATTGTAAAACACATTTTAAGAACATTGGTATTGCCACAGTTTTGAGTTGAGGTTTAATTTGAGGACTTGCTTTGAAAAGTAGTTACTTACATCTTAAGTAACAATTGCCAAACCAAAATTCAAGGCATAACCAAAGCTCCTTTCAATCCAAACACATCCAAAATACCATTAGGAGAGAAATTGGGAGAGAATGAGGGTGAATACAAGCTGCCAACATGAGCTGTTATGAACACACCATGAGATGAACTTTCCTTGACATGAGAAATTGAATTTCTCATTAGAGGGATCTAGAGCTTTCTAGATCATCCATACATGTTCTATATATGATGTAGAAGGGGTTCAGATTAAAGGTTGGTGATAATTGAAGGAGAGAATAGAGATTGAGATTGAAAATTTCTTGCTTGCAACTGAATTCGGTTACACTATTTTCTTCACTTTCCATCCATTTTCTTGAGTGCAATCACTTCCATCGATGCTAGTAATTGATTCCAGATCATAATCAAGGCAAATTCGTGGCTGAATAGTGTTCTTACTCTCAGATTTCTTCACCTGCAACTCAGAATTGGTTCCAAGAATCCAGAGCATTTCCATCCATTTCATTGCATACAGAAGTTTGGTTAGAGGTTAAGGAAGGGTTCTGCAAGCTCTTGAAGGTTGAGTTGAAGAATCAACCCTTCTGTTTGCTCAATTTTACAAGGTATGCAACTCTTGTTCCATGGCTTAATTTAGGTAGAATCAAGAGGAATTGTTATGGTAGATGCATAGTAGAATGGTGTAGGAAGGTTTATGGATCATTAATTTGAGAGTTAGTGACCAATTAGGGTTGGTGCCATTTTCAGTTGAGATTTTGTTCTTGCAAATCTTGAGCTTTTAGGATGATTAAGTGGTATAGGAAGATTCCTTGTGAGATTTGGGACAAGTTTCGTGTAGAGACCATTTGCAATGGAGGATCTTAGAGAGAGTTAGGGTTGGGGATGACGACCGGAGCACCACCGGCGACGGCCATGGCTGCGCGCGTGTTTCAGAATTTCAAATGGAGAAGATGACTTGATGGCCATCAGATCTTGGTTGGACTTTGACTAAAGGCATGATCCAACGGCCATGGATTGGTTTCAATTTGTGAAGGACTCTGAGTCACTTGCAACACTGCGTTTCATTAAGTTGGTGACAATGGGCTTAAGTGAGAACTGATAACCACACCCCCTTTTTGGGCCCAACCCTGAATTGAACTGAATTGCTTTGCTATCTGCACCACGCGTTTGTTATTTTATTTTGATTTTCACTTTATTTTTCATTTTATTCATGGTTATTGGAAAATTCATAAAAAATGGAAAAATAACTCAATTAATCCCATTATTTTTGCCATGGATTCATGATTGAATCTAGTATTTTTTAGATAAAAAATATTAATATTCCATGCATTTTCTGATTTTATGTGCATTTTTACATTTTAATTGATATTAAAATAATCATGGTTGATGCTTGATTTTGTTGAATTTGGTTTGATCATATGATGATGATTTTGGCCTTGATTTTTTGTGTGTAGATAGCATAGATATGCATGCTACCCATAGATTTTTATCACATTTTTGTGATGAATTCAAGTGGTAGTTTTAGGTTGAAACTTTAAGAGCTCCATTTTTAGGGTTTATGGTTGATACCTTGTGGTTTTGATTTTATTTTTAGAACTTGGTCGATGATTCAACCTCTGATTTTTTATGGTAGATTCATGATTGAATTAGGATCCCTTAGGAATTTTTGTAGGAATTTACAATGTAGTTTACTATTTTTGTTTGATTTTAGTTTAGGTGCTAACTTTAGATGATTCTAATGCACTAATTTGACTAGAATGGCTTCTTTAGTTCCCTTAGATTAGGGTTTTGTTTCTCTTGCTCTTGGATGAGGTTGAAGGCAAGTTGAAGATGTAATGGAATGCTTGAAGAAGCTTGGATGTGAAGATCTTCCCTTCTTTTGGTGTAGTGTTGATTAGGTGCTAAGATTAGGGTT
The DNA here is from genome assembly GCA_963859935.3 of Lathyrus sativus. NCBI lineage: Eukaryota > Viridiplantae > Streptophyta > Magnoliopsida > Fabales > Fabaceae > Lathyrus > Lathyrus sativus. The sequence goes on from OZ012737.1 coordinate 320,054,787, forward strand.
TGTAGGCAGAGCTTCTAGATAGATTCTTTTCCTGCATAAACATGGGAGATGTTGATCACTTCCATTCTTCCCTATGATGTAAGGTCCTCTTGTAAAGGCCTCATCCCTCCTTTGGTAGGATGTGTGGATCTTTACAAATTGGTAGAACCTTTGAGGGTCCCTTTCTCTGATGATAGGATGCTTAGTGGTGACCTTTGGTCTTCACTCTGCTACCAATCATCCCAACTTTGCTCTTGTTAGATGAATCTTTCTCCCTTGCTAGAGGATGTAATTCCTTTTTAGAAGATTGAATATGCTAGAGGTTGATACTTCTTTGTGTTTGAAGATTACCCTTAGAAGCTGAGGCTTGTAGATCAGGAAGAGCTAGTTGATACTTGTAAGGAAGAAAGAGATGAAGCTTGAGGAAGAAGAAAGAATAAGTTGATACTTATGCTTAATGTATAAAAAGCTTGGAGAAGCAAGTTGATACTTGCTATTGAAGATGATAGCCTTGAAGAGCTGTTGAAGACTGAAGACTGAACTGCTGTCAGAGGAGAGCTTTGCTGAGGAGCTGTAGAAGCTGTTGATCTGCTTTCTTCCCTGTCTGTTTACTTTCTGTGCAACTGTATTGCTGTGACTTGTTTGATTTGCTTGATGCATTAGAATAAGTCCATGCTTAGATTGTGTTAATCTAGGAGCATGATTTCATTAGAGGTTGAGTTGCTCCCTCTGCTTGTACTGTTACTGTATGGCTTTGCTTGCGGGTATTCGGTAGAGCCCAGCTCCCTTGCCTATGTGGTTTGTTATTTGCTTGATGGCATTTTACTTCTGCTGTATGATTGCAGTTATTGTGTTTGCTTGATAGCATGTTATTTCTCCTGTATGATTGCAGTTACTCCTATCTTGCTTGATAGCATGTTATTTCTCCTGTATGATTGCAGTTATTCATATTTGGCTTGAGGTTGATATGAGCTTGTGGAGGCTGATGTCCCACACACATTTCCTCCCTCACTTGCATTGCATGCATTTTACAGTCGTTTCAAACCTCAACTGTAGGATGAATCCTGAGCATGACAACATTAGGACTTGATAGTCTCCCCATGGAGTTCGTTCTCTTCTCATCTCAAAACAAATCAAAATACAGTAATAAAGGTTAACTGATGTCGTACGTTACGAGCCTTAAGCTATCTGAGAAAGGGTTGTCGGAGAGTTTCTTTTCGACAGCTTGGATGTTTAGTATGGCACCCTTTGGGTGACATGCGACGCATTCGCTCTCAGGTTATAGTCTCTAGTGCGATATTGGTTGCAAACATCCATAAAAAACAGTTCTTCCGTAAAAGACAGAAAACAAACTTCAAACCTTTTTGCCCCGTGGGCCCATAAGTCAAAGGAAAGCTTTTCTGAAGAAAAGAGTGTCGTTAACTCTCAGTTCTACCGCAAACGGTAACGCCTAAGTCTCCAAGGGTCGAGCTGCGTACACCAAACTGCTGGAACTGTTTGTTAACCCTACTCGATAAAACAGATGAATCTGAATTCCCGTAATCCGTATTATCCCGAACTACGTAAGCTCTAATCTCTCATACCTGTTGAGAGTACGTAGGCACAATAATGACGTATTGGCGAGCCACCTTCCCCGTAACCCGTAGTTAGGCGAACTATGTTGACTCTGATTTCTCATTCTCTGATGAGAATACGTAGGCATAAAGTGCGACGCTTTGCCGAGTCATTTTCTTTTCTTTTTAAGCCAGCCTTGATAGGTAGATAGATAAAACCAACCCGTCACATAAACACAACAAGCGTGGATCCCATCGAGTACGATGGACATGAGGGGTGCTAATACCTTCCCCTTACGTAACCGACTCCTGAACCCAGACAATGGTTGCGACGACCTTGTCTTATACCTTTTCGTCAGGTTTTTCCGATCGTTTCCTTTCCCGCTCTGAGGGATAAATAACGAAAGGTGGCGACTCTTCTGTTTTGCCGGCACCTTATTTTCGCGGTAGCGACAACTGATTTTGGTCAACAGGGAGGTTTTTGAATTCTTTTATAAGAGGGGAGGAAATAAAAAGGAAGAGACAACTCCCATTCTATCATTCCTTACATCTGTCTAAAACCCTAAATCACAGCTGAGAGCCTTGGGTTAGGTCTGTCCAAGATTGCCTCTTTTCCTTCAAGAATAAGTTTCAATCTCAAAGCTTGCATATAGGGAAGGAGTTCTTGCTTTTATTTAGCATTAAGTGTGGGAAGACGATAAAAGGTATGTAGTTTCGAATTTGCTCATCATTATGCATCATGTATGTGTGGATTGTGTTCTGACTTTGTCATGCTAGAGATTGGTTTGTGATTTGTTTTAACAAGTTGGTAGCTATTGTGTGATTGGTGTTTGAGTTTAGCATTGTAAAGACCAATTATCACTGTTTTGGAATTTGTAGGCTGGCTATTGAAATCAGTTTCCACATTTGATAGGTCTGTGTTGAAACTTAGCCTTTTATCTATTTGCTTAGTTGTGAATCTCAGGATGCTTTGTTCAATGCTTTTAGTACTATGACATGTCTGCTAAATGTTTATCAACATTGTTATGTTTGAGAATGCTTTGGTGCTGTTAAGGGCCATTTTGAGTTTGTCAACTCATATGAACTGTCAGTATGCTTGATTGGATTTTTAGCAAATAGGTATATCAATATAATGTTTTTGTTGAAATGATTCATATAATGTTTTACTGATCTATGAGGATCAACTTGGTCTTGTTCATGATTGTTGGCTTTCAAATTTGTTTCTCATGTTACAATTTGGTTTGAGTTCTTTTTAGGACAAGTTGGTAACTCTTTTTAGTGTTTAATAATTGGCAACTAAAACTGCCACTGTCACTTATGTTGGAATTTTGTTCTTGAAGTAAGTTTGTCCAGCCTATGTGTGCTTGTATTAGTGGCTGTCTTGAAAGAAGTATGTTCACACTATAATGAAAGCTTTTTGCTGCTTCTGTTCAGTTGCTATGCATGAATTTTAATTGGAATGCAAATGTATGTTTTGCCTTTGTGAAGGTACTGTGGAAGTGAATCATCATGAATGTTGTTATCCTTGGCATGATGTTTTGGTTTCAGTTTGTGTAAGGCCTGTTGTGAGCATGACTGGTTTTGTGTTTATCATGTGGAAAATGCCTCTAGACTTGTCATGCTTGCTGTCAATAAGAGAGGTTTAGGCTGTCTACGTTAATCTTTGAGCATTGTTGGGTTATATACTTGTGCTTTGCTTTGTGACTATCCATGTTGGAATTCACCACTTTGTTTCTGAAGCTATAATTGAGGCAGGCTGTTCAACCTATACTTGTTTCTTTGGAATTAATGTGTGTATTATGATAGCAAACTTGGCTGCTGTTTATGTTTTTTCCAAACAGGTCTTCTTTGTTCTTTGTTTTTATGTTGGAAAGCTTCCAATCATTTTGAGTCATTTACTGTCATGAGTTTGTAAATTGCCATTTGAGTGAAGTTTTGGAATAGTTGTTGGTTGATTTAAGTGTGGACCTGAGAAGTGATGTTTGATTCATAAATGCTTTGCTTGCTGTCCAGTTCATTTGGAGGTTTGCCAACCTCTGCTCTTATCAGGATTTTAGTGTGTTTGTGATCCATGTTTGATAAGCTTGTGTGCTGCCTGTTCTGTTTAAAATGTGAAATCTCTTGCATAAATTTATGCCACTGTCAAGACCATTTGTGTTAGGTTAGGTGCATTGTTATGTTTGACATGTATCATTCATCATGGTTTGAAGTTTGATTTGTCCACCCTGTGTGTTTGCACTGGTCTGCTGCTGTCATCATCATTTGTAGCATGGGCAACTTGGTTGATGAACTTGCTTATGTTTGTTAGTTTGAGTTTGTAAGTGCTGTTGAAACATGTAGTGCATGTGATCATTGATATTTGGTTTAATTCAGAGTTTGTGTAACATTGCCATGACAAGTTTGCAAGCTGTTTCTTGTTTGGTGTGTTTTGGATTAGATTGGGATATTGAGTTAGTAAGCTACCACTTAATAATATGAGAAAACTACTTTATGTTTGGTATGCTGTTGTATTTCCTCATGAGTACTGCTTGGGGCATTTCTTTAGCTTGATGTCTTAAGGTTTTTGTTGTGAACCGACCTTGTCTTTATTACTAACTCATGAATATGGTTTGGTATGTTGGTTATTGGTTGTTGTTTGATCTGTGATTTATGTCTAACTTTTTAAAACACCAACATGATCTTGTTCAAATTTGTATTTTGGTTGTGTCAAAATCAGTTTTCATTTGTTTGAGTTAGATGGTTCACATGGTTGTCAATTTACTCTTTATTGCTTTGCTTATGATTTTGAAAGCTATCATTGAGGTTATTACTTGAGTTGAACATTGTCATAATAGTATGGTTCATCTGAACTGATGTGAATTTGCCACTCTTACTGCTGTAAGTTGAAGTTGCTTTATGCTGAAGTTTTGTGTTTACCTTTTGATAAACATGACTGTTTTATACCTGCTGTTTGCTCATAGATGTTTGATTCAGTTTTGTATGCAACTCTTGGCATGTTGAATTTGTATTGCTTGATGTTGTCCCATTCTGTTTTGTTTCTACCATTATGTGTTGTCCATTTCCAAATCATATTCACATTTGCAACTCACATACCATAATCTTGATCTGTTGTTTTTTTGAACAAACTTTCTGCTAGAATTCATTCCATATCATGTTTACAACTTGCTCAGACTGTTGCATATCTCTAAAGGCACTTGTGGTGATCTCTGAATTTCAAAACACATTTCCAAACCCTCATTTGCATGTCCTATCGAATTTCATTTTGTGAGCATTGTTTGGAATTTCGATTGGTGCCATTGTGATCCTCATGGAATTTCAAATGATTTAGACTTTTATTTTGCGAAAATTGGTGGAGTTTTGATGGAGCTTGGATTGAAAACGTATTTGGATAGTTTGCTTTGTCTTTTTTTTCAGCTACACGCTTATTTAAGTATTTGTATTAATGGAGTGGCATCAATACACGGATGTATCGCCACCCCAGTGGTTAAAGCTTCGCCTTGCATTGCCCTTGTCCCGTGTTCGACCCCTGTTGGGGGCATTTTTTGCGTTTATCCATTTATTTTTTATGTATTATGATTTCTTCTTCGTCTTCCATTATGTTTCACATGTGCATGAGTGGTTGGGCTGGTTTAATGTTCAGTCTTAAACCCCTTGGTCAAGGGTTAAACCCTTAGTGTAGGCATTTCATTTTTTTTATGACATATTCATTTTATTTCCTTCATTTTATTTCTTTTCTTTTTAATTTGTTCTATTTCTTTTAAAAATTGTTTTAAATTTTATAAAAACCCAAAAAAATCATCTTTTATTATTTTAATATGTTATTGTATTTTCCGTGTTTATTTTATTTTATTTTCTATTTTATTTCATCATTTTTTTATTTCGAATTCGTCATTTTACTTCTTTCTTATTTCATCTGCGATTGATTTATTTAGTGTTTACTTGGCCTTGTGCCATGATCCCCCTAGGATTCCTAGTCCCTCCGTTTAGGATGGGAGTAGGAGAGACATTAGGTCTTCAATCCTATGCATGATAACATTAGGATAGTTTCATTCCCTTTCATCCCGACTTTAGGAGTATTGTGCATGATAACTTTAGGGTCCAGTTTCCCCTTAGCTTGAGTCTTTCTCTTCTCATCTCAAAACAATCATAAAACACTTAATAAGGATAATGAATGTTGTGCCATGAGCCTTATACTTGGGAAATGGTGATTGAGGGGCCACCTCTCGATTGCCTAGAGTGTCTAGTATACATCTTTAGGGCGATATGCGACGCATTCGATCCTAGGTTCTAGACTTTAGTATAACATACATTATGAACATTCAAATTCAAAACACTTCTTCTCTAAAAAACACAAAAACATCTCAAACCTCTTTCATTCTTCGGGATTCTAATCAAGAAAATATTTTCAGAAAAAAGAGTGTTGTTAACTGTTAGTTCTATCGCAAATGGTAACGCCTAAGTCTCCCATGCTCGAGCTGCATACACCAACTGCTAGAACTACTTGTTAACCCTACTCGGGCCTAAAAAACAAGTTGAACAAACCTGTGTTCCCCTTTAGCCTGAACTACGTTTGCTCTGATCTTTCATACCAGATGAAAGTACGTAGGCACAAGACGCGATGTCTTGGCGAGCAACCCCTTTCACCCGTAGTTAGCCGAACTGCGTTGACTCTGACTTCTCGCTTCATATGAGATACGTAGGCACAAAGCGCCGTTGCTTTGCCGAGTTACTTCTTTTTCTTTTGTCCTCAAGCCTATAGCTAGATAGTTTTAATCACCCTTTTAGATAGATAACAAGCGTGGATCCCGTTGAGTACGACGGACGTGAGGGGTGCTAATACCTTCCCCTTGCGTAACCGACTCCCGAACCCGAGATTTGGTTGCGATGACCGATCTTATCCCTCTTTTAGTTAGGTTTTCTCTGAGCGTTTCCCTTCCCTCTCTTGGGATAAATAACGCACGGTGGCGACTCTTCTGTCATTGCCGACCTCGATTTTCGCAGTAGCGACAACTGGCGACTCTGCTGGGGACTGGAATATCCCCTATGAGAGTCAATCCTAGCGCTTGTTTGTTTATTTTTGGGGTGTGTACATATTGTGCTTTATCTTTATTTGCTTTTCGCATTTTATTTTCCGCATCATATATCATTATTGCTGTGCTGTGGGGAGGGAAGTTTCGATGAGTGATAAGCCAGAACCAGGCTTGAGTATGAACCTAGCTTTAGTAGTGGAGATTAGTAGGAGGCCTGTTTGCTTAGCAGATACAATTTCCCATGAAATTCACACTCGGACGAGATTCTCTTTGATGATTTTCCTTCAGATCCTTAGGATCGGTTGGGATTTTGGATTTGAGAATTGTGGACTCTGGGAACCGATCATTTGTGAGTCAGCTAAGTGAGGTCTCTTCAGGAGATGATGATGCCAAACCAGAAATGATGAACGTATCATCATTTCTAGAAAGTTTGTGACGCTGATGAACACATAGGATGTCAAACCTTGTCAGTGGATAGGTCCTTACCTGTGAGAGGGATGGGGGTTGTGCAGGAAACTTTAGCTTTCAGACTACCCGGTTCTTTACAGTTTGGATTTTATCAAGGGGCCCTAATGTCATTATTTGGTTGTGACTAAAGTGAAGCGCCGACCTTCTCAAACAACAACACATCAATCTTGATCCCTTATTTGCATTTGCATTCGCATTTTCATCTATATTTCATTAACATGTATTTGTGTCACGGGTGTTTGTTTCCCTCCTGATTCTAGTAACCTTGCTATGGAGCCCTTGAAGAGTACGATGGCCTACAAGTTTCCAGCACCGGATGTCAGTACTTTATTGAGTTTGATTGCCTTGGGTGAGAAAGCAGTAATGGAAGATTTCAGAAAGTCTTACGGGAGATTATTGAGATATGTCTGCAAGCCTTCTGAATATGAGATTAGTGGTGTCTATGCTCTCTTACAGTTTTATGATGCCCAGTTGAGATGTTTCATCTTTCCTGACTATGTCTTAGCTCCTACACTAGAGGAATATTTTGAGTTGTTAGAGGTACCCATCCGGAATCGGATGCCGTTTGTCCATGTTGATACTAAGCCTGATCTGGCCGAGCTTGCCGCTATTTTGCACCTTGAGGATTCAGAATTGGATGGGAAGATGATCCAGAGACTTGGGATGTATGGTTTTCCTTTGCCTTGCTTGATTGAGAAAGCTTAGTAGTGTGCTAAGGATGGCTGTTGGATTGTGTTTAGCGTCATCCTGACTCTTTGTATATATGGTATTTTTCTGTTTCCTCATCTTCCAGACTTTGTGGATGTTGATGCGTTCTATATCTTAGCTTCAGGCAACCCAGCGCCCACCTTACTTGGGGATGTTTATCATTCTGTGCACTACAAGAATGAGAAACGAAGGGGAAAGAACGTAGCTTGTTGTGTTCCTTTGTTGTATGCCTATTTTCTTAGTCATCTACCCAAGACGGGTCCGTTTGTTGCCACTGCCAGTACGTTAGAATGGTCAGAAAGGTTGATGGGTTTATCTGTAGAGAATATTGTTTGGTTTGATCGAGACTTGCTTGGTAAAGATATTGTTTATAGTTGTGGGGGTTTTCCTAACGTTCCTTTGATCGGAAGGAAAGGTTGCATCAACTATAACCCTTCTTTATTGGTGAGATAGTTCGGGTACGCTTTGAGAGAGCCTCCTAGAGAAGAAGAGATACATGAATCTCTGTATCTTACTGGTTTATTGGAGGGTGAGGCTCTGGGCAGACTTGAGCATGCATGGAATAACATTCATCGGAAAGGGAAGTTGACTTGGATTCGTGCTAGGGCTGTGCAGTTTCTGATGCCATATCCTTCAGTTGCACCTCTATATCCTCTTATGATAGAAGAACCCACTACTGTAGATATCCAGAAATATAATCAGGTATTGGCAGAGAAGGAAGAGTTGAAGAAAGCAAATGAAGAATTAGAGAAAGAGATCATCCAGCTTAGAAGTGAGAAGGTCGATGCAGTTAATTCCTTTAAGAGACAAACCGAGCTTGTGAACAAACTGGGTACGGACCTGACTAAGGAGACTAGTGACAGAGAGTGCACAGGCCGAGATTTGAACGCCGCCTACAGTGTTCTTGCCACTAAGAAGGAAGAGTTGAATAAGGCTTACTTGAGGATCTCTAAGTTTGAATTAGTATGGAACGCCACGCTCACTAACAACAAGGAGCGAGAGGGTAAGCTGAAACAACAGATCACCAAGTTGAAGAGTCAACTCAGAGCAAAAGAAGAGAAGATCTCAGCGGAAGAAGCTCTCAGATATCACAGCGAGCATAGATTGAGCCAAGCTATCGCAGACCTGAAGGAGTGTAGATTGAGGGCAGATACCAAGAGAAGCAGACTTGAAGCATGCTTCGGAGAAGGAGCTTGGGACGACCACGTTGATAGTCTACAGCGCACCATCAGCCGACGAGAGCAACTCATACAAGGTCTACTCACCAGACCAGATCATCCTAAGACACGGAAGTTACTAGAGGATTTCCGGTCTTGGCACTCAGCTTGACTATCTTTCTTTATACCTTGTTGTTTTGCTTTTGTATCGACCACCATCAGGCTTGTTGATTGAGGTTATCGCTATTTAGTACTCAGCTGATGTATACACACTGTTGATTGGCTTGTTATTATACGAGGAGTTGTTATTCTGTTCACTTGTCTGTGGGATTTTTTTTCATGGTTGCTTTTTTCTAGGAACTAGAATCGAGGGGGAAATTTCTCTGAAACATATTTACATGTCTACATTTTGCATTTTTTGCATCCTTCATCATTTTCCATAGCAGGTGTTCTTGGGACCATTAATCTTATCTATGTATGGTTTCATTTCTAAAAGTTCACAGGATAGCAGACCCGACATTCCACAGGTACTCTACGAGGGGGAATCAACAACGAATTATGGAGCAAGTTCAGCTCGAGCTTCAGGAATTTCGCGAGAGGATGGTGCAGTTTATGGACATGATGCAGGGCGTAGCCAATGACCAAGAACGGTTGAGGACATTGGTGCAACCTCTGGTGTCAAGAGTTTATGGTAGTGGAGTTCTACATGGTGGAACCGCTGTTGTACCACCTCCTCCAGAAAATAGTACGCCACAGACATATGCTATCCTAACGGTTATCCCTCCTGGTGGAGGAAACCAGACTGGAATTTCTGTCCCAGTTCCAATAGGCCCTGTACAAGGTAACAACGGTCCCCAGTGGGATCAAGATGATCAAGAAGACATCTTCTCTCTGGGAGATATTGGGGCAGGATTGTAACCCGACGTTGATAGAAGATTTAAGGCGATTGAGGAAAAGATGAGAACCCTTGAAAGCTAAAATACTATGGGTCTGGATATGTCGAACCTAGGATTGATCCCAGGACTCAGGACTCCTCCAAAGTTCAAAGTGCCAGATTTCGATAAATACAAAGGAACAATATGTCCAAGGGTGCATCTTCGCTCCTATTTCCGAAAGATGTCTTGCATACTCCAATGATGAGAAGTTGTTGATGCATTTATTTCAAGATAGTCTGTCGGGACCATCCCTCGAATGGTATATGGATTTAGAGCCAGTTAATGTCAGAAGCTGGAGGGATTTGGTAGAAGCTTTCGTTAAGCACTACCAATACAACAGTGACCTAGCACCGAACCGAGTACAACTTCAGAATTTATCACAGAGAAGTAACCAATGCTTTAAAGAATACGCACAAAGATGGAGAGAGCTTGATGCCAGGGTTCAACCTCCCATGGTGGAGAGAGAACTAATTGATCTATTTGTGGCCACATTACCGGGAATTTACTATGATAAGTTAGTGAGCAGCATGTCTGGGAGCTTTTCGGACTTGATTATTACCGGCGAGAGAGTTGAAAACGGTATTAAAATGTGAAAGATACAAGCGGGAGATGGGACCTCATCTGGAGGTGGAAGGAAGATTTTTGGTGCGAAGAAGAGAGATAACGAGACAAATGCAGTGTCCGGCTTTAACAATCGAAATAGATATCTGAATCAGCGTCAACAGCGACCATATTATCAGCAACCTCCACAAGTAGCTAGTATTGCCATCCCGACGGTACAACCACAACAACAACAACCACGTCAGCAACAGCGACCTCAACAACAAAATTATGCACCGAGACAGTTCCAAGATCGGAGAAGGATGATGGATAGGCACTTTGACACACCACCGATGCCCTACGCTCAGTTATTATAACACTTAATTCAATTGCAGTTGGTCCAGAAAAGGACAATGGCACCTCTAACTGGTGAACCACCTCTCAGGTATGACGCCAATGCTAGGTGTGAATTCCACTCCGGCGCCCCCAGCCACAACATCGACAATTGTAAAGCCTTCAAACACAAGGTACAAGACCTTGTTGATAGTAAGGCTATCAACTTCAACCAGGATGCGCCAATTGTGGATCAAAATCCCATGCCTAACCATGGTAGGGGTGGCGGTGTGAATGCTACTGTTAGTGAAGAAGGCCTGAACTTGGTGTCCAATATGGAGAATCTGAAGACACCATTAGGTTTTGTGAAGAGCAAGTTGTTAGAAGGAGGGGTGTTACCGGGATGCGGAGAGGATTGTGAAGACTGTTTGATTTGTCCCGAAGGATGTCAGAATTTGAGGAACCATATACAACGCATGATGGATGAGGGCCTATTGCAATTTGATAGAGTCTGTGAGAAGAATGTTGAAGAGGTAGTCATTGAAGATGAGGACAAGGTGGCCACCATCTCCATCCCGTACAAAACAATTACAATTTTTGCGCCTCCAGCAAGGCCAACTATTGTATTCACAAAGGCAAGGCCTGTACCCTATGAGAGCTCTAAAGCGGTCCCTTGGAACTATGGGGCCGAGGTCTATGCAATAGTCAAAAGCAGGAACTGAAGGGTTCACTGTTGGATCTGTTGATAATTTGGTGGGAACTGGAGGAATGACTCGAAGTGGGAGAGTGTTTGCACCTCCCGAGGTAAATGCAGACAGAACTGACAAAGGAAAAGGGAAAGTAGTGGCTGGAGAAAGTTCTCAGACTAGAGAAAAGGAATTTTTGCTGAAGGACGCCGAGGAATTCATGCGTTTGATAAGGAAGAGTGACTACAAAATTGTGGATCATTTACAACAGACTCCTTCAAAGATTTCCATCTTGTCATTGCTATTATGTTCTGAAGCTCACAGGAATGCTTTGCTTAGAGTTTTGAATAATGCTTACGTACCTTAGGAGATATCTGTAAATCAGTTGGAAGGGGTGGTAGCACATGTCAATGCAGGTAACGGTTTGGGATTCATTGATCGTGACTTGACACCGAAAGGAAGAAACCACAACTTGGCTTTGCATATTTCACTTGAATGTCGAGGAACAGTGATGTCGCACGTCCTCGTTGATACAGGGTCGTCCTTGAATGTGTTGCCAAAGAAAGCATTGATGAAGATAGACCATCAGGGTCTTTATTGTACGCCTAGTGATTTGGTTGTGTGGGCTTTTGATGGAACCCGAAGATCTGTTTTTGGGGAGATAACTCTACCTATCCAAGTTGGCCCAGAGGTGTTTGAAGCAGTTTTTTGTAAGAACAGAGTATGCCTAAGAGGGGGGGGGGGGGGGGGTGAATTAGGACTTTTGAAATTTTTCCGGTTTTTATATGGTTCTTGGAAATATACTGGATGGTGTTCTTGGTTATGGGAAGCAGTAAATCAACAGAAAGAAAAAAGACACAGGATTTATAGTGGTTCCCCTCACAATCCGAGAGTACTCCACTCCCCTTTCAACATGAAAGAGAATTTTCACTATTGTTTAAAACAGTACAACCTATCACACCATCAACCGGTGAGGCCTACTATCAAACAATAAAACTCACAAGTGTACAAGAACAATCCTCTTGTAAACACTCACCCTTGTGTCCAACAATCCTGGATCACAAGTCAAAATACAAAATGATTGTAATGAATTTGGATTGAGTATAATTGTCAAAGTGATCTTCTCCAATGAATCAAAGTTCACTCTTTGTAATTTTTCAATACAAGTGTTCAATGAATGTGAAACTTTCAATGCAAGTATGAACACTTTTGAAAAATGAATTTGATTCTAAGACAATTTTAAAAATGAGTATTGGTTTTTTTTTTGTTGGTGTGTTTTTCAAAATGAAAAACTCAGAATTTATATGAGTAAAATAACCTTTCACAAAAGGTATGATTTTAAAAGATTCAAACCATGAAAAGGTATGATTTTAAAAAATAATTTTGAACTCAAAACAAAGCAATTTTTCACTGCACGTTCAGTGTTAATCGGTTAACCCATATGGTTAATCGGTTAACACTGGTACGTTAGCCCAGAAAATTCAAAATTCAAAATGGTTAACCGGTTAACCCATATGGTTAATCGGTTAACACTGCTAATTTTCAGAAAAAAGCTTTTTAAAATTAATGTTATACCATTTTTAAAGTTTCAAAAACATGTGTATGTATTATGCACAAAAGATTGATGTTTTTGAACACTTGTATATCAAAATTAAAAAGGTGGATTTGATATACCAGTAATGCAGGCAAGTCTGGAAGAATCAGTTCCATATAGCTTGACTTGAAAGATAGCTTGACTTGATCTTGATGACTTTGAACAGCTTGTCTTTTTTCAATCAAGAGATATTAACTTTGAGTAGCATTGACATCATCAAAACTTGAGACTGAAGCATGCTTCTACATTCTCCCCCTTTTTGATGATGGCAATCAAAAAATGTTGTGCGATATCTCTTGGTTCTTGATCTGGTTCTCCCCCTATGTCTAACACTCCCCCTATCTTAACAGAGGACAAAAAATCTGCACACAGAGAGATATTAACAGAACCAAGCTCTTCTCCCCCTTTGACATCAGCAAAAAGGAAGAGCTTTCAAAGAAACCACAAGATAGCAACAAATATAGTAATAAGCACATGCAAAGCCAAGTAAACACAAAGCACAAACATAGTACATATAAAATGCAGCAAATAGAAATTGTACTGGTTACAATAAAACATAGTTCAAATGAAAGCATAAAAACTTATAAATAGAAAGCAAAGCAATAAAAACAACAGCAGCAGCATATTCTCTAAAAATCCTCATCCGCCATATCCTCCTCCTCTTCTTCCTCTTCATTTTCTTCATCAGATACAACAGGGCTGTCAGGGTTGGTATGGTGAGAAGACAGGACAAGGTTCCGGAGGGAAGCAATGGCCCGGGAGGTTTCTCTATGCTGAGTCATGATAGTTTGGTAAAGGAACTCGTTGGTGATGCCTCCTGCAGGTACGGGAAAGGCCTGGTTAGCATTGGCTCCTTCTTCTGAGTACTTGTAAGTACCGTCATTATCCTTAAAAATTCCAGTATTCTTGACAATTGTAATCTCGTTGATCTCATTGGTGGTTGATTTCATCTTGATGGTTGGTTCACGGTTAAGATCCAAAGTAGTCAATTCCAAAATTCTTGATATCAGCCGTGCATAAGGAAGACGGGTCGACAGAGATAGTTGTTGTTGAAGGTGATACATGATGGTCAGAATCCAATTGACACGAATCTTGTTCTTGATGGCGAAAAGAAGTTGCATTTCCAGATCATTAATTTGTGCATGATTCGAATCCTTGGGAATCAGCACATAGCAGATTATATAGTGAAGCATCCGATCAGAGACGGTAAGATTCTTTGCATAGCACAACAGACGAGCAGTACGTTGGTTGGCGATAATCATCTCCTTTGGAAATCTGCAGATCTGATAATAGAACTCCATCTTGTCGTAGTTGGACCACGGCCCTTCCACGTGGTTAACTCCCTTTCTCAGAAAATATCCAGATGATGGTATGTTCAGCATTGCAGCAACATCAGACAGATTTTCTTCAACAACACAGTCTCTAACAATTGTTTTCATAATATGCTCATCATTTGCATTTAGAAACACAGACAGTTTATGCAAAAAGGATTTGACAAGATCCGGGTAGCAGTTTCCAGAATCAGACACAAATTTATCGATCCTCTGATATTTGAGTAAAGCAGGAAAATCAAAAGATGATGCAGGAAAAGCCTTAAGATTCACATACTTTACCGGAAGGATAGACCGAACTCGGACTTTGAAATCCATTCTGCGCTTCTTGGTTGTTTCCATAGGAATATCTTCATCAGATGCAGAGTGATGTTCTGGAAGCTTTCCCTTGCCGCGGTTTGATGCTGAAGCCATGGATGGAGGTTTGAGAGAAACTGGGGTTGTGGGTTCTGAGGAAGTTAGGGTTTGAGAAGTTATGGGGAGTTTTTCCAACTTTTAAGAGTGGGAGAGAGAAGTTAGGATTTAAGAGGGAATGTGGATTTTGGATATGGATGTGGATATTTAAAAGAATATGAACCACACAGAATATATAAAGAAAAATATAAAATTTTCAAAAATTAATATAATTTTCGTTTCTGATTTTTGAAAAAATTTACAGTGTTAATCGGTTAACCATATAGGTTAATCGGTTAACACATTAAAAAATTTAATCAGAATTGAAAATTTAACAGTGTTAATCGGTTAACCCATATGGTTAATCGATTAACATGCTCGAATTTTTGAAAAATACATAAAAACAGAATGCATATACATGAAAACATATCACAATTAATGCATACATAAAATAGAGACAAGGATCAAATGTCACCTTCATCAAGAATTCCAAGTTCTCTCCGAATTTTGTAGAATGATTCTTTTGCCAAAGGCTTGGTGAATATGTCAGCGAGTTGGTTGTGTGTGTCGACGAAAGTAACATCAACATCTCTGTTTAATACGTGATCTCGAAGGAAATGATGCCGGATATCAATGTGCTTTGTTCTGGAATGCATAACCGGATTCTTTGTGATATTTATGGCACTAGTATTGTCACACCGTAGAGGAATGCATCCGAGGTCAACACCATAATCCAGAAGTTGTTGTTTCAGCCATAAAATCTGTGCACAACAACTTCCTGCGGCGATGTATTCTGCTTCGGCGGTGCTGAGTGCTACACAAGCTTGCTTCTTGCAGGCCCATGATACTAGAGCATTTCCGAGAATATGACATGTACCACTTGTACTTTTTCTATCGGTTTTGCATCCTGCATAGTCAGCGTCAGAATAACCAACTAAAGAACAAATACTACCTTTAGGATACCATAATCCAACGTTGGTCGTTCCTTTGAGATACTTGATAATTCTCTTCACAGCAGTGAGATGCGATTCCTTCGGATTTGCTTGGAAGCGCGCACATAAACAAACACTAAACATAATGTCAGGACGGCTTGCCGTCAAATATAGTAATGAACCAATCATACCTCGATATTTAGTAATATCAACTGGAGTACCAGATTCATCTTGATCAATATACGTTCCGGTTCCCATAGGAGTAGACATTATCTTGCAACTATCCATATCGAATTTCTTTATTAATTCCTTACAGTACTTGGATTGGTTGAGGAAGATTCCATCCTTGGTTTGTTTGATTTGTAGTCCAAGAAAATAATTTAACTTTCCCATCATGGACATCTCGAACTCTTCTCGCATCATGAGTGAGAATTCTTCGCACAGTTCTTTGTTTGTTGATCCAAATATGATGTCGTCGACGTAGACTTGTACTAACAAGGTGTTACCCTTGATCTTCTTTATAAACAGCGTCTTGTCAACCTTTCCTTTTGTAAATCCTTTCTCACATAAAAAGTTGCTAAGGCGATCATACCATGCTCGTGGTGCTTGTTTTAAACCGTAGAGAGCCTTCTTCAGTTTGAAAACATGTGAGGGATTTTTGAAGTCTTCAAAACCCGGAGGTTGTTTGACGTAGACTTCCTCAGTAATGTATCCATTCAGGAAAGCGCTTTTGACATCCATCTGGAATAACTGAAAATTCATAGAACAAGCGTAAGCAAGTAGTAATCTAATTGCTTCTAACCTTGCTACCGGAGCGAATGTTTCATCAAAATCAATTCCTTCCTCCTGGTTGTAGCCTTGTGCGACCAATCTTGCCTTGTTACGAACTATAATCCCATTCTCGTCAAGTTTGTTCTTGAACACCCATCTGGTTCCTATAATATGCTTATTGTCCGGCCTTGGTACAAGGGTCCAAACTTGATTTCTTTCGAACTGATTAAGTTCTTCTTGCATTGCTATAATCCATTGGTCGTCGCCTAAAGCTTCATCGATCTTTGATGGTTCAATCTGAGATACAAATGCCATGTTGAGACACGCATCCTTTAAGTTAAGTCGAGTTGCCACGCCTTGACTAATATCACGAATAACTTTATCAATTGGGTGATCTCTGTGTGTTCTCCATTCTTTCGGAAGATCTTGATTTTCTTGAGTAACATCTTCTTGTAATATTGTTTGATCTTTTGAAACAATTTCTTCATTTTGTGAAGTATCTTCGTCGGACTTATCATCAAACTTACCGAGATTGTCCTTATTGTTGTTGAGAACGAAGCATTTGCAGCCAAATATGTGGAAGAATGATATATTCGGTTTCCTTCCCTTGAACAACTCATACGGAGTCTTTTTGAGTAGCGGTCGAATATTCACGCGGTTGCTTACAAAGCATGTCGTGCTTACTGCTTCTGCCCAGAAATATTTTGGAAGATTTGTGTCGCTGAGCATTGTTCTAGCAAGTTCAACTAGTGAGCGATTCTTCCGTTCTACGACGCCGTTTTGTTGAGGAGTTCTTGGTGCCGAAAAATTATGAGAAATTCCATTTTCTTCGCAAAATTCTTCAAAGTCTGAATTTTGAAATTCTCCACCGTGGTCGCTTCTTATGGAGGCTATAGTGAGTGACTTCTCGTTTTGAATTTGTTTTGCATACTTTTTGAATGCTTTAAACGCATCATTTTTCTGCACTAAAAACATTGTCCAGGTATATCGAGAAAAATCATCAACAATAACTAAAGCATAAATACTACCTCCAAAGCTCTTCGTTCTTGATGGACCAAAAAGATCCATGTGCAATAATTGAAGTGGTCTTGATGTAGAACCCACTTGCTTGGATTTGAAAGTTGTCTTGGTCTGTTTTCCCTTTTGACATGCATCGCATAATTTATCCTTGATGAATTTTATCTTCGGAAGCCCAACAACCAGATCATGCTTGATTAATTTGTTTAAATGCTCCATGTGAATGTGAGCAAATCTTTTATGCCAAAGCCATGCCTCGTTGTTGTTCGCCATAAGACATTTTACCTTCAAAGAAGAATCATCAAAAGAAATCATAAAAATATTATTGTATCTTTTACCTTTTAGCAGAATCTCATGAGTGACTTCGTGTTCGATCAAGCATTCCTCCTTTGTGAAGTTGATTTTGAACCCTTTGTCACACAGTTGACTGATGCTAAGCAGGTTATGCTTAAGGCCTTCAACAAAAAGAACGTCTTCGATGACGGTACATGGAGGTGCACCAATGGTTCCAACTCCAAGAATTTTTCCTTTATTATCATCACCGTAAGTGACGTATCCTTTGGCCTTTAATGATAGACTTGAAAATTTGTTTATATCTCCCGTCATATGCTTCGAGCAACCACTATCAAGATACCATTCATTTGTGGTTGTCTTCAAGCATACCTACAAAACAAAATTAGGTAGTGTTAGGTACCCAAGTTGCTTTGGGTCCTTGATAGTTAGTACCTTTTTCCACCCACACATAATGCCCCTTTGCAACACCAATATTACGTACATAGCAAGCATTAGGTGTGTGCCCTTTAATACCACAATAAAAGCATGTAGGTTGAAAATGACTTCTATATCTAGGAATATAATTCTTTTTCTTATTAATTCTTTTCTTGTTATGATTTTGATGCTGAGTCTTAGAAGTGCTTGTCTCTTTCTTCACAATTTGTTCACTTTCTCTTACAAAAATGGTCTTATTGGTGCTTGGTTTTGAAAATTTAGAATATCCCAATCCACTTTTATCATTAGGATACCTTTGATGTTTAAGAATCTCTTCCAAGCCAATTTGACCCTTTTCGTATCTTTCTAAAACTCTTTTAAGTTGAACAATTTGAAAAGACAAAGACTCACAATTCTTACATACAAGACTTTGTTTTTCATCCATCACTTTTTGCTTTTCATCTTCAATATTTTTCAAGAAATCGGAATTTTGTTTTTCTAAAAGTAAAATTCTTTTCTTTTGTGATGAGATGTCTTTATACAAAGTCTTGCACTCTTTTAGAAGTTCATCTATAACTTCTTGTGCATCATTATCATAGACAGAAAAATTACTACTAACCTCATTTTCGTCATCGGAGTGGTGAGAGGCCATTAAGGCAATATTTGCACATTCATCACTATCTGATTCCGATGATGAACTCACTTCGTTGTCGTCCCATGCGACATAAGCCTTCTTTGTTTTGAAATCCTTCTTGCCCTTGAATTTTCCTTTATTTGCGAGTTTTGGGCAGTCTGGCTTTATGTGACCTTGTCTTCCACATTCATAGCATGTAATTTCTTGGTTTGATGTGGATGCTTCCTTTTTCCTGAAATGTTTATTCTTTTTAGGAAAAGAAGAAGTTTTATTATTATTGAAAAACTTACCAAGCTTCTTTACTAGAAGCATGAAATTTTCGTCTTCGGAAGATTCGTCAATTTTGTCATCCTTTGTGTCAGTCTTCAAGGCAATTCCTTTGGACTTCTTGTCTTGACTTTCATGTTTCTCAAGCCTTCCAAGTTCCAGTTCATGCTCTTGAAGTTTCCCGAATAATGAAGCGGATGTCATCGTTGAAAGACTTTTCTTTTCCGAAATGGCGGTCACCTTTGGTTGCCATTCTCTTGTCAAGGATCTTAGGACTTTTAAGTTGAGATCATCATTGGTGAAGGTCTTCCCAAGAGCAATCAGGTGATTTGTCAGATGAACGAACCTCTTTTGCAAGGCAACAATAGATTCACCGGGCTGCATACGGAACATCTCATATTCTTGACTTAACGTGTTAAGTCTTGATCTTTTTACTTCTGCTGTTCCTTCATGCGTTTCTACCAAGGTATCCCAAATCTGTTTTGCCGATTGACACTGTGATATGCGAAAGAATTCATCCATACTGAGAGCGCTTTGAAGTATGTTGATTGCTTTCTTTTCATTCAAGATTCTCTTCTTGTCATCTTCATCATATGAGGATTTGATCTTTGGGGTTCCAACACCATTTACCACACTTGTAGGAACATGTGGACCAGTTTCAATGGTTTCCCATATACCATCTCCTTGAGCCTCAAGATGTGCCTTCATACGGATTTTCCAAAAATCAAAGTATTCTCCAGAAAAGAGTGGTGGTTTGTTACTACTTCCACCATCTTTGAAAACCGGGTTGGTACTTGCGGAAGCCATACTGAATCGTTAGGAACAGGTTACCTTAACCTGCTCTGATGCCAATTGTAAGAACAGAGTATGCCTAAGAGGGGGGGGGGGTGAATTAGGACTTTTGAAATTTTTCCGGTTTTTATATGGTTCTTGGAAATATACTGGATGGTGTTCTTGGTTATGGGAAGCAGTAAATCAACAGAAAGAAAAAAGACACAGGATTTATAGTGGTTCCCCTCACAATCCGAGAGTACTCCACTCCCCTTTCAACATGAAAGAGAATTTTCACTATTGTTTAAAACAGTACAACCTATCACACCATCAACCGGTGAGGCCTACTATCAAACAATAAAACTCACAAGTGTACAAGAACAATCCTCTTGTAAACACTCACCCTTGTGTCCAACAATCCTGGATCACAAGTCAAAATACAAAATGATTGTAATGAATTTGGATTGAGTATAATTGTCAAAGTGATCTTCTCCAATGAATCAAAGTTCACTCTTTGTAATTTTTCAATACAAGTGTTCAATGAATGTGAAACTTTCAATGCAAGTATGAACACTTTTGAAAAATGAATTTGATTCTAAGACAATTTTAAAAATGAGTATTGGTTTTTTTTTTGTTGGTGTGTTTTTCAAAATGAAAAACTCAGAATTTATATGAGTAAAATAACCTTTCACAAAAGGTATGATTTTAAAAGATTCAAACCATGAAAAGGTATGATTTTAAAAAATAATTTTGAACTCAAAACAAAGCAATTTTTCACTGCACGTTCAGTGTTAATCGGTTAACCCATATGGTTAATCGGTTAACACTGGTACGTTAGCCCAGAAAATTCAAAATTCAAAATGGTTAACCGGTTAACCCATATGGTTAATCGGTTAACACTGCTAATTTTCAGAAAAAAGCTTTTTAAAATTAATGTTATACCATTTTTAAAGTTTCAAAAACATGTGTATGTATTATGCACAAAAGATTGATGTTTTTGAACACCTGTATATCAAAATTAAAAAGGTGGATTTGATATACCAGTAATGCAGGCAAGTCTGGAAGAATCAGTTCCATATAGCTTGACTTGAAAGATAGCTTGACTTGATCTTGATGACTTTGAACAGCTTGTCTTTTTGCAATCAAGAGATATTAACTTTGAGTAGCATTGACATCATCAAAACTTGAGACTGAAGCATGCTTCTACATTTTTTACATCATGGATATCCAGCCTGCTTATAGCTGCCTTTTGGGTCGGCCTTGGATACACTCAGCAGGAGCTGTGACATCGACTTTGCACCAGAAGTTGAAGTACATGGTGGATGGGAATATTGTGACTGTTTATGGTGAAGAAGACATCATGGTGAGCCACCTATCCTCATTCAAGTATGTGGAGGTCGATGGTGAAATTCATGAAACCCTGTGTCAGGCCTTTGAGACTGTCCAAATCAAGGAAAAGACGCCGATCGAGGTCAAAACTCTAGAAGTTTCCATGTCATTGTACAAGGAAGCCTAAGCCGTAGTAGAATCCGGGTCAGCACAAGGATGAGGGCAAGTGGTAAGTGTCCCTAACAAACAAGATAAGTTTGGATTATGATACAACCCGTATGCATCTTCTTCACAAAATGCTCCACGTTACAAAGGACCTGTTCAGTTCACCAGTGGTGGGGTGATATTCGAAAGAATCAACGCCGTATTTGACGAGGAAGGAGACATCGACTGCGACATGGATGCATGGATCAAGCCATATGTCCCTGGCCAGGGTTTGAAGAATTGGACCGTGGAAGAAGTCATTTCTGTGACCTATGAAGAGTAATTGCTTTGTTTTAATTAATGTATTGCTCTGTGTTCTGCCCGGAGCATAGTGGTCTTTATTTTGTAGGGCCTTATCTGTTATGTGTGTGAACAATCTTTTATCATTATCAATCAAAAAGGCGTCTTTTCATTCAAAATTTTGTGATCCTTGTTTTTCTTGTTTTTATTTTCTAACAATAAAATGGCAATGTGGTTTGTGTTTGTTTGTTTGCATATCATTTAAGCATAAAATCATCATCATTGTAGGTTACACATTTCAGATACCATCGACTCAGGCTCGTCTATGACTCGGTATGACTTTGACAATCCGATCTTTCAAGCAGAAGAAGATATTAAAGAAGACGAAGACCTGCCCGAAGAGCTCGCCAGATTGTTAAGACAAGAGGAGAAGGTCATCCTGCCTCATCAGGAGGAAGTTGAAGTCATCAACCTAGGAACTGAGGAAGATAAGAAGGAAGTCAGAATAGGGGCCGCGTTGCAAAGTGACGTCAAGTGAAGGCTGGTTGAGTTACTCCAAGAGTACAAGGATGTTTTTGCTTGGTCATATGAAGATATGCCTGGACTCGACACGAATATTGTAATTTATCGTCTGCCTCTTCGAGAAGGTTGTCCTCCTGTTAAACAGAAATTAAGAAGAACCAGGCCTGATATGACAATGAAGATCAAAGAAGAAGTACAGAAGCAGTTAGACGCCGGATTTCTTGTTGTGACAAACTATCCTCCATGGGTTGCAAACATCCTGCCCGTGCCTAAGAAGGACGACAAGGTCACGATGTGTGTTGATTATAGGGACCTGAATAGAGCAAGCCCAAAGGATTATTTTCCGCTCCCTCATATTGACGTGCTTGTTGATAACACCCCACAATTCTCAGTGTTTTCCTTCATGGAAGGTTTCTCCGGATATAATCAAATTAAGATGGCACCGGTGGACATGGAGAAAATTACTTTCATCATGCCATGGGGGACGTTCTACTACAAAGTAATGCCTTTTGGTTTGAAGGACGCAGAGGAAACTTATCAAAGAGCTATGGTGACTCTCTTTCATGATATGATTCATCATGAGATTGAAGTATATGTCGATGATATGATCGCAAAGTCCCAAACGGAGGAGGGGCATCTGGTGAATCTTCTAAAGTTGTTTGATAGATTGAGGAAGTTCAAACTTCGACTGAATCCAAACAAGTGTACTTTCGGTGTGCGGTCGGGAAAGTTATTGGGGTTCATTGTCAGTGAGAAAGGTATAAAGGTTGATCCTGCAAAGATCAAAGCAATTCAAGAAATGCCAGCACCAAAGACCGAGAAACAAGTTCGTAGTTTCTTAGGTAGATTGAACTACATCGCTCGGTTCATATCTCACTTCACAGCCACTTGTGAGCCATTATTTAAGTTATTAAAGAAAGATCGGGCGGTTGTTTGGAATGAGAATTGTCAGAAAGCGTTTGAGAAAATAAAAGAGTATCTGCAAGAACCTCCAATACTAATGCCCTCGGTGGCTGGAAGACCGTTGATAATGTACTTAACAGTTATTGAGAATTCCATGGGTTGTGTTCTCGGCCAGCATGACGAGACTGGAAGAAAAGAGCATGTAATTTATTACTTGAATAAAATGTTCACAGATTGTGAGTCCAGATACTCAATGTTGGAGAAAACTTGTTGTGCACTGGCTTGGGCCGCCAAACGCCTAAGGCAGTATATGCTAAACCATACAAGCATGTTAATTTCAAAGATGGATCTGATTAAGTACGTATTTGAAAAGCAGGCACTGTCAGGAAGGATTGCTAGATGGCAGATGGTTCTGACAGAATACGACATTCAGTATGTGTCTCAGAAAGCTATTAAAGGGAGTGTTCTGTCAGAGTATCTCGTAGAACAACCAATTGACGACTATCAGCCAATGAAGTTTGATTTTCCCGACGAAGACATTATGTACTTGAAGATGAATGATTGTGATGAGCCGTTACCGAACGAAGGGCCTGAGTTGGGTTCCCAGTGGAAATTGATCTTTGACGGTGTTGTTAACTCCTACGGAAGTGGAATTGGGGCAATCATTACAACCCCCCATGGGACGCATATACCCTTCACTGCCATGTTGACATTTCCCTGTACAAACAACGAGGCTGAATATGAAGCGTGTATCATGGGTATCGAGGAAGCAATCGATTTGAGAATCAAGAACTTTGATGTCTACGGTGATTCAGCTTTAGTGTTCAACCAGATCAAAGGAGGGTGGGAGACTCTCGAACCAAATCTAATCCCTTATATGAACTACGCAAGAAGATTGCTACCTTTCTTCGATTGTGTAGAGTTTCACCATGTGCCGAGAGCAGAAAATCAGATGGCAGACGCCTTGGCTACACTGTCTTCAATGTACAAAGTGAACTTCTGGAACGATGCACCAAGAATTGTTATCTCGGCCTCGATAGGCCATCATTTGTTTTTGCAATAGAAGAAGCTTATGATGGCAAGCTATGGTATTACGACATCCAGAACTTTCTCAAGAATCAAGAGTATCCGCCTGGGGCATCGGCCCGGGATAAGAAAACCTTGAGGAGGTTATTTGGTAACTTCTACTTGAATCCAGACGGTGTGCTCTATCGAAGGAACTTTGACTTAGTGCTACTAAGATGTGTGGACGAAAAAGAAGCGAATTTGCTTATGGAAGAGGTCCACGAAGGAGCCTTTGGGACACATGCAGGGGGGCATGCCATGTCTCGAAAGCTGTTGAGAGCAGGGTATTATTGGTTAACTATGGAGTCCGATTGCTTCAAGTACGACAAGAAATGCCACAAATGTCAGATCTATGCTGACAAGATTCATGTGCCGTCGTGTCCTTTGAATGTCATGTCATCTCTGTGGCCTTTCTCCATGTGGGGGCATTGATATGATTGGAAAGATCGAGCCGACTGCATCCAATGGCCATCGTTTCATCTTAGTGGCTATTGACTATTTCACCAAATGGGTCGAAGCAGCTTCCTATGCTAATGTCACCAACCAAGTTATAGCCCGGTTCATCAAAAGAGACATCATTTGTCGCTATGGGATACCCGAAAGGATCATTACTGATAATGGTTCCAATCTGAATAACAAGGTGATGAAGGAGTTGTGCTAGAACTTTAAGATTAAGCATCACAATTCGTCTCCTTATCGTCCGAAGATGAATGACGCTGTGGAAGCGGCTAACAAAAACATAAAGAAGATAGTGCAGAAGATGGTTGTGAGTTACAAGGATTGGCACAAGATGTTGGCTTTTGCTTTACATGGATATCGTACCTCGGTGCGTACTTCAACTGGGCAACTCCTTTTTCGTTGGTATATGGCATGGAAGCTGTCCTGCCATTAGAGGTCGAGATACCTTCCTTGAGAGTTCTGGCTGACGTCAAACTAGATGAAGCAAAAATGGGTGAAGAATAGGTTGAATCAAATCAGTTTGATGGATGAGAAAAGGTTGGCGTCCATCGCGTACGGTCGTCTATACCAAAGCAGGATGAAGAAAGCCTTCGATAAGAAGATACGTCCTCGAAGCTTTCAGGCATGTGATTTAGTGTTGAAACGGATTCTCCCACCACAGAACGATCACAGGGGCAAATGGACTCCCAATTATGAAGGTCCGTATGTTGTGAACAAAGTCTTCTCTGGAAGAGCCTTGCTACTTTCAACCATGGATGGTGAAGATTTCACGTCCCCTGTGAATGCAGACGCAGTCCAAAAATACTTTGCTTAAAAATAGACCCGCTGGAAAGAAAAAGAAAATCCAGGCAAAAATGGGGCATCCCGACGAACCATAAAAAGATAGGTTCGGGCAAAAATTAGGGATAAAAAGAAAAAATATAAACCCGCAAAGTTGAAAACCTGAAAGGGCGACTTTGGCAAAAATGGGTATCCCGGTGAATCGAAAACCCGCAAGGGCGATTCAGGCAAAAGTTAGGAATTTGGAAAGCAAACGACTGCGGTCCGCACATAGATCCTCAAAGCATAGTGGATTATGGGAAAAACTCGAGAGTCATCCGTCCAAATCAATCTCTTCAGAAGACGAAGCATCGGAAAGGCGTCAAAGTCACGCGAGTCATGGTTGAGTCGCTTTATGGTGGTTGTCTATGCCACATTGCTGACATTTTTTGTATATTCTTGTACATTTCTGTGTTTTGCTTACACAACTTTCTCATTTCAGGAGTTGCGCCCCTTGTAAATTTTCCTATTTACAGGCTATTTATAAATAAAACAAACTATTCAGAAAACTTTTGTTTTTGATTCAGCTTTTACCGTTTTGTTTGCAAAAGACGCCTGATGTTTTTGATAAAACTTTGCATACATAACTTTGTGGGCTCTGCCAACCATAATCGAAACAATGTTTTTGCTTGAATAAAGTCACAGGTGATAAGTAAGATGACGTTTGCGGCACAAGACATTTTTGCTTGTTTGTTATTTGCAGGACACCCAGCCTCGAGACTTTTCCAGAAGTCCCTCATCTAATGGAAATGTTCACCTCCCCAACAGTTTGAAACTTCATACAGTTAAGGTTACGCTCAGCAGGTCAAGATTGATGTCTCCAACAGAGTAGGAGCATTTCCAACAGGTAGAGGTGGATCTATCCCCAGCAGTGGAATGAATACAGAATTTCATTTTCCCCACAGAGTCTGAACGACTAGCTCCTTCCCCCTCAGAGTCGGGGACATTGTTTCATTTCCCTAAGCAGAGGTCGATATTGTTGAGTATTATGCTCATTTTCTCCAAGCAGAGGTCGATGTTGATTCCTTCCTTACCTAATCCCCAGCCAAGTCAGTGGAGTGGTTTTCTTCCATGAGATTGTTTATTCTCCATCCTCAACAGAGAGAGAGTTGGGATGATTCCCCAGTAGATCTTATTCATAATCCCTAACAGATAGTGGATTCAATCTTTAGCAGAGTGGAATCTCTGACAGAATAAAGCCATCCTTCAGTAATCCGCCTTGGTTCCCAACAGAATGTTATATTCTTGTAGGCCATCCAGGGCACTTTCCTCAGCATAGTTTGATTTTGATCCCCAGCGGAGTGGATTTGTGCTTAGTAGAGCAGTTTTACCCGGAAGTCTTCTCGGAGGCCATCCAAGGCTTGTATTCCCTAGCATGAGTCCGTTTGCACTAGGCACGCCTAGTCTTCCCCCAGCGGAGTTGTCTTCCTCTCTTCAGTGTTTATTTTTTCGATGTGGTCCCTTTGCATTTGCATCGTGCATAGCATCCTCCCAAACACGTGGCATTTCCATTTCGTATGGAGCATTACGTCATTTTCAAACATATGCATTGTGAAACATAAGCCAGGTTATTATCTCTTTGTTTCAGGTGAATCTCGCACATGATTAGTATCTTTGCCCATGTGTTGGCTAAACTCCGGATCATGTTGTTTCCCCAACAGAGTTCTTTTGTGATTATCATCAATGGATGATCTTAATTTCATTTGAATCTTGATGCTCACTTTCATTTAGCGAAGGTCTGGCGACGATGTCAAGTGATTCGGTTTTTCAGCGGCGATGTTGGATGTTTATTTTTGGCAACGATGTCAAGTGTTTTGGTTTTTCAGCGGCGATGTTGGATG
The DNA here is from genome assembly GCA_963859935.3 of Lathyrus sativus. NCBI lineage: Eukaryota > Viridiplantae > Streptophyta > Magnoliopsida > Fabales > Fabaceae > Lathyrus > Lathyrus sativus. Next base: position 320,081,976 of record OZ012737.1, read on the forward strand.
TTTTTTTTTGGCGGCGATGTTAAGTGTTTTGGTTTTTTAGTGGCGATGTTGGATGTTTGTTTTTGGCGGCGATGTCAAGTGATTCGGTTTTTCTGCGGCGATGTTGAATGTTTGTTTTTGACGGCGAAGTCAGACTTTGAGAGTCGACGGTGAAGTCAGAGTATTATTGAGAGTTGACGGCAAAGTCAGATGGTATTAAGAAGTTGACGGCGAAGTCAGATTATGTTGAGAAATAGCGGCGTGTTGCACCCCAAAATTTGCCTAACCTTTTCTTACTTGGTTTATGTTTCACTGCATTAACATCGCATTAATATAACATTTGCATAACATAGCATTGTTCATTTTACAGGGGATCAAGTGTGGAGCCTTTCTAGAGGTCTTGAGCAAGCTTGAGAAGTCACCATGATCATCAGGAAGAGGGTTGGTTTCTCAAGAAGTTCATTTGTTTGTATGGGGTTAGTCTCCTAATTTGAGGACCAATTGAAGATTATCAATGGATGGTGAGGGCTTGACCAAGGTGAGAGGGCGTGAGTAGAGCTTATTGAAGTGCCTTGATGGACATGGTGGAGCTCACTCAAGTCAATGTGCCAAGTGTGAAAAGTCACAATGGAAGGTGTTGCAAGTAGGGTTTTCATCTGAGTAATCCTAGGCTAACTGACCAATTGAAGAGGATCAAAGCTCAGTTCTAGGTCTTTGAAATCATGGATAGTTGTGTTGAGACACATGAGATGATATTTCAAGATCTATGCAAGAAAACTTTAAGGTGTGAGGAGTTGCTAAATTAGGGTTCTCAGGGTAAAATCCCCTATTTAGTGCCTAACTTCAAGACCAATTATCTCAAGATGAAAGTTTCATCTCCATTTTTGGCCAACATGAAACTTATAGATCATGCTCTTAGATTTAATTTTAGTACTAGAAGTCCTCCATTGGATTTATAGAACTCAAGTTATGGTCCAGACAAGTTACAGGTCCTCAGATGCCTCTGAAATTTGTCTGTGAAAATCATCTGACTTCCAAGCTACTTTTGACCTAGGATAGTGTTTCTCCTAAACTTTTGGCCAACATGAAAGTTTCTCCTCTTGATCTTAGCTTTCCAAATTGTATTAGAAGTCTCCCATACGATTTGTAGAACTCAAGTTATGATGTTTACAAGTTAGAGGTATTTTGGGAAAGTGGGATTATAGGTCATTTTCAATTATAGGTCAAAATCTCCAACTTGCACATCTCAAATGCAATTTTGTTCAACATGGAACTTGTTCAAAATATGGTTTTTAGGTCAACTAAGAGCTTTTGATGAATTGGTTTGGTCCATGGTGAGAGTTGATTTGAATTGGTTTAAAAGAAAGAGAAATTAAAGGCCTTATTTGGTGGGAAATTCAAATAATTTGTTATGTGCTCAAACAAAGGCAAATGACCACTCAACTTGATTAGAAATTGCATTTTAGAAACATTGGCATTATTATATTTTTCAATTGACATATAATTCATGGTGGTTTGACATGTTTCTTCACTAATAAGCAACATCACAAGAAATCATTCACCAAGGCAATTGGGAAGCTCTAGCTGATCTGAATTCATTCCAAAGGTATTATGTGAGCTAACCAAAGCTTCCCAAGCAAGCTTTTGAGCTAGAATTCGCACATGGCATGTTGAATTTTTTTGAAGAAAATTGAAAATTGGTTTTTCTGTTTTGGGCCTCCATTGGATCAAACAAGCCCACAAACACTTTCTATTTAAGTTCTGTGGATGAATTGGAACCATTTTGGAGAGCATTTCGCACCAGAGCCAAGGATTGGAGTTGGAGCTTGAAGGAGAAATTTGAAAATCGTGTTTTCATTTCTAGGCCAGATCCAAGCAAATTGAAGTTAGCAAAGTGTTCCTCATCAAACATTGAAGCAATCTGATCGTTTTGAGGCCAGAATCGTGTTCTACATACCTCAATTCAAAGCTACAAGTCAGGTTGGTAAATCTCAGATTTCCTCTTAATTTAGCATGATGTAGTTAGAAATGAACATGTGGCTAGGATCTGTGAGAAATGTAGCACGTTTTAGGATCAAATTGGTAGCAATTGGTGATGATTGATCATGTGGTACCATTTCTGTTTTGATTCGAAACTCTCTGATCTGGATGAATTAATACACAATGAATAGCTTAGGTTAATCAGTGAAGTAAGAGGATCATTTCTATACCATTAATTGCACAATTGGTGAGGATGAAGGACATGACATAATTTGGATCTTGATTCGGTTTTGGAAATCTAGAAGGATTCAGTTAATTTGGATAGGTTATTCGTGATCAGCGTGAAATTCTGAGCAAGATAGGTATAAGGTTTGTGATTTTGGGTTGCCTGTAACTACCTCCTCATCGGAGAAGACGGTGGCGCCACCGTCTGGGCCACCGTCTGAGAATCACAGTTCGCCTGAGCTCAAGGAAGAAGATGAAGAGTGGAGCGTTGGATCTGGCTGGAACTTGGACAGTGTCATCTGATCGTGTGGCTCAAATTTGAATTCAGAAGTTGGCTCCAACATTGAAACGTATCGTTTCATTAATCCCAGTCAGCGTGTGACTAGGATGCCTGCGTGGACGCACTGAGAGGCCTTGGATCTGTTTACCTAGTCAATCCATCTAGCGCATCATATTATTTTCAGCATTTTAATTAGTTTAATTCTTTTTTCTATTTTCTTTTATTCCTTTTATCTTCTAAAATCATTTTTAATTTCAATAATTGTCAGAAAAATAAAATAAAAATATCCCCATGATCCTTGCTTTATTTGTGATTTTTCTGTAGCATTAGACTTAATGTTTGTTGATTTTTCAATTTAATTTTTTTTCTTGTTTTGGATATTTCTTTATTTTTGCATAATTGAGTTGTCTGTTTGTTGATTTTTGTTCTCTCATTTGGTTTGGATTTTTGCTTTGAATTTTTGATGGCTACTAGATTAGATATGTATGCTCCCATAGGATTTTTCTCACATTTTTTAGAAAATCTTAGCTTCTGATTTAGAGGTAGGTTTAGAGCCTTTCCCCATTAATGGTTCCCCTTGATACCTTTCAACTTAGGATTTTATTAGAGGACTTAGGAATTGAATGAGGTTCTGATTTGTTAACTATAAATCATTAACAAATGCATGTTCCCATAGAAAAATAATTAGATTTTTAGGATGTGTTTTGCTATTTTAGATAGAGTATTCAAGTGGTTTGTTCATTTGGTGCTTCAACTTTGGTGATTGTTTAGGAATGGACTCAAAGTGGGGTTTTCTTGCATGTTGGGCTTCTGGTTCTCTTGGATGATATCATGGACATGATGAAGCTTTTGTGGAGTGGCTGGTAGAGCTTGGCTTGGAGCTTTTCTTTCCTTTTTGTTAGCTTTTTGTAGCTTATAAGATTAGGGTTTTTAGGAGAGAGCTTTAGAAGTAGTTTTTCTTCAAATAATGGTTGGTTTCATTCACCTTCCATTCTCATCCTATGATTCAAAGTCCTCATGTGAAAGTCTCATCTCTCCTTTGGAGGGATGTGTGACACTTTACAATGAGTAGAACTTTTGAGGATGCCTTTCTCTGATGACTGGTTGAGTGTCAGGTGGGGATTCCTTTGGTTTCCTTCCTGCTGCCCATCATCAAATACTCATCTTGTTGATTCTCTTCATTCTTGGTGGAGTGAATTGTTAAAGTTTGAAGATGGATTATCCCTTTCATTCTCTTGAAGATGGTGTGAACCTGAAGAGCAGTTACAGACTTTGGATTGGATTGCTGTCAGAAGGTTGCTCTGCTGTGGAGTTTGCTGGCTGGTTTTCCCTGTTTGTCAGTTTTCTTCTTGTTTTACTGTATTGATATGATTTGCTTGGAGTGTTGCATTAGATTTTAGGCTTCATGTAGATGATCATAGGCCTAGGATCATCTTAAGGGTTGAGCTTCTCCCCTTGCTTGTATTGCAATAGAGGTTGAGTTTCTCCCTATACTTGTTTTTTTACTGTGTGGCTTTGCTTGCTGGTATTTGGTAGAGCTCAGCTCCCTTGCCTGTGTGATGTGTGGCCTTTGTGCCTTGTTTGTTTAGAAGTTGAGCTTGGCTCCTTCTGCTTGTGTGATGCATAGCATGCATTTTATTTACAGCATTTTGTTTACAGTAATTTCTTTCAGTTAATTTGTTTACTATTTGTTTTCCTTTGCCATGTTCCCATAGGAACACTGACTTCTCTGGTTCCAGAGAAGTTATGACAGACATTAGGATTCTAACCATGCATGATAACATTAGTTAGCTTCCTTCCTAACCTCAACTGTAGGTCCATTTTGCATGACAACTTTAGGATTGGATCAATTCCCCTTTAGTGCATCTTTTCTCTTCTCATCTACAAACAAATCAAAATACAGTAATAAAGGTTAATTGACGTCCTACGATACGAGCCTTAAGCTACTTGAGAAAGGATTGTTGAAGAATTTTTTTTCAACAGTCTGGATGTTTAGTATGGTACCCATTGGGTGACATGCAACGCATTCACTCTCAGGTCATAGTCTTTAGTGCGATATCAGTTGCAAACATCCATAAAAGATACTTCTCTAAAAAGCAGAAAACAAAGATCAAACTCTTTTTGTCCTCTTGGACCTTTAATCCAAGGAAAACTTTTCAGATAAAAGAGTGTCGTTAACTCCCAGTTCTACCGCAAACGGTAACGCCTAAGTCTCCAATGGTCGAGCTGCATACACCAACTGCTGGAACCGTCTGTTAACCCTACTCGGATAAAAAAGACAAACCTGTGTCTCTCGTGTCCTGAACTACGTTTGCTCTGATCTTTCATGCTGTGTAAAAGTACGTAGGCACAAGATGCGATATCTTGGCGAGCAACCTTCCCCCGTAGTTAGGCGAACTACGTTGACTCTGATTTCTCGTTCAAGACGGGAATACGTAGGCATAAAGTGCGACGCTTTGCCGAGTCATTTTCTTTTCTCTTCAGACTAGACCTTTAGTGTAGATTTAACAAACCAGTCAGATAAACACAACAAGCGTGGATCCCATCGAGTACGATGGACGTGAGGGGTGCTAATACCTTCCCCTGGCGTAACCGACTCCCGAACCCAGACAATGGTTGCGATGACCTTGTCTTATACCTTTGCGTCAGGTTTTTCCGATCGTTTCCTTTCCCGCTCTGAGGGATAAATAACGAAAGGTGGCGACTCTTCTGTTTTGCCGGCCTCGTTTTTCGCAGTAGCGACAGCTGGCGACTCTGCTGGGGACTCCAACGGTTCCCTATGCGAGTCAATCCTAGCGCTTGTGTGTTTACCTATTGGGTTTTATTTATCGCCATTTACTTTCCGCATTTTATTTTCAGTACGATTATTGTTATTGTGCTGTTGTGGGAAGGGGATCTGATGAGCGAGAAGCCAGACCCAGGCTTGAGTGTACTTAGCATTAGTTGTGGAAATTAGTGGGCGCGTGCTTGCTTTGCAGGCACTAGTGTCTCATGAAATCCACGCTCAGACGAGGTTCTCCCAGTTGACTTCTTTTCCGGCCCTTTGGGTCTGAGGGGTTGTTGGTTTGGAGGATTGTCGACTCTAGGGACCAATCATTTGTGACTCAAGAGAGTTAGGCCACTTCAAGGGATGATGATGCCACACCTTCTGGGTATCGTATCATCGCTCTTGAAAGTCTGTGACGCTGGGAAATGCATAGGATGCCATACCTTGTCTGTGATTTAGGCCCATACCTGTGAGCAGGGTCAGGCTATTGCAGGAAACATTAACCTTCAGACTACCTGGTTCTCTTGTCGGTGAATCAGTGTTGTTGGGTTCAGATGTTTTTATCGTCATAGATGTGGTTGTTCTCGACAGTGCGTATTTATTGGTCCTCTTCAGGGTTGTGTTATCAGAGCAGTGTGGTGATTATGTTAGATCAGAGCTTGGATTTTCTCAGCAGCCACCTTGATCCTCTGTTGCATTGCATTTTGCATTTTGCATACTCATTTGCATATCATTAACGTGTGTCTGTGTTGCAGGTACATTATCCCCCGGTTCAGGTTTTCTTGCCTTCTGTTGTGCTATTATGGGTTCTTTGAGGAAGACTGTGGCCTATAAGCTTCCTACTCCAGATGTTGCTCAGTTGTCCAGTTTGATTGCTTTGGCAGATGATACTGTGAGAGGTGAATTCAGAAAGTCTTATGGGAAACTGCTCAGTTTGGTCCGTAAACCTTATGAGTATGAGTTGAATGGGTTGTACTCCTTGCTGCAGTTCTATGATCCTCCTTTGAGTTGCTTTACTTTCCCTGACTTCATTCTTGCACCTACATTAGAGGAGTATGCTAATTTATTGGGTGTGCCTATCAGGAGTCAGATGCCTTTTGTTCATATGGATGCTGAGCCTAATCTGGCTAATCTAGCTCTTTCTCTTCATCTGGATGCCTCTGAGTTGATCTTGTCTAGTTGGAACGGGGTTCCTAGTTTTTCCTTGCAGTTCTTAGTTGGGAAAGCCCAACAGTGTGCCAAAGACGGTTGTTGGATTGTGTTCAACGCCATTCTTGCTCTTTGCATATATGGTATTGTTCTGTTTCCTAACAAGTCTGACTTTGTGGACTTAAATGCCTTTCATATCTTTGCATCAGGGAATCCAGTTCCCACCTTGATTGGCGATTTGTATCATTCCATCCATTACAAGAATGAGAATATAAGGGGTAAGAATGTGTCATGCTGTGTGCCTTTGTTCTATAAATGGTTTGATAGTCACCTACCCAAGAAGGGTCTCTTTGCTTCATCTGCAGCCACAGCTGAGTAGTCTGAGCGTTTGATGAGTTTATCAGCGGAGGATGTTGTTTGGTTTGATAGAGATATGTTAGGTACCGAGGTCATATTTAGTTGCAGTGGGTTTTCGAATGTGCCTTTGATAGGAAGGAAGGGTTGTATCAACTATAATCCATCTTTGCTTGTCCGACAGTTTGCTTATGCTTTAAGGGTTCCGCCAAAGGAGGAAGAGGTGCAGGAATCTCTGTACCTCACTGGTCTTCTAGAGGGGAATATGTTATCTAAGCTTCAGCATACTTAGAATGATATAAGTAGACGAGGGAAGCCATTGTTGGAGAAAAGTAATAGCCAAGCCTACGTGTTGCACCCTAAAATTTGTCCAACTTTTCTTCACCTAGCTTATGTTTCATTTCATTCACATTAGCATTATCATTTGCATCTCATTGACATATATGCAGGAGATCAAGAGGTATGATTACCAATCAAGAGCTACCCAAGACTATGAGGCTAGCTAAGAAGGTTATCCAAGTGTTCAAGCGTTGATATCCTTACTAGAGAAGTTAAAAGACCCTCAGAGAGAGTGATTGAAACCAAGAGGGTGTGTCTCCTAACTTGAAAGTTGTGGGAAGCCATCAGATGATTCTGAGGTCATGGAGAGGGACTCGAGGTCTTGAGAGAGCTCATGAGAAGTGTTGAAGATCACTTTGAGGCCTAGACAGGTCATTGTGCAAGATTAAGAAGGCTTAGCCATGAGTGGTGCAACTAGGGTTTGACTGGGTCAACCCTAAGTCAACTGATGATTTGAAGAAGGTTGAGACGTAATCCAAGATCCATGTGATCATGCATTGATACATTGAGATGTTATAAGGATGATTCCAAGATCAAATCATCATGATTGAAGAGTTTGAGAAGTTTCAAGCTAGGGTTTCTAAGGCTTGACAGTGTAAAATCCCCTAGTTTGACCCCTATCTTCAAGGCAATTCAGCTCAAGATGTGATTGTCATCTAATCTTACCCCCAACATGATTGTTGTAGAGCATGATATTAGCTTTAATTTGAGTACTAGAAGTCCTTGATAGGATTTGTAGAGCTCAAGTCATGGCTTTGACAAGTTACAAGTCATCTGAGGTATGTGAATTTGGAGCTTGAAAGTAACCCAACTTGCATGAAACGTTTGTCCAAGAAGGATGATCCCTATGAACTTTTGGTCAACATGAATGTTGTTCCTTATCCTCTTATCTTTCTATAGAGTACTAGAAGTCGTTGATAGGATTTGTAGAACTCAAGTTATGGCTTTGACAAGTCAAGGGTATTTTGGACACTTGGTGATTATAGGTCATTTGTGATCATAGGCCATTTTCACCAACTTAGAGGTCTCAAATGAAATTTTGTTCAACTAGAAAGTTGCTCAAAATGGTGTTTTAACCTTGATCATGCATCAAGGAGGCATTAATTTGACTCAAGGAGAGACTTGGTTCAAGAAATTTTGAAAAAAGAATGAATTAAAAGGATTTAATGGCAAAAATTCAAATAATTCATTTTGTGACCAAATGAAACAAAATTATAGGTCAAATTGATTGGAAAAATGATTTTTGAGACAACGGAAATGTTAGAATTTTGATTTGAGGTCAAATTGATGCACTTCCATTTCATTTCTTCATGATGAAGCAACATCTCCAATTCATACCTTTGGCTTGCAAACAAGGAAGATGACTTATCAACCTCATTCAAAATCTCATGAGAACTTGATTACACACATAGCCATGCCAAGAGGAAGTCAGAATGGTGATTGCCATGGATGAGATTTTGAAGAGATTTTGAAAATCCAAAATCTCATTTGGATGAATCCAGAAGTTTCTAGACAATCCCAATCACTTCTATATAAGTCATTGAGTGAGCTCAGCCATTTTTTGGAAGGAATTGAAGCGGGTTGCAGAAAGAGCCATTGAAATTTTGAAGGTGCAAGTTGAAATCGGGTTTTCAATTCAAGGGAGAATCAAGCCAAATCAGGGTGTGCAAAGGCTTTGGGAGTGAATTTGGAGTGTGTCTGCATAATCTTGGCAGTTGAAGTGAGCAAAAACAATCTCTGTTACCTCTCTGAAACCAGGTTTGTACATTTCACCCTTATGCATGATTTAGGAGGAGATACTTAGCAATTCACATATGGTTAGGATCCTTGCAATATGTAGTTGGATTTAGGATCAGAAATTGGTGAATTAGAGACAAAATAGGTGTGTGACCATTTTCTGTTGAGGTTGATATCTCAAGATTCTTGAAGGAATAATCACGATGGGATAGTGGAAATTGATCAGTGAAGAGTGAGGATTAAATTGAGACCTTGAATTTGAAGAATGGTGAGATTCAAGATTTGGATGAATTTTGAAAATGTCATCGTGTTTTGAGTTAGAGATGGAATTAGATAATTCTAAGATTGGATTCGTGATCAACATTAAATTTGGAGTGAAATGATGATTTGTTTTGTGAGTTTTGATGACCTGAGAAGAGTGGTTCACCGGAGAAGACGGTGGCGCCACTGTTCAGGCCACCGTCTGAGAACTCCCTCCATTTCAGTTCAAACTTGGGGACGATGAACATGGACCATCAGATGAGGAGTGGACCTTTGACTCAGGCAGTGGATGAATGGCCACGATTGCACCTCAAACTCTGAAGAGAGATTTCCCAATGAAACGCACCGTTTCATTAATTGATTCGTTTTGGGCTTAGGACTCAGAGTGATATCCACACCCCCCTTTGGCCCATTTCTTTGAAATAAACTGTCTTGGGTTGCTATTTGACACGCATTGTTTATTAATTTTCTTTTTATTTTCTTTATTTTCATTATTTCATGTGACTTAGAAATTAATTCATAAAAAATAGGAAATTAACTCAATTAATTCCAAACTTTTTCCCCCTGATTCATGATTGAATCTAGAATTTTCTAGATTAAAAATATTAGGAATTCATGCATTTGTGATTTTATTTGCATTTTATGAATATTAATTGATATTAAAATGGCCATGGTTGATACCTTGTTTTGTTGAATTTGGTTTGAGCACTTGGTGATGATTCTTGCCTTGATTTTTGGTGTGTAGCTAGCATAGATATGCATGTTCCCCTTAGATTTTTCTCACTTTTTTGTGATGAAGTTAGGTGGTAGTTTTAAGTTGAAACTTTAGGTGCTCTATTTTTAGGGTTTATCCTTAGTACCTTGTGATCTAGGTTTTATTTCTAGGACTTCGTGGATGATTCAACCTCTGGATTTTGTATGATAGGTTCATGATTGAATTAGGGTCCCATAGTCATTTTTGTAGGATTTTACAATTGGTTTTAGTATTTTAGTTAGGACTAACTTTAGTACTAGGTTTTAGGTGATCCTAACTTGCTAATTCAATTAGATTGACTTCTTTAGTTCCCTTAGATTAGGGTTTTGCTTATCTGGCTCTTGGATGATGTTGAAGACAAGCTTGGGCTACCATGGAATGCTTGAAGAAGCTAGGATGTGAAGACTTCCCTTCTTTTGGTGTAGTGTTGATTAGGTGTTAAGATTAGGGTTTGCAGGCAGAGCTTCTAGATAGATTCTCTTCTTTCATAAACATGGAAGGTGTTGATCACTTCCATTCTTCCCTATGATGTAAGGTCCCCTTGTAAAGGCCTCATCCCTCCTTTGGTAGGATGTGTGGCTCTTCACAAGTTGGTAGAACCTTTGAGGGTTCCTTTCTTTGATGATGGAGGGCTTAGTGGTGACCTTTGGTCTTCATTCTGCTGTCAATCATCCAAACCTTGCTCTTGTTAGAGGAATCTTTCTCCCTTGCTAGAGAATAGAGTTCCTTGCTAGAAGATTGAAGATTGCCATTGGAGCTGAAGCTTGAAGATCAAGAAGAGCAAGTTGATACTTGTGAAAAGGATCAAATTGAGATTGGAGAAAGAGCTGAAGCTTGAGAGGAACAAGTTGATACTTGTATGTTTGATACATTGGGAGCCTGAAGGAGCCAAGTTGATACTTGTTATTGGGGTTGAAGCCTGAAAGTGGAGTATGCTTAGAGCTGAAGCTTGAAGAAGAAGGATAAGGTGATACTTATGTTTGATATGTTGGAAGCTTGGAGAAGCAAGTTGATATTTGCTATTGAAGCTGAAAGCCTTGAAGAGCAGTTGAAGACTGAGGACTAAATCAGTGTCAGAGGAGCTTTGTTGTGGAGATGTGGAAGCTGTTGATTTGCTTTCTTTCCTGTTTGTTTGCTTTCTGTGCAACTGTATTGGTGTGACTTGTTTGATCTGCTTGATGCATTCGAATAAGTTCATATTTAGACTGACTTAAGCTAGGAGCATGATTGCACTAGAGGCTGAGTTGCTCCCTCTGCTTGTATTTTTACTGTATGGCTTTGCTTGCGAGTATTCGGTAGAGCCCAGCTCCCTTGCCTATGTGGTCTATTATATCTTGCTTGATAGCATGTTATTTCTTCTGTATGATTGTAGTTATTATATCTTGCTTGATAGCATGTTATTTCTTCTGTATGATTGCAGTTATTCATATCTGGATTGAGGTTGAGATGAGCTTGTGGAGGCTGATGCCCCACACACATTTCCTCCCTCACTTGCATTGCATGCATTTTACAGTCGTTTACCGTTTACTGTTTAAGCTGATGCTTTATCTGTCTCTGTTTATCATTGACATGATCCCCTAGGAATCTCACTTCCTTTGATAAGGAAGTGATGATTAGAACTTTAGGTTGAAACCTATGCATGATAACTTCTAGGAGTTCCCTGTTTCAAACCTCAACCATAGGATGAATCCTTGGCATGACAACTGTTAGGACTTGATAGTCTCCCCCTAGTTGAACCTGTTTGTTCTCTCTTCTCATCTCAAAGCAAATTAAAATACAGTAATAAGGGTTAACTGATGTCGTACGTTACGAGCCTTAAGCTATCTGAGAAAGGGTTGTCGGAGAGTTTCTTTTCGACAGCTTGGATGTTTAGTATGGCACCCTTTGGGTGACATGCGACGCATTCACTCTCAGGTCATAGTCTCTAGTGCGATATTGGTTGCAAACATCCATAAAAAACAGTTCTTCCGTAAAAGACAGAAAACAAACTTCAAACCTTTTTGCCCCGTGGGCCCATAACTTAAAGGAAAGCTTTTCTGAAGAAAAGAGTGTCGTTAACTCCTAGTTCTACCGCAAACGGTAACGCCTAAGTCTCCAAGGGTCGAGCTGCGTACACCAAACTGCTGGAACTTTTGTTAACCCTACTCGATAAAACAGATGAATCTGAATTTCCGTAATCCGTATTATCCCGAACTACGTAAGCTCTAATCTCTCATACCTGTTGAGAGTACGTAGGCACAATACTGACGTATTGGCGAGCCACCTTCCCCGTAACCCGTAGTTAGTCGAACTACGTTGACTCTGATTTCTCATTCTCTGATGAGAATACGTAGGCATAAAGCGCGACGCTTTGCCGAGTCATTTTCTTTTCTTTTCAGACCAGCCTTGATAGGTAGATAGTAAACAAACCCGTCAGATAAACACAACAAGCGTGGATCCCATCGAGTACGATAGACGTGAGGGGTGCTAATACCTTCCCCTTGCGTAACCGACTCCCGAACCCAGACAATGGTTGCGACGACCTTGTCTTATACCTTTTCGTCAGGTTTTTCCCGATCGTTTCCTTTCCCGTTCTGAGGGATAAATAACGAAAGGTGGTGACTCTTCTATTTTGCCGACACCTTATTTTCGCGGTAGCGACAGCTGGCGACTCTGCTGGGGACTTGATAGTTTCCTGGGATCCAACGTCCCTTATACGAGTCAGTTTGGGGATCCAACGTCCCCTGCGAGAGTCAATCCTAGCGCTTGTATGATTACTTGTTGGGTTATGTTTATTTATCGAATTTTATTTCCCGCACTTTATTTTCAGTATAATATGATTATTTGTACTGTCATGGGAGGGGCATTCTGATGAGTGAGAAGCCAGACCCAGGCTTGAGTGTACCTAGCATTAGTTGTGGAAATTAGTGGGCGCGTGCTTGCTTTGCAGGCACTAGTGTCTCATGAAATCCACGCTCAGACGAGGTTCTCCCGGTTGACTTCTTTTCCGGCCCTTTGGGCCTAAGGGGTTATTGGTTTGGTGGATTGTTGACTCTGGGGATCGATCATTTGGAATTTAGGTGAGTGAGGCTCAGCAGTGCGCCAAAGATGGATGTTGGATCGTGTTCAACACTATTCTCGCTCTTTGCATATATGACATCATTCTGTTCCCTAATATGCCCGACTTTGTAGACTTCGACGCCTTTCACATCTTTACATCAGGGAATCCAGTCCCTACATTGATTGGAGATGTTTACCATTCCGTCCACTACAAAAATGAGAATAGAAGGGGAAAGAATGTCTCGTGCTGTGTGCCCCTATTCTATAGATGGCTTGATAGTCACCTACCCAAGAAGGGTCCCTTTGCTTCCTCTGTGGCCACAGCTGAGTGGTCTGAGCGTTTGATGAGTCTTTCAGTGGAGGATGTTTCCTGGTTTGATAGAGATAGGTTGGGTACTGAGATTATCTTCAGCTGCAGCGGGTTTCTGAATGTACCTTTGATAGGCAGGAAAGGCTGTATAAACTATAATCCATCCCTGCTGGTCCGACAGTTTGCTTATGCTTTGAGAGCTCCGACGAAGGATGAAGAGGTACAGGAATCTCTGTACCTCACTGGTCTTCTAGAGGGGGATATGTTATCTAAGCTTCAGCACGCTTGGAATGGTATCAGTAAGAGGGGAAAACCGTTGCTGGGAAAAAGTAATAGCCAAGCCTACGCTCCATATGTGACCTGGATCAGAGCTAGAGCAGATATCATAGGGATGCCGTTTCCACCTGCCAAGCCAGAAATCCCTCCAGTGATTGAAGAGCCTACCACCGTGCCTATTCAGCAGCATAATCAGGTGTTAGCAGAGAGAGATGAGCTGAAGAAGGAAAATGAAGAACTGGAGAAAGAATTGGCTCAACTCAGAAGCGAGAGAAGCGAAGCTGTCCATTCCTTCAAGAGGAAAACAAAGCTGGTGAACCAGTTAGGGACGGATTTGACTAAGCAGATGGCTGAGCGCGAGCGTTTGGGTCGGGACTTCAAAGCTGTCAATGACGTACTGGCCACTAAGAAGCAGCACTTGGATGAAGCGTATCGGAGAATATCCAAGTTTAATCAGCATTGGAAGGCCACCTTAGCCAACGGCAAGGAACGGGAGGATAAACTGAAACAACAAATCTCCAAGATGAAAGCCCAGGTGAAGGCTAGTGAGAAGAGGTTTGATGAAGAAACCGCTCGTAGATATGCCACTGAAGGCCTGCTAAACAAGGCTCTTGCTAACCTGAAGAAGCGCAAACTGACGTTTGAATCCAAGAAGCGGAAGTTAGAAGATTGTTTCGGCGAAGGAGCATGGGAAGACTCAGTTGAAGGTCTTCAATACACTATTATGCGGAGGGAGTTACTCGTCGAAGGGTTGCTCTCTCGGCCTGATCATCCAGAAACGAGGGATCTATTAGAAGAGTTTCGAGCCCGTGGCCGTACTTGACTATATTTGTAATCCTTTTGTTTTGATCATTGTTATATGCTGACCATCACCAGGCTTGTTGGTCGACGTCATGCTATTGATGTTGCTTGTATCCAGTGACGTTGTGTACCGCCTTGATGGGCTTTCTTTATATATGAGATGTTATTTCCATGACTGGACTCGGACTTCTTATTATCAGCACTGGCACTCAGGCACTAGGATCGGGGGGAAATCTCCCTAACGCACAGACACACGTTTGCATTTGCATGAAGCATCTGCCTAACGGGAACTTTGTCGTTTTTTCTAACCCTTTTGTGTATACAGGTTGTTTCAGGCTGTTCCAGGATTGATCAAAGACCGATCCACCGCTATCTGACCAGAGCGAATCAAGCTAGAGCAATGGAGCAAGTGCAGACTGACGTTCAGGAGCTCCGAGAGAGGATGGACCGCTTCATGGAACTCATGCAAGTGGTTGCCAACGGCCAAGACCAGCTTAGAACCTTGGTCCAGCCTTTGATCTCAAGGGTAGATAGCAACGGTGTGCTCCATGGTGGGAATGTTCCAACCCCTCCATTTGTTGAAACTCCTCAGAATGGCATCCCCGTGACCGGGGGGAATGGCAGTGGCAACGGCAACGTGATCGCTAACATGGGGCTCAATGGTAATACGACTAGCGTCGACAATGGGAATTTTGAAGATAATGTCAATGTTGGACTGGGCAACGGCAACGCAGGTGTCGGAAATCTGTATGGGCCTCAGCCATGGTTAGAAGACCGTCAAGAAGATTTGTTCTCCCAGAAGGGTGCGGAAGGAGAGCTGACTGCTGAAGCACGTCTGAGATTTAAGGCGCTCGAGGACAAGATGAGGAATTTCGAGAACCTGAACACTATGGGTGTCGACATGTCCAAATTGGGATTGATTGCTGACTTCAAGGTGCCTCCTAAATTCAAGGTACCCGACTTTGAAAAGTACAAGGGCACCACCTGCCCTCGCATTCACCTAAGGTCATACTACCGGAAAATGTCCGCTCACTCTGAAGACGAGAAGTTGCTGATGCACTTATTTCAGGATAGCTTGTCCGGGCCATCCTTGGAATGGTACATGAGTTTGGAACCTACCAGTGTGCGCACGTGGAAGGAACTTGCGGAAGAATTCGTGCACCATTACCAATATAACAGTGACTTGGCTCTAAACCGAGTCCAACTGCAGAGTTTGTCACAGAGGAACAACAAAGGGTTCAAGGAATACGCCCAGCGGTGGCGTGAATTGGCAGCTAGAGTTCAACCGCCGATGATTGAATGGGAGCTTGTTGAAATGTTTGTAGCCACCCTCCCAGGGGTTTATTACGAGAAATTGGTCAGCGGTATGTCTGGAAGTTTCTCAGATCTCATCATCATCGGCGAGCACGTTGAAAATGGGATCAAGTTGGGAAAAATTCTAGGTGATCTATCCTCAGCTGGAGGAGGGAAGAAACCGTATGGTGGCAAAAGGTGGGAAGGAGAGACGAGCGTCGTGTCCAACGCTCGAAGGAAGGGTAAAGGCCCTCGCCAGCAGGTGGCTAGCATAACCATCCCTGCAGTCCAACAACCCCAACCACAGCAGCAGCTAAATCAGCAAGGGTACAAAAAGTATCAGAACAGGGCACCTTTGTCAAGCCGTCACCTCGAGACACTGCCCATGTCTTATGCTCAGCTGTTACAGACTCTGCTTCAGTTACAGCTAATCCAGAAGAGAACCTTGGCTCCCTTGACAGGGGCACCTCCGCCAGGTTATGATGCGAATGCAACTTGTGAGTTTCACTCGGGGGCACCCGGCCACATGATAGAAAACTGCAAAGCCTTCAAGCACAAGGTGCAGGATATGGTGGATGCTAAGATCATCAATTTCTTAGATAATGTGCCAAATGTCACGAAGAACCCTATGCCGAATCATCGGGGAGGTGGGGTGAATACCATTATTGAGGATGAGAATTTGGATGTGTTGACTGACGTCAGAGATTTGAAGACACCGCTCAGCTTCGTCAAAGCCAAGCTGATGAAGAGAGGCTTCTTTCCAGGCTGTGTAGAACTATGTATGGGCTGTGCGACTCGTCCTGATGGATGTGAACAGTTGATAGTAGGGATTCAGAGTCTGATGACCGAAGGAATCTTGCAGTTTAGCCTAAGGGCCGAATGTGGATCTGGAGAGGTAATGTTGAAGCAAGATGATGAGGTTGCCACCATCACCATCCCTCGCCGAACGATCACCATTTCTGCACCCAGGCCGCCCACCATTACCATCACCAAGGCTGAGCCGATCCCTTTTGAAAGCACCAATGCTGTCCCGTGGCATTATGGGGAAGACGTCTACTGCAACGGGCAGAAGTTAGAATTGGAACCCTCAGGGCAGTGTATGGAAAACGTAGTGGGAATTGGCGGAATCACGCGCAGCGGAAGAGTATTTGCTCCGCTTGAGATTGTGGCGGACAAAACGGACAAAGCTGAAGTAATCAATAAGGGAAAGAGCAAAGTCGTTGAGGAAAACCCTCGTGGGGTAGAGAAGGACTTGCTTGTTAAGGAAGCTGAAGAGTTTATGAGGTTGATCAAGAAGAGTGACTACAAGATCGTGGATCACCTTCATTAAACACCCTCGAAGATCTCCATCCTGAATTTGTTGCTGTGTTCAGAGTCACATCGCAACGCGCTGTTAAAGGTTTTGAATACTGTGTATGTACCGCAGGAAATATCAGTCAACCAATTGGAAGGGGTAGTAGCCCACGTGAATGCTGGAAACGGGTTAGGGTTCACTGACCTGGAGCTGACGCCGAAGGGAAGAAACCACAATAGTGCCCTGCACATCTCGATAGAGTGTAGGGGAACGATTATGTCTCACGTGTTGGTGGACACGGGGTCATCGCTCAATGTTCTTCCGAAGAAAGCATTGATGAAGTTAGATACTCGAGGATTGATTTGCACACCCATTGATATGGTTGTGAAGGCTTTCGATGGAACCAAGCGTCATGTTTTTGGAGAGGTGACTTTGCCAATCCAAGTGGGGCCGGAAACATTCGACGCAGTCTTCTACATCATGGACATCATGCGTGCCTACAACTGTCTCTTAGGCCGGCCATGGATCCATTTTGCTGGCGCCGTAACCTCCACGTTGCACTAGAAGCTCAAGTATGCTGTCGGAGGTAGCATCGTGACTGTTTGTGGCGAGGAAGACATAATGGTGAGCCATTTGTCGTCCTTCAAATATGTTGAGATGGATGGGGAAATCCACGAAACCTTATGCCAGGCGTTCGAAGCTGTTAAAGTCAAGAACGTGGCTCCTATAATCACTGAGAAACCAGAGATGACTCTCTCTTCCTTCAAGGAAGCCCGGGCCGTTGTTCAGGCCGGATCTACCCCAGGTTGGGGGCGAAATCTAGAAATACCTAACAAACAGGACAAGTTTGGGTTAAGATACTCTCCTGCGGCTGAAGCCTCCTCTTCTCATAGTGCGTCGCGAGGTAAAGGGCCGATCTAGTTTACCAGTGGCGGGGTCATATTTGAAAGTGTCAACGCAGTGTCCGAAGACGGCGAAGACAGCGATTGCGACCTAGACTCTTGGATCCAGCCAAGTAAACCAGGCGAGAGCCTCAACAATTGGTCCATCAGGGATACCATCCATGTGACAAGCAAAGATTAATGATTTACTTTCTCCAATTGTTGTACAACCCTATGTCCTACCCGGGGCATAGTGGTTTTATTGTCAGGGCCTTGTTTGATTATGTACATGCATTTTACCAATAAATCAAAAGGCGTTTTTCTTCACATTCAAATATTGTGATCTCTGTTATTCCTGTTTTATATTTGTTTTGAAAAACAATAAAATGGCAATGGGGTTTGTGCTAACCTGCATATCCTTGTTTTAAGCTTAACCCTTGTTATTGCAGGATCCACATAACAGATGACATCGACTCTGGACCTTCTACGACTCACTTCGACTTCGATTGCCTGATCTATCAAGCCGAAGAAGAGATTGATGAAGACGAATACCTTCCCGAAGAGTTGGCCCGCTTGTTGAAATAAGAAGAGAAAGTTATTCTGCCTCACGAGGAAGAGATTGAGATTGTGAATTTGGGTTCTGAAGAACTGGTCAGGAACGTCAGGATAGGGGATGCACTGCAGAATGATGTCAAGCAGAGATTGGTCGAGATGCTGAGAGAGTATAGTGACATCTTTGCTTGGTCGTACGAAGATATGCCTGGGCTTGATACTGACATCGTGGTCCACCACTTGCCGCTGCGAGAAGATTGTCCTCCCGTTAAGCAGAAGCTTAGAAGGACACGACCAGATATGGCCGTCAAGATCAAAGAAGAAGTGCAGAAACAGCTTGATGCCGGCTTCTTAGCGGTCACTACTTACCCTTCGTGGGTCGCCAACATAGTGCCTGTACCGAAGAAGGACAGTAAGGTGCGAATGTGCGTCGATTACCGGGATTTGAATAGGGCGAGCCCTAAAGATGATTTCCCGCTCCCTCATATTGATGTGTTGGTCGACAATACCGCTCAGTTCTCCGTATTTTCGTTCATGGATGGCTTCTCCGGCTACAATCAGATCACAATGGCGCCGGAGGACATGGAGAAAACTACGTTTATTACACCTTGGGGAACGTTTTGCTACAAGGTAATGCCTTTCGGTTTGAAGAACGCAGGGGCCACTTACCAACGAGCAATGGTTACTTTGTTTCATGATATGTTTCATCATGAGATTGAAGTCTATGTTGATGACATGATTGCGAAGTCCTAAACGGAGGAGGGACATCTGGTCAATTTGCTGAAGCTTTTTGAGAGGCTTAGGAAGTTCAGGTTGAGGCTGAATCCTAACAAGTGTACTTTCGGAGTACGGTCTGGTGTCACACCCTCATTTTCGCCTTTAGCCTTTATACCCTACATTCGCCATACCATACATCATTTTATTGCATATCGAGCATGTGGGTCCGGATTGGGTTGATTTGTCATTTTTCCATTTTTCATGAAATAACTTGTCTATCTTAGACTACATAGAAGAAAAGGTCCATTATCTAAGGTTTGATCTAAGTTGGAAAGTCTACTCTTGTAGATTTCTTCAAAGAGAAGTTACTTGACAAAATATTAGGATATTCAAGATATATTCCTAATGACCATGAAATGCAAGGCATAATTCAAGATTGCTTCATCCAATTTTGTTTTAAATTCTTGATCAAGTGGAGTTCAATTTTGCAAAGCATGAGTCAAGATTACAAGTCCATAATTCAAGATTTCATCCATTTCAAGCTTAATGGTTCTAAGGAAATCCATCATGAATTCAAGATTAAAGGCAAGAATATTACAAAGAGAAATTTTATGACATTTCAAGAATGTCATTTGTTGCAAGATTTCCAACTCTAAGTAATGATTAGAATTTATTTCTAATCTTCATTCAAGCTTCTAATCCCATTCATGCCACACCAAGTCCACATTATGCTTATAAGCATCCAAGAAATATGTAAGGATTAAATCAACATTGGATTGTTTTAAGACCAAGATTATGCATGTTAGTCATAAGCAAAATAGCCCCATGCAAAGGTGACAAATTTCCTCATGTCACAAAATCTACATGTCACAAGACCAAAGGCATAACATGTGACAATGCTTCTACACATCAGAATTTTCAAAATGTTGTCAAAAGAGTAGTAGCATTGACCAAGAGGAGCTGTCCAAGCACAAGCCAACAAAATGGGTGCAAGGCACAAGGTGCTGCAGAAAAACAGCATAGAGTAGTGCAGTAAAAATACAGCATAGCACCTTGCATAGAAATGGAAAGAAAGAGAGTGACATAAGGAAAGGTGGTAAGAAACATTGCCCCATGAAAAATCTGAAGTGTGGGAAGAAGTGAAAACCCTAGAGTGGAGAGATAAGAGGAGGGGGCTGTAAATAAGAAGGGGGGATTCAAGATTCATTCACTACAGATTCATCCATTCTATACACTTGCAAAACCAGAAAATAGAGAGAGCAAACAATACCCTAAAAAACCAGAAAAATAGGAAGCTTTGCAAATTAGAAAAGAGAGAGTGAGATAGAACCAAGAGAACCACTAAAGAGCCGAGCCTTCACAACATAGAGTGGGTAGTAAAGCAAAACCAAGGAGGACTTGCAAGAAGAAGAAGCTCTTGGGTATCCATTTCCTCAAACTTTTCTCTCTTTATTTCTTTGCTCTTATACTAATTTTTGTTTACTCTTTTATGTGTTGTTGAACTGTACATATCATGTAAAGGTTCCAAAGGGACCAAGAAACCGTTCTTAAGAAACCACGAAAACGAAAGAAAACGTAGAAAAAGTTAGGATTTTGGCTGTTTTAACAGGCTAACGGTCGACCATAGCAGGTCTATGCGTCGACGCATAGCCTGCATTTTTAGACAATTTTAAAAAAAATTTACAGTATGCGTCGACGCATGGGTCGGCGGGCGCTTACCCGTCAGTCTATCAAAATAGTGTGCGTCGAGTGTATGGTCGACGCATGGTGTTTATGCGCCGAGCCGTGGGAAAAGGCTGAAAGTCATGCGCTGACCCTATGGTCGATTCATGGCTTCAAAACTTGCAAAAAAATGAGAAATTTCTGGCTTCGTGCCGTTTTTATTGGCATGTCCCGATTTTTTACAACTAACTTCATATGTTTGTATGTTTTTTAGTGTGAATGTTGTTATGGTCCTTGTTGACCTTCGGTTCTTAAAACCTTTTTCAAAAACAAACTCTCGATTTTATCGAGCCATTTTCAACCCTTGTAAGTCGGCCGCCTTGTGCGTCCGCCATCGACCTTGTTCATATCACCTCAAATACTTTTACAAACAATAAACCTTGATCCAACGTCAAGTGGTTCTCTTTTCTCATAAAAATCCAAAACACAATAATATAAACGATTAGAATCATGCACTACGAACTTTAAAGTGGTGGAAAAGGAATGAGAATGGAGTCCTCCTACACTCGTTCCGAATATTTTGAATACAAGGCGCTCGACTTGGCCATTCGAAACATTCATTTCTATCCAAAGTCTTTTGTGTATAATCCTAATCAAGAACAATTTCTCTTAAAAAACTTAAAAATAATATCAACTCATCAAACCTATTTTCGCCTTAGGGCATCAATCCAAAACCCTTTTTCAAGGTATAAAATCAACCAACAAACAACAATTTCATAAGCCTCCGAACTACGGAGCTCTGATTCTTCACTTCTTTTAAGTGATGATACGTAGGCACATGGGCCACAATCCTTGGCGAGCGCTATAATAAAATCTCAACCCCTCTTTTCATTAAACAAGCAAATTCTTAATAAAAACGCCCATTCACGGTAAATAACCTAGGAGGTTCCCATCGAGTACGATGGATGCGAGGGGGTGCTAATACCTTCCCCTCGCATAACCGACTCCCAAACCCTAAGACTTGGTTGCGATGACCACGCTCTTTTCCCAAAGGTTTTATCGCTATTTCCCTTTCCCTCCGTGGGATAAATAAAATCCGGTGGCGACTCTGTGTCATTTTTCGCGTAGTGACATCTGGAAAACTACTGGGGTTTATCGTGAGCGAAAGAGGTATCAAGGTTGATCCTGCGAAGATAAAGGCAATACAAGAAATGCCAGCGCCAAAAACAGAAAAAGAAGTTCGCGGTTTCTTGGGCAGAATAAACTACATTGCAAGGTTTATCTCTCAGCTCACGGCCACGTGTGAACCGATGTTCAGAATGCTGAAAAAAGATCAGGAGATTATCTGGAACGAGGATTGCCAGAAGGCATTTGATAAGATAAAACAGTATCTACAGGAACCTCCAATCTTGATACCCCCAGTGGCCGGAAGACCCTTAATCATGTACTTGACAGTTCTTGAGAATAGTATGGGGTGTGTTCTCGGTCAGCACGACGAGACGGGCAGAAAGGAGCATGCCATTTACTACTTGAGTAAAAAGTTCACAGACTGTGAATCTCGTTACTCGATGCTGGAGAAGACGTGTTGTGCACTAGCCTGGGCTGCCAAACGTTTACGACAGTACATGCTCAATCACACCATTATGCTAATTTCGAAGATGGATCCGATCAAGTACGTCTTCGAGAAGCAAGCACTTTCGGGCAGGATTGCCAGATGGCAAATGGTGTTCACGGAATATGTCATTCAGTACGTTTCCCAGAAGGCCATCAAGGGAAGCGTATTGTCTAAGTACCTTGCCGAACAACCGATCGAGGATTATCAGCCGATGAAATTTGAATTCCCTGATGTTGCGGTGAAATCTGGATACCAAGCTATTAATTAACTTGAATCTTAATTCATTTACAACCGGACTTTAATTTATCCAAAAAGGAGAGGTTTAAAGAAAGAAAAACCTATAAGAATGCAAAGCCAAAGGCAAGGCCTAAAGTTGAGCAAAGAGATCTAAAGGTTCGGGGGTTGGTTATACCTAGGGAAGGTGTTAGCATCCTAAGCATCTGTAGTACTGTACAGGAACCTCTTGTTAATATTTGTGTTTGCTAAAGTTTGCTTGCTAAGGGTAAAGTGCTAAGGTAAAAATCTAAAGTATAAAGGTATGTACAAGTTTGCTCGCGAAGACATCGCATCTCGTGCCTACGTATCCTGACGGGAATGGAATCAGAGCAATCGTAGCTCCCCTATCTAGGGATAAAGAACTGTTATGTTAAATGGAAGGGAATGTCCCAGGCGGGACGACTAAATAGAGCACGGCGACTCCAAGCCTAAGTTGTAAAGATAAACAGGGAAATGCCCACGGCGGGACGACTAAATAGAGTACGGCGACTCCAAACTTTAAATTGTAAAGGTAAACGGGAAGTTAGTTGTTAGTGAGCTCGCCAAGACATCGCATCTTGTACCTACGTATTCTCATCGAGAAATCAGAGCGATCGTAGTTCCACTATCTAGCGATGAAGGAATTCTTGACTGTGGTCAAGATTCCAAAGGGAAGTAAGCATTCATAGTGAAGTACTTACATGGAGTGCGGCGACTCCTCTTCTAAGTTAAGATGATTAAGGTAGAGAATTTCCACGGCGGGACGCTAAGCATGAGTACGGCGACTCAAATCATAAGGCTAGGATAAAAGGGTAAAGGTTGTCCACGGCGGGACGGTAAACATGAGCACGGCGGCTCAAATCCTAAGGCTATGATGAAGGGGAAGAATGTTGACAACAGTTAAAGGGAATGAGAATAAGCAAAGGAAACAACATATACAAGCATGGTGAGAAAGAAATTCATCAGTATACGCGATAACGATCACAAAATGTAACAAACTTGCAAGTGGTCAAAAGGGATGAAAAATTAAACAAGCATGGAATTTTAAAATATGACATAAAATTAGACATAAAAATAAACACAATGCAAAAAGAATGGGTTCAAAATGATTAAAAATGAATGAGATATGAACTTTTGAAGTTTGGTTGAAAAATGGTGGAAAATAATAAAAGGGCTGCCCTCCTCAGGGGTCGAACCCTGGTTCAATATGTGCAAGGCGTGTTTTTGGCAATGGTCTTACCACTGGGGTGGCTATACATCCGTTGATGAAAGCCACCCCATAAACATATATGGGTAAGTTTCTAGGCAGGTTGGGCAAGAACATGAGCAAAAAACCATGATTTGCGTTTTGGGCATAACTTCCTTAATTCTCAATGGTTTTTGACAAAATTTTAGTGTAAATTGCCTATAATTTCATGAGGAACATGATGGTGGCATTGGTTTTTTGAAATTCCTCCCCCAACTCAAAACCCGATAGCACTTGCATTTTGGAAGTTTGGAATGCATTTTGAAACTCAAGACTTGTTCTAATCACTTTCAAATCAAACCAATCACATACACACACTATGAATATGTTAATGAATGAGTGTAAGCACAAGGACCAACTCAAAACAAAGTATGGTGGAAAATGACAGTCAAGTTGCAAGTTGGTATTGATGAAATGCATGAAAGAATCCAATTCAATTTTAAAGCATAATTAAGTCAAATAAATCACACATACACATCACATACATGGCAACAAATGAATTTAAACACCACAACTGGTTTTAAACAGGTTGTAATTAAAAGTGATATATGAGTTGCAAAGTTGACATGTAAGATGCATGATGAAGTGCAATTTTAATTCTAAGCATTTTCAGACCAAATGAATCATGCAAACACCTTATATACATGGTATAGGGTGGATTCAAACCAAAGAAACATGTGAAAACCAATGGATGTGAGAGATGTTGTGTAAGATGCAAAACTGACATGCTTTGAGGCAGCAGGGAGTGCAATTCAGTGTTTATGCACAAATTGATCATATAAACCATACACACATATCTCATACACATTGTCAAATGTTTTCAAACAAGAAAAATGGCCTCACACTGACTGTAATGAAAAATTGCATTTAGGCTGCTATTTGGTCATTTGAAGAAGCATGAAAGGATGCCAAAATGGTTTCTATGCACATACAAGTCCAATTAGAACAACACACACCATACATACATGTAACCAAATGAATTCAAACAAGAAAATTGACTCAAAACAGCTTGGCATGAAAGATGATATGCAATTTGCATTTTGGTGTTTTTTGCAATTTGATAAACTCCAAGACTTTATGACAGCAATGATGAACTAAGAATGAATCATACCTCACACATACCAACTGTTTTAGCATTAAACCAAATTATTCTCATAACAGCAACAAAACTACACATGATATGGTTCTAGCAGCAATGTTTGGAAATGGATGCTCAATGATAATATGCTGACAGTTTGAAAACAAGGTATGCACATGTTTTAAATGCAACATAAATCAAATCAAGCTAAACCAAATTGTCATGAAAATGAAATGAGGCTTATGATATGCAATGATCACCACAGTTTTTCTTTTTCAAGATCAAAAGTATTTTCAGGCAGATTTTAAAGGTAACTTCCACTGGTGGAAGTGTAGTGTAAAAAGTGACAAAAATCATTTTCATGCAGTTTTTAAAGTAACTTCCACTGGTGGAAGTTTAGTGTAAAAAGTGACAAAAATCATTTTCATGCAGTTTTTAAACATGACATCAACATACAAGACAAAGATTGGATATTAAAATGGTGGCAACATGGCATGAGTGAAATGCATGATGGTGTTCAAAACAGTTTCTAGGTGTATTCGCAGCAAATAAACACTTTGAGCAAGCTACAATTGTATATTTGAGTGATTCTAAGCATGTGCCTTAGTCTTAAAATCAGTGGTGATGCAAATGACATGTTCAAGGCAGAAATGACATTTGAGAAGTAAATCAAGAAATGCAAAATAAGTCCAAACTCACATTCATGTTGAGCAATCATTCTACACAGACCATGAATCATATGAATGAGGTTTTTAAACTTTAAAATTGATCAAAGACCATGAGGAAACCAGGCTGCTATGGTGATGGCTTATCTTTTGCTGAAAAATGCATCTTTGAGTGTAATAGATCAAATCATGTAAAACAGGTTATGCAATCCATATATACATGTCATAAATGTGAAATCAAGTGTGGACAAACCCAAAAATATCACATATTTTAAGTGGAACCAGTTCTATTATGTTAGTGGCCTTTAGGATGCAAATGATGCATTTGTGGGATGTGAAAAATGAAGGAACAATTGAAACAGGTTATGCCAAACACATGTACACATTATAAACAAGCAATTAAGCATGATCAAATTTCACCAGTCAAACATATTGCTTCCAAACAGAATTTTGATATATGACATGAAAATGACACTTTTCAATACTACCACAAGCTCAAAAAATGTCAAAACAGGAAATTATGGTGTAAAGCAAAGATGGAGTATCTACATACCTCTAGTAGCCTGTGTTGAGGAAGTTTGATCAATAAGAAACCCAGAGAAAACTTCAAATGCACCTAGCTTTGGAGATTTCTTCTTCTTGAAGCAAGAATGCAAATTTCAAGACAGTTGGAGAAATAAACTCTACCAATGATCCTTAACACTTTAGACAGTTGAGAAATGATATATGTGAGGTGTTAGAGTGATTAAAACACCAAGCAACTGCCTAGAACAAGTTTTGACAGATTTTGTGGCTTTTGGTCAAAGTAACTTGGTATGGAAGTTGACTTTTTGAATGGTGAGGTTTTTGAGTGGTCTAAGGTCTCGGACACCTTCCATATCATATTTAGAGATTGTATGGATGATTTTTGGGGAGTTTGAGTGTAGAGAAATGGTTTTGACAGCTGTTGTTGCATGACAGATTTTGGTGGTTTTGGTGGATTTTGTGATTTTGATGGAAAGGGAGCAAAGTGTGAAAGAGTGAGAGCTTGAACTTTCTCTGGTTTTTAGAAGAGTTCTTCTGTCCTAAATGAAGTGGTGAGGGCCTCTATTTATAGGCAAATGGGGTGAGGAGCTTGCTAGGGAGCTTTCTTCACCATGAAGCAAAGTTGAGATATTTTTGATGGAATCCCACTTGGTGGATTTGCTTGGATGTTCTTTAGCCCAAAGGTCAAGAAATTTGAGAGGTTTTCTGATGCAAATAGCAAGCTAGAAACATGGGAGAGTGGCTGGTTCAGAATGTAACTTTACACCTCATGCTTTGAATTTTCAAACTTGGCAACTTTCCACCTTTATGGCAATGAACTCAAGCTTTTGATTTTGTGATACTTCTGCATAAATTTCTATTGTTTTATGCTACACACATTCCATATATCAGTTAGAACAAGTTTTACAAGCTGAAGTTGGCCCACTTGGGTGAAAGAGATGATTTTGCAAAATTGGGCAATGTGGGACTAAAGTGTGAAACCTCCAACTTTGCACACATGTAACTTTCTGCTCATAACTCATGAGGAGTTCTAGTACTTTTTGGAAAGCCCTCATGTAGCACTAAAACATTCATGTTGGCCAGAAGTTCTGATTCCAATTGGAACTATGTCAAAAATCCCTCCAAAGTTGGCTGAAATTAGGATTCTTAAGGTGAAATAACTTGGAAATTTTCAAAGTTATTTTGCCCTCTTGTAATGTTTTTGCTTATAACTCCAAAACCATGCATTTTATTATGATGGACCACTAGTAGACTTTTGTAGAACTTGTCAAGAGCTTTCAAATGAGCTTGGAACGACCTCAATAGGATGTGTGGTTAGGAAGTTATGGTTTAGCCCCTTTCGAAACCCTAATTTCCCGATTTTCTCGATTATTCTTCCATCCTTGATCAAATGACCATGAAATTTTATGAGAAAGCTCCTATTAACATATGGAACATTTTTGCTTCAGATCTTGAAGTCCCATTCCTTAAATTTGAAAAGCCGATTTTTCGTCGACGGCGCGATCGATCGATGAATACCGAGTCGTCTGTGGACGTTCTGGACCTCTCGAGACTTTAAAACTTCTTGAATGGACTTCATTTAGCCATATGAACTTCATGTACCATAATTTCCTCATTGAAACACCTCCCATCACAAAAGTCAAACCACAGTTGACTTTTTATCAGTCAAAAACCCAAATCGGGGCTCCACACTGCACTGTTCTTGATTCTGGGGTACAACTTCAAATTGTTTTCACATTTGACATCAAATAGCATCCTTGAACTTGTTTCATGATTTAATCCCTTCAAACATTGATTGATCAAACCACACAGTTTCGATTTTAACCGCGCGAAACCCTAATTCATCTGCATCTTAAACAAAGAAAAAAACTTGAACTGGGTTAGGGTTAGATAATCACATGAGTATGATCCTAAAATGATAATGAAAATCTAAGGGTCAAAATATGGGGTATGACACCTGATGAGGATATCATGTTTCGTAAAGCGAAGGATTGCGATGAACCGTTGCCCGACGAGGGTCCAGATAGGAAATCCCAGTGGAAATTGATATTTGATGGGGCGGTTAATTCTTACGGAAGTGGCATTGGGGCGATCATCACGACTCCCCATGGATCCCACATCCCGTTCACCGCGAGACTGACGTTTCTGGTCACCAATAACGAAGCAGAATACGAAGCATGCATCATGGGTTTAGAAGAAGCAATTGATTTGAGAATCAAGAACCTAGATGTATATGGTGACTCGGCACTTGTGATCAACCAGATTAAAGGGGAGTGGGAGACTCGTCAATAGAATTTAGTGCCGTACATGAACTATGCCAGAAGGATGCTTCCGTTCTTTGATCGAGTGGAACTCCATCATGTGCCCAGGGCTGAGAATCAAATGGATGATGCCTTAGCCACGTTGGCTTCGATGTATAAAGTCAATTTTTGGAATGAAGCTCCAAGAATTGTCCTTTCTCGTCTTGATAGACCTGCATTCGTCTTCGCGATCGAGGAAGCCTCCGACGGCAAGCCATGGTTCCATGACATCCAGACCTTCCTTATGACTAAGGAGTATCCGGCGGGAGCGTCAACCCAGGATAAGAAGACTCTGAGGAAGCTGTCTGGAAATTTTTATCTCAATCCTGATGGAGTTTTGTATAAAAGAAACCACGATCTCGTGCTACTCAGATGTGTAGATGAGAAAGAAGCGAGTATGCTCATGGAAGAAGTCCATGAAGGCACATTTGGTACGCAAGCCGGCGAACACGCTATGACAAGAAAGATCCTGAGAGCAGGATACTACTGGCTGACGATGGAGTCAGATTGCTTCAAATTCGCGAAGAGATGTCATAAATGCCATATTTATGCTGATAAGATTCACGTGCCGCCGTGCCCGTTGAATGTCATGTCCTCCCCGTGGCCGTTCTCCATGTGGGGCATCGACATGATAGGCAAGATCGAGCCCACTGCATCTAACGGTCATCGCTTCATTTTAGTAGCCATCGACTACTTCACCAAGTGGGTGAAGGCAGCCTCGTATGCTAATGTGACCAAGCAGGTGGTGGCTAAATTCATAAAGAGGGACATCATCTGTCGATACAGAGTTCCCGAACGGATCATTACTGATAATGGTTCGAATCTGAATAATAAGATGATGAAGGAGTTGTGCCAGGGTTTCAAGATTGAACACCACAATTCATCTCCTTACCGGCCGAAGATGAATGGCGCCGTTGAAGCGGCCAACAAAAACATTAAGAAGATTGTACAGAAGATGGTTGTGACCTATAAGGATTGGCACGAGATGTTGCCATTTGCGCTGCACGGTTATCGTACAACGGTACGTACATCAACCGGGGCAACTCCTTTCTCACTGGTGTACGGTATGGAAGCTCTCCTACCGTTAGAAGTTGAGATCCCTTCTTTACGAGTTTTGGTTGACGTGAAACTCGATGAGGCAGAATGGATTAAGAACCGACTAAACCAACTCAGCCTGATGGACGAGAAGAGGTTAGCATCGATCGCATATGGTCGTCTGTACCAAAGCCGAATGAAGAAACCCTATGACAAAAAGGTGCGTCCTAGAAGCTTTCAGACGGGTGATCTCGTCTTGAAGAAGATTCTTCCTCCACACTCCGATCACCGGGGAAAGTGGACTCCCAATTATGAGGGTCTGTATGTCATCAGCAAGGTCTTTTCGGGAGGAGCCTTGTTGTTATCCACGGTGGATGGCGAAGATTTTGCATCCCCGGTGAACACGGATGCAGTTAAAAAATACTTTGCTTAAAGAATGACCCGCTGGAAAGAAAATGAATATCCAGGCAAAAATGGGGCGTCCCGGCGAACCATAAAAAAGGAAAAAGGTTCGGGCAAAAATTAGGCATATAAAAGAAAAATGTACACCCGCAAAGTCGAAAACCCGGAAGGGCGACTTTGGCAAAAAGGGGTATCCCGGTGAATCGAAAACCCGGAAGGGCGATTCAGGCAAAAGTTAGGGATTTGAAAAAGCAAATGACTGTGTTTCGCGTGTGGACTTTCATTGTTTAGTGGTTTGGAAGACCTGAGGGCCGTTAATCTAAATCAATCTCTTCTGAAGCTGAAGCGTCGGAGAAGTATCAAAGTCGAGTGGGTCATAGAAGGATCAACTTATGGTGTTCATCTACGCCTCATTGCCGACATTTGTGTATATACTGATGTATATTTATGTTTTTATATTTGCGCAGCTTCCTCATTCCAGGAGCTTGCATCTGTTGTAAAACATTTTTTGCCCATTCAGGGGTTCGTTATCAATAAAATATATACTATTCAGCAATTCTGTTTGCTTGTTTAGCATTTACTTGTTTTGTTTGCGAAAAAGAACGCCGATGTTTTTGATAAAATGCGCATACATAAACTTACTGGCCTAGGCCACTGATTGTTGAAACAATGAATTACTTGAACATTGTCGCAAGATGTTAACCTTGATAGGTCCCTTTGAGAAGGGTATCTTGTCTGTTTGTTTGTGTTATTACAGGTATGGCCTATTCCAGGCAGTACGCCGTATGCGTCCCCAAGCAGGATGATTCCTTCTTCCCTAGCAAATGTAGCAGTAACTCCCCATGGAGTCTGAACATGAGATCGTAAGCATTGATATGTCTCCCCAAGCAGAGAAGATTCTCTCCCCAACCAAATGTATCCTGAAGGATTGTCATTTACCCAGATGAGCCATGCGTTGAGGCGTATGTTCTACCCCAGCAGCAAGGCAAAGCGCAGATTCTCATAGAAAACTATACTGAAGTGTGCAGCACTCGATAGTTCAGACTGAAGTCTCCAGCGGAATTCAAATTCCCCACAGAGTTGTACTCTCCCCAGTAAGCAGGATAATTCCTTCTTCCTCAGCCGAGTTTGCAGTTCCCCAAGAGAGCCGAGTCCTTGGAAGTCGTTCAGGCCATGATTGGTTTTCCCCAGTAGAGTGTTGAATAGCTGATGCTGTATTTCCCCACCGGAGTCGTTATCTCCAGGAAAGTTTTGCTGCAAATGCTGTGCAGTTTATTTCTGCGATTGATATCGTTTCCTTGACAGTTTGTGGTTTGAATACCCAGATGAGCAGGTTCAGGTCCTCGAAGAACCTTACTCCCCTGCAGCAGTCGTCTGAAGTTCGTCTCCCCAGGCGGAATCCAATTGAGATTGGTGTGACTTCTTCTCCTCGGCAGGATGATTCCTTCCTCCACCAGAGTGGTTCTTTCTCCGTGACAGGAGGATTCTCCCTTCAGCATTTATTTTGCTGATGGGGTCATAGCATTTTGCATGATTGCATAGCATTTACCCTAAATACATAGCATTTACACCGTGTGGAGCAGTACGCCATTGAAAATCATATGCATATGAAACATGATCTAGGTCGTTACCGTTCTTGTTTTGCAGGTGTTCCCCGACAGGGTGTTTGCTCAGGATGATTCCTGAAATCTCAGAAGAGTTGTTTGGCCCAAGATGATTCCTGAATTCCCCAGCAAAGTCGTTTGCCCGAGATGATTCTCAAATTCTCCAGCGAAGTGGTTTGCTTAAGATGATTCTTAACATCCCCGGTGAAGTCTCCAGAAAGGGCTGCTCAAGTTGAGGCTTAGAGCCCCTGGCAGAGTGATTGCTCGGGATGATTCCTGAAATTTCCAGCGGAGTTTTTGGTTCAGGGTGATTCTTGAAGTCCCCAGTGGAGTCATTTGTCCAAGATGATTCTTGAAGTCATCAGCAGAGTTGATTCATCCAGAATGATTTCTGAAGCCCCGAAGCAGAGTTACTTGATAGTTCTCCAGAATCCCCAGCGGAGTTGTGTCATTCCCAGCAGGTTTGGACAGAGAAGTTGAGATTCCCCTTGAAGACTTGATGATTGAAGACCGGCAGCGATGCCAAAACCCCTGACCTACTGACGAAGTCCGGCTGACGCCCGAAAATTCCTTTGAATGCCCGACGGCATAATTAACTTGATTGTTAAAAAGTTCCTAATGACCCGATGAGTCCCGAGGAATTCTCCTGCAGCAGTGCCGCAGAATGCCTGACGGCAATATCAGCTATGCATCGCCGGTTGCCGAATGGCCCGCGACCCCTTAATGACTTGAGGACGAATATCTACAGCAAAATCAGATGATCATCCTGACGGAGATTTGAGATTAGACCCTTCACCAATTACCGTGTGACCAATTCCTCAGCAGAGTTGCCGTGCAACTGTCATGCTCAGTTTTTGAAGATGTGCCTACCAATCAAAGTATCGTTTACCTGTGTGATGGCAGATTGCCAGTTACCGTGTAACCGGTGACCCCTTGATGATTTGAGGATGCAAAATCAGAGAATCATCCTGACGGGGATTCAAATCAGTAATTCTCCAGCTAGTTGTCGTGCAGCTATTGTTTCAGTTTCCGAAGATTTGTCCCCATCAGAGTACCGTATACTTGTGTGATTGGCAAATTTCCGGGTTTGTTGATATTCAAACGTCTTTTACCTTGATTGTTTAAGAGTCGTTCGCTTCTCACCCAGTCAGGTTCAAGCCGCTTGAATAGGGGCAGCTGTTGCACCCCAAAATTTGACCAACTTTTCTTCACCTAGCTTATGTTTCATTTCATTCACATTAGCATTATCATTTGCATCTCATTGACATGTATGCAGGAGATCAAGAGGTATGATTACCAATCAAGAGCTACACAAGACTATGAGGCTAGCTAAGAAGGTTATCTAAGTGTTCAAGGGTTGATATCCTTACTAGAGAAGTTAAAAGACCCTCAGAGAGAGTGATTGAAACCAAGAGGGTGTGTCTCCTAACTTGAAAGTTGTGGGAAGCCATCAGATTATTCTGAGGTCATGGAGAGGGACTTGAGGTCTTGAGAGAGCTCATGAGAAGTGTTGAAGATCACTTTGAGGGCTAGACAGGTTATTGTGCAAGATTAAGAAGGCTCATCCACGAGTGGTGCAACTAGGGTTTAACTGGGTCAACCCTAAGTCAACTGATGATTTGAAGAAGGTTGAGACCTAATCCAAGAGCCATGTGATCATGGATTAATACATTGAGATGTTATAAGGATGATTCCAAGATCAACTCATCATGATTGAAGAGTTTGAGAAGTTTCAAGCTAGGGTTTCTAAGGCTTGACAGTGTAAAATCCCCTAGTTTGACCCATATCTTCAAGGCAATTCAGCTCAAGATGTGTTTGTCATATCATCTTACCCCCAACATGATTGTTGTAGAGCATGATCTTAGCTTTAATTTGAGTACTAGAAGTACTTGATAGGATTTGTAGAGCTCAAGTTATGGCTTTGACAAGTTACAAGTCAACTGAGGTATGTGAATTTGGAGCTTGAAAGTTACCCAACTTGCATGAAACTTTTGCCCAAGAAGGATGATTCCTATGAACTTTTGGTCAACATGAATCTTGTTACTTATCCTCTTAGATTTCTATAGAGTACTAGAAGTCCTTGATAGGATTTGTAGAACTCAAGTTATGGCTTTGACAAGTCAAGGGTATTTTGGACATTTGGTGATTATAGGTCATTTGTGATCATAGGCCATTTTCACCAACTTCGAGGTCTCAAATGAAATTTTGTTCAACTAGAAATTTTCTCAAAATGGTGTTTTAACCTTGACCATACATCAAGGAGGCATTGATTTGGCTCAAGGAGAGACTTGGTTCAAGAAATTTTGAAAAAAGAATGAATTAAAAGGATTTAAAGGCAAAAATTCAAATAATTCATTTTGTGACCAAATGATACAAAATTATAGGTCAAATTGATTGGAAAAATGATTTTAGAGACAATGGAAATGTTAGAATTTTTATTTGAGGTCAAATTCATGCACTTCCATTTCATTTCTTCATGATGAAGCAACATCTCCAATTCATACCTTTGGCTTGCAAACAAGGAAGATGACTTATCAAACTCATTCAAAATCTCATGAGAACTTGATTACACACATAGCCATGCCAAGAGGAAGTCAGAATGGTGATTGCCATGGATGAGATTTTGAAAATCCAAAATCTCATTTGGATGAATCCAGAAGTTTCTAGACAATCCCAATCACTTCTATATAAGTCATTGAGTGAGCTCAGCCATTTTTTTTGGAAGGAATTAAAGCTGGTTGCAGAAAGAGCCATTGAAATTTTGAAGGTGCAAGTTGAAATTGAGTTTTCAATTCAAGGGAGAATCAAGCCAAATCAGGGTGTGCAAAGGCTTTAGGAGTGAATTTGGAGTGTGTCTGCATAATCTTGGCAGTTGAAGTGAGCAAAAACCATCTCTGTTACCTCTCTGAAACCAGGTTTATACATTTCACCCTTATGCATGATTTAGGAGGAGATACTTAGCAATTCACATGTGGTTAGGATACTTGCAATATGTAGTTGGATTTAGGATCAGAAATTGGTGAATTAGAGACAAAATAGGTGTGTGACCATTTTCTGTTGAGGTTGATATCTCAAGATTCTTGAAGGAATAATCACGATGGGATAGTGGAAATTGATCAGTGAAGATTGAGGATTAAATTGAGACCTTGAATTTGAAGAATGGTGAGATTCAAGATTTGGATGAATTTTGAAAATGTCATCGTGTTTTGAGTTAGAGATGGAATTAGATAATTCTAAGATTGGATTCGTGATCAGCATTAAATTTGGAGTGAAATGATGATTTGTTTTGTGAGTTTTGATGACCTGAGAAGAGTGGTTCACCGGAGAAGACGGTGGCGCCACTGTTCAGGCCACCGTCTGAGAACTCCCTCCATTTCAGTTCAAACTTGGGGACGATGAACATGGACCATCATTTGAGGAGTGGACCTTTGACTTAGGCAGTGGATGAATGGCCACGATTTCACCTCAAACTCTGAAGAGAGATTTCCCAATGAAACGCACCGTTTCATTAATTGATTCGTTTTGGGCTTAGGACTCAGAGTGATATCCACACCCCCCTTTGGCCCATTTCTTTGAAATAAACTGTCTTGGGTTGCTATTTGACACGCATTGTTTATTTATTTTCTTTTTATTTTCTTTATTTTCATCATTTCATGTGACTTAGAAATTAATTCATAAAAAATAGGAAATTAACTAAATTAATTCCAAACTTTTTCCCCCTGATTCATGATTGAATCTAGAATTTTCTAGATTAAAAATATTAGGAATTCATGCATTTGTGATTTTATTTGCATTTTTTGAATATTAATTGATATTAAAATGGCCATGGTTGATACCTTGTTTTGTTGAATTTGGGTTGAGCACTTGGTGATGATTCTTGCCTTGATTTTTGGTGTGTAGCTAGCATAGATATGCATGTTCCCCTTAGATTTTTCTCACTTTTTTGTGATGAAGTTAGGTGGTAGTTTTAAGTTGAAACTTTAGGTGCTCTATTTTTAGGGTTTATCCTTAGTACCTTGTGATCTAGGTTTTATTTCTAGGACTTGGTGGATGATTCAACCTCTGGATTTTGTATGATAGGTTCATGATTGAATTAGGGTCCCATAGTCATTTTTGTAGGAATTTATAATTGGTTTTAGTATTTTAGTTAGGACTAACTTTAGTACTAGGTTTTAGGTGATCCTAACTTGCTAATTCAATTAGATTGACTTCTTTAGTTCCCTTAGATTAGGGTTTTGCTTATCTGGCTCTTGGATGATGTTGAAGACAAGCTTGGGCTACCATGGAATGCTTGAAGAAGCTAGGATGTGAAGACTTCCCTTCTTTTGGTGTAGTGTTGATTAGGTGTTAAGATTAGGGTTTGCAGGCAGAGCTTCTAGATAGATTCTCTTCTTTCATAAACATGGAAGGTGTTGATCACTTCCATTCTTCCCTATGATGTAAGGTCCCCTTGTAAAGGCCTCATCCCTCCTTTGGTAGGATGTGTGGCCTTCACAAGTTGGTAGAACCTTTGAGGGTTCCTTTCTTTGATGATGGAGGGCTTAGTGGTGACCTTTGGTCTTCATTCTGCTGTCAATCATCCAAACCTTGCTCTTGTTAGAGGAATCTTTCTCCCTTGCTAGAGAATGGAGTTCCTTGCTAGAAGATTGAAGATTGCCATTGGAGCTGAAGCTTGAAGATCAAGAAGAGCAAGTTGATACTTGTGAAAAGGATCAAATTGAGATTGGAGAAAGAGATGAAGCTTGAGAGGAACAAGTTGATACTTGTATGTTTGATACATTGGGAGCCTGAAGGAGCCAAGTTGATACTTGTTATTGGGGTTGAATCCTGAAAGTGGAGTATGCTTAGAGCTGAAGCTTGAAGAAGAAGGATAAGGTGATACTTATGTTTGATATGTTGGAAGCTTGGAGAAGCAAGTTGATATTTTCTATTGAAGCTGAAAGCCTTGAAGAGCAGTTGAAGACTGAGGACTAAATCAGTGTCAGAGGAGCTTTGCTGTGGAGTTGTGGAAGCTGTTGATTTGCTTTCTTTCCTGTTTGTTTGCTTTCTGTGCAACTGTATTGGTGTGACTTGTTTGATCTGCTTGATGCATTCGAATAAGTTCATATTTAGACTGACTTAAGCTAGGAGCATGATTGCACTAGAGGCTGAGTTGCTCCCTCTGCTTGTATTTTTACTGTATGGCTTTGCTTGCGAGTATTCGGTAGAACCCAACTCCCTTGCCTATGTGGTCTATTATATCTTGCTTGATAGCATGTTATTTCTTCTGTATGATTGTAGTTATTATATCTTGCTTGATAGCATGTTATTTCTTCTGTATGATTGCAGTTATTCATATCTGGCTTGAGGTTGAGATGAGCTTGTGGAGGCTGATGCCCCACACACATTTCCTCCCTCACTTGCATTGCATGCATTTTACAGTCGTTTACCGTTTACTGTTTAAGCTGATGCTTTATCTGTCTCTGTTTATCATTGACATGATCCCCTAGGAATCTCACTTCCTTTGATAAGGAAGTGATGATTAGAACTTTAGGTTGAAACCTATGCATGATAACTTCTAGGAGTTCCCTGTTTCAAACCTCAACCATAGGATGAATCCTTGGCATGACAACTGTTAGGACTTAATAGTCTCCCCCTAGTTGAACCTGTTTGTTCTCTCTTCTCATCTCAAAGCAAATTAAAATACAGTAATAAGGGTTAACTGATGTCGTACGTTACGAGCCTTAAGCTATCTGAGAAAGGGTTGTCGGAGAGTTTCTTTTCGACAGCTTGGATGTTTAGTATGGCACCCTTTGGGTGACATGCGACGCATTCGCTCTCAGGTCATAGTCTCTAGTGCGATATTGGTTGAAAACATCCATAAAAAACAGTTCTTCCGTAAAATACAGAAAACAAACTTCAAACCTTTTTGCCCCGTGGGCCCATAACTCAAAGGAAAGCTTTTCTGAAGAAAAGAGTGTCGTTAACTCCTAGTTCTACCGCAAACGGTAACGCCTAAGTCTCCAAGGGTCGAGCTGCGTACACCAAATTGCTGGAACTTTTGTTAACCCTACTTGATAAAACAGATAAATCTGAATTTCCGTAATCCGTATTATCCCGAACTACGTAAGCTCTGATCTCTCATACCTGTTGAGAGTACGTAGGCACAATACTGACGTATTGGCGAGCCACCTTCCCCGTAACCCGTAGTTAGTCGAACTACGTTGACTCTGATTTCTCATTCTCTGATGAGAATACGTAGGCATAAAGCGCGACGCTTTGCCGAGTCATTTTCTTTTCTTTTCAGACCAGCCTTGATAGGTAGATAGTAAACAAACCCGTCAGATAAACACAACAAGCATGGATCCCATCGAGTACGATAGACGTGAGGGGTGCTAATACCTTCCCCTTGCGTAACCGACTCCTGAACCCAGACATTGGTTGCGACGACCTTGTCTTATACCTTTTCGTCAGGTTTTTCTCGATCGTTTCCTTTCCCGTTCTGAGGGATAAATAACGAAAGGTGGCGACTCTTCTGTTTTGCCGACACCTTATTTTCGTGGTAGCGACACTACGCTCCGTATGCGACCTGGATCAGAGCCAGAGCAGAGATTATAGGGATGCCTTTTCCACCTGCTAAGCAAGAATGCCCTCCAGTGGTGGAAGAGCCTACTACCGTGTTTATTCAGCAGTATAATCAGGTGTTAGCTGAGAGAGAAGAGCTGAAGAAGGCAAATGAAGAGTTAGAGAAAGAGTTGGCCCAGATCAGAAGCGAGAGAAATGAAGCCGTCCATTCCTTCAAGAGGAAAATAGAGTTGGTAAATAGGTTAGGGACGAATTTGACTAAGCAGATGGCTGAGCGTGAGCGTTTGGGTCGGGACTTCAAATCTGTCAATGACGTACTGGCCACTAAGAAGCAGCACTTGGATGAAGCGTATAGAAGAATATCCAAGTTTAATCAGCAGTGGAATGCTACCATAACCAACAACAAAGAGAGGGAAGATAAACTAAAGCAACAGATCTCCAAATTGAAGACTCAGGTGAAGGCTAGTGAGAAGAGGTTTGATGAGGAAACCGCTCGCAGATATGCCGCTGAAGATTTGTTGAACAAAGCTCTCGCTAACTTGAAGGATCACAAGCAGAGGTTCGAGTCCAAGAAGCGAAAGCTAGAGGATTGTTTTGGCTAGGGAGCATAGGAAGATTCAGTTGAGGGTCTCCAGCGTACTATCCTGCAGAGAGATTTGCTTGTTGAAGGGTTACTTGCTCGTCCTGATCACCCCGAGACTAGAGAGTTGCTGGAGGAGTTTCGTACCCGCGGTCACTCTTGATTATCTTTGTAGCTCTTTGTTTTTTATTCTTGTTGTAGGCTGACCATCACCAGGCTTGTTGGTTGAGGTCATACTATTCCCATTGTATTTGTTGACTTTGTACTACTGCCTTATGGGCCTTATCTATATATGAGATGTTATTCTAGTGGCTATACCCGGACTTCTTGTTATCAGCACTTGCACTCTGACACTCGAATCGGGGGAAAATCTCCCTAACGCACAGACACACGTTTGCATTTGCATAAATCATTCGCATAGCAGTTACCTTGTACTATTCCCTTAACTCTCTGTTGATGCAGGTTCCAGGATTGCCGACCAGCGAATTCATCGCTATTCTACCAGAAGCAACTGTAAGAAAGTCATGGACCAGATGCAGACTGAGATGCAGGAGATGCGTGACCGTATGGCGCAGTTCATGAAGGTGATGGAGACTGTGGCTAAGGGCCAGGAGCAGCTGCAAACTCTGGTGCAGCCTCTAATTGCTAGGGTTGATAGTCAGGGTGTGCTACATGGCGGTTTTGCTAATCATCCTTCTCGAGTCGGAACTCCGCGAGCAGATGACATGGTGCCGGTGGTTGTCCTTAATGCGAATGAGAATGATAACAGAGCTGAGAATGTGGAGGTGAGAGGGAATACTTGTTTCAATGTTGGCGGTGGAAATGCTGGTTTCGGTGCTAGGAATACTGGTATGGGTCTCGGTATTGGCAACGCTGGGTTCGGTGGTAATCAAGGCTATGGCAATCAGGGTTACAAAAATATGGGTTACGGTAATCAGGGCTTCGGTAACGCAGGCTTCGGCAATGCAAGTCATAATGGTATGGGAATGGGCGTTCATAATGCTGGTTTTGGGCCAGGCGCTGGAAATCAAGGTTTCGGTAATATGGGATACGGTCCCAGGGTTAATCAGGTTGGTTTTGGTCCTTATAATGCTTATGCTGAGTATGGTAATGAGGATTCTCACTAGGGTGAAGATCGCCAGGAAGATGCTTTCCCTCCTCCAGTAAGGGATTTTGAGGGGCCTGCTGACAATGATAGAAGGTTCAGGTTGTTGGAAGAACAGATGAGGAATCTTGCTAATCAGAGCACCATGGGGCTGGATGTGGCTAACATGGGATTGGTCCCTGGCTTAAGGGTACCAATCAAATTCAAAGCGCCCACGTTCGACAAGTACAAAGGGGATACTTGCCCGAGAGTTCACGTGCGATCTTACTATAGGAGAATGTCTGCCTACTCTGATGATGAAAAGATGCTGATGCATTTTTTCCAAGACAGCTTGTCGGGGCCATCATTGGAATGGTACATAGGGTTAGAGCCTGCTCAAACGGTAGCTGGAAGGAACTAGCAGAAGCTTTCGTCAAGCATTACCAATACAATAGCGACCTTGCGCCGAACAGGGTCCAACTCCAAAATCTCTCTCAGAAGAATAACGAGAGTTTCAAAGAATACGCCCAGAGGTGGCATGAGCTAGCTGCCAAGGTGCACCCACCTGTGGTAGAGCGGGAGTTGGTAGATATGTTTGTGGGCACTTTCTCTGGGTTGTACTATGATAAGCTGATTAATTGTACGACGGCTAATTTTTCTGAGTTGATACTCTTGGGGGAACGTATCGAGAATGGTGTTAAGATTGGTAAGATCCAAGCGGGTGAGTCAACCTCAGCTGGAGGTGGTAAGAAGGCTTTTGGGAACAAGAGACAGGGAGATACCAGTGCAGTATACAATGATCAGAGAAGGGATAGAAGTCGGAACCGGCACAGGCAGCAGGTCGCCAATGTAACTATTCCTGTACCTCAACAACAACAACAACAACCACAACAGCAACAGGGACGACAGGACGCTGCTCCACAGAGATATCAAAGTCGGGATAGGGCTGTGAAAAGAGTTTTTGAAATGCCTCCGCTACCTTATGCTCAGTTGCTTCTAACCTTGTTACAATTGCAACATGTTGAGAAAAGGACGCTGGCTCCGCCGAAGGGCACGCCTCCTTATGGCTAAGATGTTAATGCGCATTGCGACTTCCATTCCGGGGCACCTGGTCATACCATCGAGAATTGTCAAGCGTTCAAACACAAGGTGCAAGATTTGCTAGATAGCAAAGCTATAAACTTTGGTAACGAAGCGCCCAATATTGAGAAGAATCCTATGCCGCCTCATGGAACTGCAAAGGTAGGTACTATGTTGGAGGATGTCAGTCTGAATCTGATTATGAATGTGGACGATTTGAAAACACCTTTGGGTTATGTCAAAAGCAGATTGCTGAAAGGGGGAGTGTTCCCTGGTTGTGACACCGATTGCATTGATTGTTTGGCCCAGCCTGAGGGTTGTATTAACTTGCGAAGAGGTATTCAAAGAATGATCGACGAAGGTACGCTGCAATTTGATCGCACTGCTGAAGATAAGCCTGTTGAGGCAAAAGTTGAGAAGCAGGGTGAAGTTGCGATGATTACAATACCGTTCAAAACTGTCACGATATCGGCACCTCCCAAGAGGCCGACTATCACAATTACCAAAGCTGGACCAATCCCGTATGAGAGTACTAAAGCCATCCCCTGGAATTATGGGGCGGAAGTATATTACAATGGGGAGAAGATTAACTTGCCGAGCCTGCCTGTAGGATCTGTTGAGAATCTTATGGGGACAGGGGGCATAACTCGCAGTGGCAGAATCTTTACATCGCCAGAAATAGAAGCTGAAAGAATTGCAAAGGGAAAAGGTAAGGCCAATGAGGAAGGACCGTCGCAGGAGAAAGAAAAAGAGGCTTTGACCAAAGATGTAGAAGAATTCATGAGATTGATTCGGAAGAGCGATTACAAAATTGTCGATCATTTGCAGCAGACGCCTTCCAAAATATCAATTTTGTCATTGCTGCTTTGTTCCGAGGCTCACCGGAACGCGTTATTGAAAGCTTTGGACGCTGCCTATGTACCCCATGAGATATCTGTGAATCAACTCGAACGAGTGATGGCGCACGTGAATGCGGGGCATGGCCTTGGCTTTACTGACTTTGATTTGACGCCCAGGGGCCGCAATCATAATAGCGCGTTGCATATTTCTGTCGAGTGTAGGGGCATTGTTATGTCCCATGTCCTCGTTAACACTGGCTCATCCTTAAACGTCTTGCCCAAGAAAGCATTGCTGAAGCTAGATACTCGAGGAGTAATCTACACGCCAAGCGATTTAGTGGTGAGGGCATTTGACAGAACAAGAAGGTCTGTATTTGGAGAATTGACTTTGACGATCCAGGTCGGTCCAGAAGTGTTTGACACGGTGTTTTATATCATGGATATACAACTAACTTATAGTTGTTTGCTGGGACGACCGTGGATCCATGCTGCAGGGGCTGTGACATCGACGTTGCACCAAAAGCTTAAGTATGCGGTCGGTGGTAGTATTATCACTATCTGTGGGGAGGAAGACATTCTGGTCAGTCACCTGTCATCATTTAAGTATGTCGAAATGGATGGTGAGATCCACGAAACATTGTGTCAGGCCTTTGAAGGAGTGCAGATCAACGATAAATCTTCCATTATCAGCAAGGGGTCGGAAGTGGCTATGTCGTCGTACAAAGAAGCCCAAGCGGTGGTGCAAGCCAGTGAGGTTAAAAGACGGGGTCAGGTTCTGGAGATTCCTGTTAAGCAGGACAAGTTCGGCTTAGGGTATCGCCCGTCGTCATCATCTTCGCAGGGCAAGCCGGGATTCAAAGGGCCGATTGTGTTCACTTTGGGAGGAGTTAGTTTTGAACATATCAGCATTGTGTCTGACAGTGAAGAAGGCGATAGCGACTGTGACATGGAGTCGTGGATCAAGCCCAGCTAGCCAGGACAGAGCCTATGCAACTGGTCTATCCAGGACTTTGTTCAAGTGACGCCGAAACAGTAATGCCTTGTTTTTTCAATTATTGTACAATCCTGTGTCCTACCCGGGGCATAGTGATTTTATTTCAGGGCCTACTTGTTTATGTGTATGCTTTGTTTTAATCATCAAATAAAGGCTTTTTCCTCATACAAATTTTGTGATCCCTGTTTTTCTGTTTTTATTTTTACAATAAAATGGCAATGTGTTCGTGTGCTTCGTTTGCATATCATTTGAAGCATTTAACCCTTTCTCTTGCAGGATGTTCCCTATTGCAGATGACACTGATCAAGATCTCCCTATGACTCGCTTCGACTTTGAGCACCCGATATTTCAAGTCGAAGAAGTGGTTGCTGGGGATGACGACTTACCAGAAGAGCTGACTCGTCTGTTGAAACAAGAAGAGAGAATCCTTTTGCCTCATCAGGAGGATATCGAGATCATTAATTTGAGTTCAGAAGAGATTGTCAGGAATGTCTGGATAGGGGCTGCGCTGCAAATTGATATCAAGCAGAGACTTGTCGAGATGCTTCGAGAGTATAGTGACATCTTTGCTTGGTCTTATGAAGATATGCCTGGGCTAGACACTGATATTATGGTCCACCGCTTGCCATTGCGTGAAGACTGTCCGCCGGTCAAGCAAAATATCAGAAGAAAGAAACCAGATATGGCCGTAAAGATTAAAGAGGAAGTGCATAAACAGTGGGACACTGGTTTCCTAGCTGTTACAACTTACCCTCCTTGGGTCGCCAATATAGTACCTGTACCAAAGAAAGATGGTAAGGTGCGGATGTGCATTGACTATCGGGATCTGAACAAGGCGAGCCCTAAGGATGACTTCCCGCTTCCTCATATTGACGTGTTGGTCGACAACACTGCTCAATTCTTGGTGTTTTCCTTCATGGACGACTTTTCGGGCTATAATCAGATCAAGATGGCGCCGGAGGATATGGAGAAAACAACTTTTATTACCCCGTGGGGAACGTTCTGCTACAAAGTGATGCCCTTTGGTTTGAAGAACGCTGGGGCAACATATCAGCGTGCTATGACGACACTCTTTCATGACATGATGCATAAAGAGATTGAGTTCTATGTTGACGATATGATTGC
This sequence comes from Lathyrus sativus, assembly GCA_963859935.3. Lineage (NCBI taxonomy): Eukaryota > Viridiplantae > Streptophyta > Magnoliopsida > Fabales > Fabaceae > Lathyrus > Lathyrus sativus. Next base: position 320,125,617 of record OZ012737.1, read on the forward strand.
CAAATCCCAGACGGAGGAAGAGCATCTGGTGAATCTTCTGAAATTGTTTGAGAGGCTTAGGAAATTCAGGCTGAGGCTGAATCCTAATAAGTGCACCTTCGGGGTGAGATCTGGTAAGCTACTGGGGTTCATTGTTAGTGAAAAAGGAATAGAGGTTGATCCTGCTAAAATAAAAGCGATACAAGAAATGCCAGCACTGAAAACAGAGAAAGAGGTTCGTTGTTTTTTAGGGAGGTTGAACTACATTGGTCGGTTCATATCTCACTTAACTGCCACGTGTGAGCCAACGTTTAAATTGTTGAAAAAAGACCAGGTAATTGTCTGGAATGGAAATTGTCAAAAGGCGTTTGAAAAATAAAAGAATATTTGCAGGAACCTCCGATTTTGATACCCCCAGTAGCCGGGAGACCACTGATCATGTACTTGACAGTTCTTGAGAACAGTATGGGTTGTGTTCTCGGTCAACATGACGAGACTGGACGAAAAGAGCATGCGATTTATTACTTGAGTAAAAAGTTCACAGAATGTGAGTCTCGTTACTCAATGCTTGAAAAGACGTGTTGTGCACTTGCTTGGGCTGCCAAACGTTTGAGACAATACATGTTAAATCATACAACCATGCTGATTTCGAAGATGGATCCAATCAAATAAGTCTTTGAGAAGCAGGCACTTTCTGGAAGGATTGCCCGATGGCAGATGGTACTGACAGAGTACGATATACAGTATGTCTCGCAAAAAGCTATCAAAGGTAGCGTACTGTCAGAGTACTTAGCTGAACATCCCATTGATGAGTACCAGCCGATGAAGTTTGATTTTCCTGATGAGGATATCATGTACTTAAAGATGAAAGACTACGAAGAGCCGTTGCATGGTGAAGGTCCTGAGCCGGGTTCCCAATGGCAATTGATTTTTGACGATGCTGTGAATTCATATGGAAGTGGAATTGGGGCAATCATCACGACTCCCCATGGGACGCACATCCCATTCACTGCCAGATTGACATTTCTAGTTACCAATAATGAAGCTAAATATGAGGCGTGTATCATGGGTCTCGAGGAGGCTATTGATTTGAGGATTAAAAATCTTGATGTGTATGGAGATTCCGCGCTGGTCGTGAACCAGATCAAGGGTGAATGGGAGACCCGTCAGCCCAATCTGATACCGTATATGAATTATGCGAGAAGACTGTTACCTTCTTTGTCAGGGTAGAGTTTCATCATGTGCCACGGGCAAAAAATCAGATGGCTGACGCTCTTGCGACATTGTCTTCCATGTACAAAGTTAACTTCTGGAATGAGGCTCCCAAAATAGTTATCTCTCGCCTTGATAGGCCCGCCTTTATATTCACCATTGAGGAAGCTTCCGATGGCAAGCCGTGGTATTTTGATATCCAGAATTTCCTAAAGAACCAAGAGTATCCGACTGGGGCATCCAGCCGCGATAAGAAGACTCTTAGGAGATTGGCTAGCAATTTCTACTTGAATCCGGACGGTGTTCTGTATAAGAGAAACCATGATTTGGTGCTTTTGCAATGTGTTGATGAGAAAGAGGCTAATTTACTCATGGAAGAGGTCCACGAGGGAACATTTGGCACGCATGCCGGCGGACACGCTATGTCTCGAAAGTTATTACGGGCAGGGTATTATTGGTTGACAATGGAAAGAGATTGCTTTAAGTTTGCAAAGAAGCGCCACAAATGTCAAATTTATGCGGACAAGATTCAGGTGCCGCCGAGCCCTTTGAACGTTATGGCGTCCCCGTGGCCTTTCTCCATGTGGGGCATCGATATGATTGGCAAAATTGAGCCCACTGCATCTAATGGACACCGGTTCATCTTGGTGGCTATCGATTACTTCACCAAGTGGGTTGAAGCAACATCTTACGCTAATTTCACCAAGCAAGTGGTAGCCAGTTTTATCAAAAAGGATATCATTTGTCGGTATGGCATCCCCGAGAGAATCATTACTGACAATGGTTCGAACCTAAATAACAAAATGATGAAGGAATTGTGTCAAAATTTCACGATTGAGCATCACAACTCGTCTCCCTACAGACCCAAGATGAATGGCGCTGTTGAGGTGGCCAATAAGAACATCAAGAAAATAGTTCAGAAGATGGTTGTGACATACAAAGACTGACACGAGATGTTGCCGTTCGCTTTGCACGGTTATCGTACGACGGTACGCACATCAACCGGGGCAACACCTTTCTCATTGGTGTATGGTATGGAGGTTGTCCTGCCATTAGAAGTTGAGATTCCTTCCTTGAGAGTGTTGCTCGATGTCCAACTTGATGAGGCAGAATGGGTGCGGAATAGGTTGAATCAGCTCAGTTTGATGGATGAGAAGAGACTTGCATCTATCGCATATGGTCGGTTATATCAGAGCCGGATGAAGAAAGCTTACGACAAGAAGGTGCACCCTCGAAGCTTTCAGACGGGCGATCTTGTGCTAAAGAAGATTCTCCCACCACAGTCGGATCACAGGGGCAAATGGACTCCCAACTATGGAGGTCCATACATTGTGTTAAAGGTTTTCTCCGGAGGAGCCTTATTATTGTCCACCATGGATGGCGAAGATTTTTCATCCCCTGTGAACTCGGACGCAGTTAAAAAATACTTTGCTTAAAAGAGACCCGTTGGACAGAAAAAAGAGAGTCCAGGCAAAAATGGGGCATCCCGGCGAACCAAAAAGAAAAAGAAAAGGTTCGGGCAAAAATTAGGGATAAAATTGAAAATATGTACACCCGCGAAGTCGAAAACCTGAGAAGGCGACTTCGGCAAAAAAGGGTATCCCGGTGAATTGAAAACCCGCAAAGGGCAATTCAGGCAAAAGTTAGGAATTGAAAAAACAAATGACTGCGGTCCGAGTTTGATACTGCATTGCTTAGTGGTTTGGGAGCACTTGAGGGTCGATTATCCAAGTCAATCTCTTCCAAGGACGGAGTATCGAGAAAACGTCGGATTCACGCGAGTCATAGGAGGATCAGCTCATGGTGTTCGTCTGTATCACGTTGCCGACATGTATACCAATTTCTTTATATCTTTGTACATATTTGTATTTGTTTTGTAGCTTCCTCTTTTCAGGAGTTGCATCCATTGTACAAAACTGTGCCTATTTACAGGCCCGTTATCAATAAAATGCACACTATTCAGTACTTGACTATTTGTTTTGTTTGTGGAAAAACGCCGATGTTTTTGATAAACTTGCACGTGCATAACCTTGCAGGCCTCGGCCAATAATTGTTAAAACTTTGAATTGACTGAACAATTGTCAGGAATACTGACCTGAATATTTCCTTTTGTATAGGATATCTTGTTGTTGCTCATGTTTTGCAGGGTCGTTACCTTCGCAGCATAGCCAAGGGATCGTATTCCCCAACCGGAGTCCCTTAATGTAGAAGAAGGCTCTAGATAATCTTATTTCTCCCCAGCAGATGGAACTCATAGTCTTATCCCCAGAAGAGTTAGATGTGAGTTAGCGAGTGGTCAGGCATTGATGTGCATCCCCAGCGGTGGTTGTGTGCGCATTTAATCCCCACAGGGTATAACCAGTAGCCCATGGTGTGAAAAGGGTCGCCCCGAGCAGGGTGGTTCTTTCTGTTCGCCAGCAGGTCATTTTTCCTCCAGTAGGATGGTCATCCTCAGAAGAGTTCGTAATTCCGGACGGTAATGCTAGTCCCCAGCAGGATTGTCTCTTCTTCCCCAGCGAAGTCGGTGTACCTTTCCAGCATTCATTTTGCTGGAACAATTCTGTGATACCCGATTATCCCCAGCGGAGTTAGCTTTGTATTCAGCATTTATTTTGCTGAAGCAGTTTTGTGTCTAGCTTTTCTCCAGTAGCCCGAGCCTGCATTTGCATCTTGCATATATCATCATATTTGCATCTACCCCAGATACGTAGCATTCCATTTTGTATGGAGCATTACGCCATTATCAACATATGTATTTTGAAGCATAAACCAGGTGGATTACCTTTTTGGTTTCAGGTGTTTCCCTGCAAGTTTGGAATTCTTGTTCAGGATGGTCTCGGATGTTCAAATTCTTGACATGAGATATGTGATGATCGCGTTCGTCCTATCATATGCTCCCCTAGCAAAGTTGCTTAGTTAAGTTTCTCTTTTTCCACCAGCAGAATTCTTCTCGGATTGCTGTTACGTCAGCATTTTAAACCGTTAAAGTCTTTACTTGTCGTCAAAGTAAGGGTCTGGCGGTTAATGTCGGCAATTCCCTAGTAGAGTCTTCCTCGGATGGCTATTACATCGAAATTGAAAACTTCATGATTATACCTTTGAAGTTGTTACCCATTTTGGTTCAAGATGGATGTCTGGCAACCGATGTCAGAAGTTCCCCGCAGAGTTGTTGGATCAAGTCTGTGGATGCTCGTTTCTCGCTTTTATTTAGCGTATGCCTATTTCCGAGGAAATGGAAGGTCAGTGATATTGACATTTCTCGCTTTTATTTAGCGTATGCCCATTTCCGAGGATATGGAAGGTCAATGATATTGACATTTCTCGCTTTTATTTAGCATATGCCCATTTTCGAGGAAATGGAAGGTCAGTGATATTGACATTTCTCGCTTTTATTTAGCATATTCCCATTTCAGAGGAAATGGAAGGTCAGTGATATTGATATTTCTCGCTTTTATTTAGCGTATGCCCATTTCCGAGGAAATGAAAGGTCAGTGATACTGACATTTCTCGCTTTTATTTAGCGTATGCCCATTTCCGAGGAAATGGAAGGTCAGTGATACTGACATTTCTCGCTTTTATTTAGCGTATGCCCTTTTCCGAGGAAATGGAAGGTCAGTGATATTGACATTTCTCGCTTTTATTTAGTGTATGCTCATTTTCAAGGAAATGGAAGGTCAATGATATTGACATTTCTCGCTTTTATTTAGCGTATGCCCATTTCCGAGGAAATGGAAGGTCAAAGATATTGAAATTTCTCGCTTTTATTTAGCGTATGCCCTTTTCCGAGGAAATGGAAGGTCAGTGATATTGACATTTCTCGCTTTTATTTAGCGTATGCCCATTTCCGAGGAAATGGAAGGTCAGTGATATTGACATTTCTCGCTTTATTTTCGCATGTGCCCATTTCCGAGGAAATGGAAGGTCAGAGATATTGACAAGATTCGATTTTATGTAGCATGTGCCCGTTTCTACGGAAATGGATGATCAAGGATATTGATGTCATGCTTTACGTAGTGCCCGCTTATCGTAGCGTTTGTCGTTGACTCAACACCTGTGGCGTCACGCAGGTGATTGATATCAAAATCAATTTCTTTATCGGATGATTGATCAGTTGTTGCTGTGACAACCGGATTCAATTGTTTGGATGTGGTGTTCCCAAGCCGTTTGGAAGTTTATCTCTTCGGTTAGCAAATTGTAGCTACTGTGAAAATAGGCGTCGGCTATGACAGAAGAGTCGCCACCGTGCCTTATTTATCCCACAAGAGGGAAAGGAAACGCTCAGAGTAAACCTAACGCAAAGAGGGAAAGGAATGGTCGTCGCAACCAAATCCTGGATTCGGGAGTCGGTTACGCAAGGGGAAGGTATTAGCACCCCTCACGTCCGTCGTACTCGACGGGATCCACGCTTGTTTTCTATCTAAGGGTTTGTTATTCTATCTACTCTACAGGTCTGGGTTAAAAAGAAAAGAAAATGACTCGGCAAAGTATCACACTTTATGCCTACGTATTCCCGTCTGGAACGAGAAATCAGAGTCAACGTAGTTCGCCTACCTACTGGAAAGGAGGGAAAGGTTTCTCGCCGAGATATCGCATCTCGTGCCTACGTACTTTCATACGGCATGAAAGATCAGAGCAAACGTAGTTCGGGCTACGGAAGACACAGGCTTGTCTGACAGTTTTTATCTCCTTAAGAAAGGGTTTCCTGATTAAAGGTCCAAGAGGACAAAACTGAGTTTGAATGTTTGTTTGAGTTTTTTACGAAAGAAATATTTTTGAGTTTGTTTGTAACTTGTACTGCACTAAAGACTTATGATCTGAGAGTGACTACGTCGCATGTCACCCTAAGGGTACCATACTAAGCATTCAGATTACTGAAGAGTGACCCTCCAGCAACCTTTTCTCAAATAGCTTAAGGCTCGTAGCGTACAACACGCGTTATCTTTATTACTGTGTTTTTTGAAGTGTTTTGAGGTAAGAAGAGAAAGACACTCTAAAACTATGGTTGAAAGGGAATCTACCTACAGTTATCATGCATGGTTCACAAACCTAATGTCTGTCATAATTTCCTCTTGCACAGAGGAAATCATAGATCCTAGGGGAAAACAACAAAAAAAATAGCAAGCCAATACAGTAAACAGTAAACATGCATGCAATGCAGCAATACCAATGGAGCAAAAGAGAGAACAATAGGCAAGAGGAGACAAGCTCCACCTCAAACCTAGAGGTAATCATCATAATTAAACAGACAATACAGAGGAAAACAAAAGATTCATGGGAGGCAGCTCAGGCAGCAATACCAGACTCCAACAGCAAACAACAACAGCAACTCTAGACAGCAAAGTTGAATGGACAGCAAGGTTGACAGTAAGGCCTCATCTTCAAACAAGCTTCAATCTTCAATCTTCATCAAGCTTCAAGCTCCCACAAGCACACTCTAAGAGGAGGATCAAGATCAAGTTATAATGTTAAGAAACTTAATGACAACCAAAGGAAATCACTAAGAACTCAACATTGCAAATGAAAGGTATCCTCAAATTTCTACTCACTTGGGCATACCACTCACCCCTCCTAAGGAGAGATGGAGCTTCCCAAGAAGGACTTTGTGTCATTGGATAGAATAGAGGCAAACAATGCACTCCATGTTTGAAGAAAGAATCAAAACTAGGTCTAAGGCACTTCCTAAAACCCTAATTCTCTGAACTCCTAAACAAAAGCTCCACAAGACGAAAAGCAATCAACTCCAAGCTCCAATCCTTCATCCCAAGCATCTTCAATGAATCCATAAGCTCCAACAAAAAGAACTCAAGCTCAAACCAACTCCAAGGCAGCCAATCAAGCCAAGCAAACCAAGGCACTCAAGAGAGGAAATCATAAACACAAGCCACTTGCAAAATACAACTAAAATAGGAAATCAAGTTGCAAAAATCTAATAAAATTCCTAGGGGAACATGAATGTTTGAAAAACCTAATGTAAAAAGAGTGAAGCCTAAATCAACTTCTAAGTTATCTAAACAATTCCTATATTAAGATATGTCAAGGAAATCCACAAGTTTGGGAGGGTCCTAATCTCAATACCTAAAACAGATCCTAATATTGTTCTAAAAATCCAAGAAAAATTCTAAGGGAACATACATGTCTACCCTAACACATACTAAAAAATCAAAGCCAAACCAAAACCAATTGGGAGAACTAAATTCAACAAAACAGAGAGCCAATTATGCAAAAATAAAGAATAAAATAAAATGAGAAAAATCACATTAAATTGAAAAATGCATGGAATGGTATTTTGTTAATCCCAGAAAATCATAAATTCCATAAAGATCATGAGGATATTTTTAAAATAATTTTCTGATCAAAATTGGAATTTATATGATTTTTGGAATAACAAGGCAATTAAAATAAAGCAAAATAAAATAAAAATGAATTAAAGCTGAGATAAAACACAAGCCATTGGATCAGTCAACAAGTCAAGGATCTGGACGCGCCACAGCTTGCCAGCGCATTAAGTGATGCGCTGCGTTTTGGCTTTAGAAATTCAAATCCAACTTTAAGTCATGTGCGTTGGATCTAGGCTATAGTCAAAGGTCAAGTGATGATCCAACAATGATGAAGTCATCTTCTCCAAATCTCAGGTCATCAGAGTGGAGATCAGGGATGGTGGTTGGTGGTGGCCGGAGAAGACTCCGGTCGTCTTCTCCAGTGAAGGTCCAGGTTCAGGCAACCAAAAATGACAAACAAAATACCAAATCAACTCAGTTTTTCACGTACATTCCAAATCCATCATCAAAATCTTCCAATTCTCAACACATAATCAAACACGAAGCAAAGTTCAGAAATAGCATCTTCAATAACTTTCATTAAACTTAAAATTAATGATATAGATCTCTTCATCTCATTGCGTACATCAACCTGATCTAATCAACTAACATTAAAACCTTATGAATCAAGAGATTCAAGTCCAAACAGATCAGCTATGTCATCTTCAATCATCATTAATTGAGTTCAAATCAAGCCTAAAACGATCTATGTCATGTCTAGATCCTAACCACAAGTTCAAATCTAACTGAATCATGCTAAATCATGCTGAATTTTAAGAAATGCAAACCTGGTATAGATCTTGCAACAGAGGCATCTAGAGCTCTTGGCTTGCTTCCAAATGCTCCAGATAGCTTCAATGATCCACAAGGAAGAGATTGCACACCTTAATTTGGCTTGAATTGGCTCCAAGCTCAAAATCCGATTTCAATTTGCAGTTGAGAAAATTTTCTTGCTCTTTCTTGCTCTGGCGCGAAATGAAGCTCAAAATTGATCTGAACTCACTCCAATGAATATATAGAAGAGTTTCATGGGCCTTTGGATCCAAGTTGAAGCCCAAATCCGTGTATCCAATTTTCTGATTTTTCCTTCAAAATTCAACACACCAGTCGTGGCTTGCAAGCTTGGTAGTGGTTCTATAATGTTCTCACACCTTGCACATGTCATTTAGAATGAGTTTGGATGAAGGAATTGGCCTGAATTGCCTTGTACCTTGGTTTTGCATATGTAACTTACAAGTGAAGAAACCATATGCTATCTCTCAAAACTTGAAATAAACTCCAAATTATGGTATTGCCAATGATCTTAGAATGCAATTTCCAATCAAAAAATGCACTTACTTGCTTGGTTTTGGCCTTATAACACAAAATCCCAATTTTCCCTCCTTTCATATTTGAAAATTCTTCATTTTCAGGCCAATTCAAATGTCTTTTTGATATGAGCCAAAACAACCTCTCATGACCACTTGGTTGCACTCAAAACATCATTCCAAGCAACTTTCATGTTGAGCAATTTCCATTTGAAGCTTGCAAGTTGGAGATTTTGGCCCATGCTTGAAAATGACCTATAATCTCACTTTCCCAAAATACCCCTGACTTGTAAACCTCATAACTTGAGTTCTACAAATCAGATCGATGAATTCTAGTACAATCTAGAAAGCTAAGATCATGAGGAATAACTTTCATGTTGGCCAAAAGTTCATGTCAAAATTATTTCTAGGTCAAAAGTTGCTTGGAAGTCAAGTGACTTTCACAGATAAATTTCACATTCATCTGGTGACCTGTAACTTGTCTGGGCCATAACTTGAGTTCTACAAATCCAATGGAGGACTTCTAATACTCAAATTAAAGGTATTGAGATGCTCTACAAGTTTCATGTTGGACAAAGATCCATTTGAAATTATATCTTGACTTATTAGGATTTGAAGTTAGGCACTAAACAAGGTAATTTGCACTGAAATCCTAATTTAGCAACTTCCCACATTCTTGACTACTCTTGATTTGATCTTGGCACAACACCACAAATGTCTTATCACATCATTCCATGAACTTCATGACCTCAAAGTAGGCTTGAATGCTTTTCAATTGCATAATTGACCTAGGGTTGATCCAGATGAAGCCCTAATGGTATGCACTTCAACTGTGGCTCTTGAATTTGAATCAATGACTTGATTGAACTCCAACATGGCCCTTTAGAACTCTATACACATCTCATATTAACACCTCATGCTTCACATCCCATTGGTGGTCTTCAACTGATCAAGATCTCCCACCACCTCCTGATGACTTGGATGACTTCTCAAGCTTGGGTAAGATTGCTTGCTAGGCATCTCTTGATAATGATCACACTTGATCTCCTATTGGATGAATGATATGCCGTGATATGCAAATGATAGAACTATGCAAATGATAATGCAATGAAACATAAACCAGGTAAAAGATGTTGAGCAAATTTTGGGGTGCAACAGCTGCCCCTATTCAAACGGCTTGAACCCGACTGGGTGAAGAGCGAACGACCTTCAAACAATCGAGGTAAAAGACGGTTGAATACCAAGAAACTCGGAAATTTGCCAACTGCAGACACGAACTGCACAAACTGCTTGGTGAACAACATCCATTGTGCTGAACCCATTTGCTATAGCAACAACTGATCAATCTTCTAATAAAACTCTTGATTTCAACATTAACTCCCTGTGTGACGCCAAAGGCATCGAATTAACTTTACGAGGAAAGATTCCACCCACGTGGGTACAATTCCGTCTTTAATTGGAATAACGGTTTCTGTCAGTCACATGTAACAACTCCACTGAGGATAATCCATCGATTACGGATAATAACTCCGTCCACACGGGTAGCAATCACTGTCAACACAGGTGCAAATCACTGTCAATCACAGGTAACAATCTCTGTCAATACAGACGTGATCTCTATCCATTACAGGTAATGATCTTTTCTGACACTTTTACTGGGAAAATAACTCTGCCAAACGATACAGGAAAATAACTCTGTCACCACTACGAGAAATAAACTCTGCCAAATACAGGAAAATAACTCCGTCACCACTACGGGAAATAACTCTGTCAAATATAGGAGAATAACTCCGCCACCACTGCGGGAAATAACTCTGTCAAATACAGGAAAATAACTCCGCCACCATTACGGGAAATAACTCTGTCAAATACAGGAGAATAACTCCGTCACCACTGCAGGAAATAACTCTATCAAATACAGGAGAATAACTCTGTCATCACTACGGGCAATAACTCTGCCAAATACAGGAAAATAACTCCGTCACCACTACGGGAAATAACTCTGCCAATACAGGAAAATAACTCCGTCACCACTACAGGAAAATAACTCTGTCCGATACAGGAAAATAACTCCGTCACCACTACGGGAAAATAACTCTGTCCGATACAGGAAAATAACTCCGTCAACACTACGGGAAAATATCTCTGCCAAATACAGGAAAATAACTCCGTCACCACTACGGGAAAATAACTCTGAATACAGCTTCTCTGCCTATCTTTGCAGTAGCTAACTCCATCAATCAAATGGGTAACAAAATACTGGTCCAATCTTCAAACTTTTAGCGCGGACATGGCAGCAAATCTGAGAAGGACTCTACTGGGAATTTTCTGAACCCAAACTGCCAGACACCTACTTCGACATAGGCGGCAACTTCCAAAAATCGATTCACAAAATCTTTTGATAGTGTCATAACAACCATTTTGAAGAAATACTCCGCTGGAGGGGTAAGAGAAACTAATCCAAGCAACTCTGTGGGGAATAATGACAAAACAAACATTATCATTACACGTCTCACGCCGAGACCTTGAATGTTTGGTAATTAATTTGAGCAAGAGCTCCCTCCACCTGCAAGGGAAACAACACTTGAAAACAGAAGGTTAACCAACCCGGCTTATGTTTCAAAATGCATATGTTTGACAATGGCGTAATGCTTCATTCGACATGGAAATGCTACGCATTTGGGTAGATGCAAATATGATGATATATGCAAATGCTAACGCAGGCTCAAACTGCTGACAAACAATCTGGTATGAAATGGCTAAGAACAAAACCAACTCCGCTGGGAATGAACGGGTATCACAAAGTATTCCGGAAAAATAAATACTGGAAACAACATCCAACTCTGCTGGGGAGAGATCAGACAATTGGGAAGAAAACACAAACCCTGCTGGGGAAAGATGCGATCCTTTTGGGGGAAGAACTACACTGTCGGGACACAGTCTACAAACTTCAGAGCTACAAACTCTGCTGAGGATAATCATCCTGACGAAAGAATGACAACCTGCGGGGAAAGGGAATAACCATCCTCTGGGGAGGCGTTCTCTGCAGGGGATATTAATTTTGACCTGCTGGGGATATCCTATGGACAAATTTCATGAGGATACTCTTCAGCCGACATTCCTGGTAATACTCTCTCGGGGAGGACAATTCCACATCTGGTAGGAATAAACGCCGTCCCCACTTTCTGGGGATAAGATACGACTTGCTAAAGAAATACATCAATTGAAGTCAGGCCCTACGTCAAGAGACTTTGGCTGGGGAATACAATTCCTGACCATTTGCTTCAAAGGTAAGGACCCTGCAAAATACAAACGAGACAAAACAAATTTACCCAACAAAATCTATCCGAGTTAATATCTGTGACGTTCATTCAGTCAATTCGAAGTTTTAGCAATTATTGGCAAGGGCCAGCAAGTTTATGCAAGTGCAAGTTCATCAAAAACATCGGCGCTTTTCACAAACAAAATAGTAAAGAACAAGCATCAAATACTGAATAACATGCTTTATTGAATGGGCCTGTAAATAGGCAAAGCTTTGTACACTGGATGTAACTCCTGGAAAGAGGAAGTTACGCACAAGCAAAATACAACATATGCACAAGCAGCACAAAGAAAGATACAAAACAAATTTGATATACATGTCGGCAACGCGGTACAGACAAACACCATGAGCTGATTCTCCCATGACTCGCCCGACTCTGGTGCTTTCCCGGTATTCGATCTTCAGAAGAGATTGTTTCGGATATACGACCCTCAGGCACTCCCAAACCACCACTAAGCAATGCAGTATCGAACTCGGACCGCAGTCATTTGCTTTTCTCAATCCCTAACTTTTGCGTGAATCACCCTTTGCGGGTTTTCAATTCACCGGGATACCCTTTCTTGCCGAAGTCGCCCTTTTCAGGTTTTCGACTTCGCGGGTGTACATCTTTTCAATTTTATCCCTAATTTTTGCCCGAACCTTTTATTCCTTTTTTACGATTCCCCGGGATGCCCCATTTTTGCCTGGACTCTCTTTTTTCTGTCCAGCGGGTCTATTTTAAGCAAATTATTTTTTAACTGCGTCCGAATTCACAGGAGACGTAAAGTCCTCACCATCTATGGTGGACAACAGTAAGGTTCCTCCAGAGAAAACCTTTCTAACGACATATGGACCTTCATAGTTGGGAGTCCATTTGCCCCTGTGATCTGATTGTGGTGGGAGAATCTTTTTCAGCACAAGATCGCCCGTCTGAAAGCTTCGAGGACATACCTTCTTATCGTAAGCTTTCTTCATCCGGCTCTGATAGAACCGACCATGTGCGGGAGAAGCCAGTCTCTTCTCATCCATTAAACTGAGTTGGTTCAGTCTATCTTTTACCCATTCTGCCTCATCAAGTTGAACATCGCGTAAAACCCTCAAAGAAGGAATCTCAACCTCCAATGGTAACACTGCCTCCATGCCGTACACCAATGAGAAAGGGGTTGCCCCGGTTGATGTGCGTACCGTCGTACGATAACCGTGCAAAGCAAAAGGAAACATCTCATGCCAGTCCTTATAAGTCACAACCATCTTCTGAACAATATTCTTTATGTTCTTATTGGCCGCTTCGACAACGCCATTCATCTTGGGCCGATAAGGAGAAGAGTTGTGATGCTCAATCTTGAAATTCTGACACAGCTCTTTCATCATCTTGTTATTCAAATTTGAACCGTTGTCGGTGATAATCCGCTCCGGGATTCCATATCTGCAGATAATATCTCTTTTGATAAATCTGGCTACCACTTGTTTGGTGACATTAGCATATGACGCTGCTTCCACCCATTTGGTGAAGTAATCAATAGCTACCAAAATGAACTGGTGTCCGTTTGATGTCGTAGGTTCAATCTTGCCGATCATATCAATTCCCCACATCGAGAAAGGCCACGATGATGACATAACATTCAAAGGGCTCGGAGGCACATGAATTTTGTCCGCATAAATTTGACATTTATGACACCGCTTTGCGAACTTAAAACAATCTGTTTCCATCGTTAGCCAATAGTAACCTGCCCGCAAAAGTTTTCTCGTCATTGCATGTCCACCAGCGTGCGTACCAAATGTACCTTCATGAATCTCTTCCATGAGAAACTTAGCCTCTTTCTCGTCCACACACCACAACAACACCAAGTCGTGGTTTCTCTTGTACAGGGCGCCATCCGGATTCAGATAGAAATTGCCAGCCAATCTCCTGAGAGTCTTCTGATCTCGACTGGATGCCCCAGCCGGATACTCTTGGTTCTTCAGGAAATTATGGAAATCATAATACCACGGTTTGCCATCGGAAGCTTCCTCAATAGCGAATATGAAGGCAGGCCTATCAAGACGAGAGATAACTATCCTGGGAGCCTCATTCCAGAAGTTAACCTTATACATCGAAGACAAAGTCGCGAGAGCGTCGGCCATCTAGTTTTCTGCTCGTGGCACATGATGTAATTCCATCTTATCAAAGAAAGGCAACAATCTCCTTGCATAATTCATATAGGGTATCAGATTGGGCTGCCGCGTCTCCCATTCTCCTTTAATCTGGTTGACCACTAGAGCAGAGTCCCCGTAAACATCAAGATTTTTAATTCTCAGATCAATAGCCTCCTCAAGACCCATGATGCACGACTCATATTCAGCCTCATTATTGGTAACTGGAAAGGTCAATCTAGCAGTAAAGGGAATGTGCGTCCCTTGAGGAGTAGTGATAATTGCCCCTAATCCACTACCGTAGGAGTTAACAGCGCCATCAAATATCAAATGCCACTTGGAACCCAACTCTGGACCTTCATCCGGCAATGGCTCATCACAATCTTTCATTTTCAAGTACATGATATCCTCGTCAGGAAAATCAAACCTCATGGGTTGGTAATCTTCGATTGGCTGTTCCGCTAGGTACTCTGACAGAACACTACCTTTGATAGCCTTTTGAGAAACATATTGAATATCATATTCTGTCAACACCATCTGCCATCGAGCAATCCTCCCGGAGAGTGCTTGCTTTTCAAATACGTATTTGATCGGATCCATCTTTGAAATTAGCATGGTTGTATGGTTTAACATGTACTGTCTCAAACGTTTGGCAGCCCAGGCTAGCGCACAACACGTCTTTTCAAGCATTGAGTAACGGGATTCACAATCTGTGAACTTTTTACTCAAGTAGTAAATCGCATGCTCTCTACTTCCGGTCTCGTCATGTTGATCGAGAACACAACCCATACTTTTCTCAAGAACCGTCAAATACATAATCAATGGTCTCCCGGCTACCGGGGGTATCAATATTGGAGGTTCCTGCAAATATTCTTTTATTTTTTCAAACGCTCTTTGACAATCTTCATTCCAGGTCACAGCCTGATTCTTTTTCAACAATTTGAATAATGGCTCACATGTAGCGATTAGGTGAGATATGAACCGAGCAATGTAGTTCAACCTCCCTAAAAACCCACGCATTTCTTTTTCTGTTTTAGGCGTTGGCATTTCTTGTATTGCTTTTATCTTAGCAGGATCAACCTCAATTCCTTTTTCGCTCACAATAAACCCCAATAGTTTACCGGATCTCACCCCGAAGGTGCACTTGTTAGGATTCAGCCTTAGCCTGAATTTCCTAAGCCTCTTGAACAATTTAAGCAGATTAACCAAATGCTCCTCCTCCGTCTGGGATTTGGCAATCATATCATCAACATAAACCTCGATCTCTTTATGCATCATGTCATGAAAGAGCATCGTCATAGCACGTTGATATGTTGCCCCAGCGTTCTTCAAACCAAAGGGCATCACGTTGTAGAAAAATGTTCCCCATGGGGTAATGAAGGTTGTTTTCTCCATGTCTTCTGGCACCATTTTTATCTGATTGTAACCCGAGAAGCCATCCATGAAGGAGAACACGGAAAATTGAGCAGTGTTATCGACCAGCACATCGATATGAGGAAGCGGAAAGTCGTCCTTTGGGCTCGCCTTATTCAAATCACGATAGTCTAAGCACATCCACACCTTACCGTCTTTCTTTGGTACCGGTACTATATTGGCGACCCATGATGGATACGTTGTAACAGCAAGGAACCCATCATCCCACTATTTTTGAACTTCCTCCTTAATCTTCACAGACATATCTGGTCTGGTTCTTATGAGTTTCTGCTTAACAGGCGGACATTCTTCTCGCAATGGCAGACGATGAACAACCATGTCAGTATCCAATCCTGGCATATCCTCGTACGACCAGGCAAAGATATCACTGTACTCTTGCAACATCTCAATCAGACCTTGCTTGATGTCACTTTGCAGCGCAGCCCCTATCCGGATGTTCCTGACAACTCCCTCGGACCCCACGTTGATAATCTCAATCTCTTCCTGATGAGGCAGAATGATTCTTTCTTCCTGTTTCAATAGTTGAGTCAGCTCTTCTGGTAAGTCGCTATCTTCAACAATCTCTTCCTCATCTTGAAATACCGGGTGCTCAAAGTCAAAGCAAGTCATAGGAAGTTCGTGTTCGTTGTCATCTGAAATATGAATCCTGCAAAGGAAATGGTTAAATGCTTCAAATGAGTACAAACAAAGCTCATAACCACACTGCCATTTATTGTTAAAATAAAAACAGGAAAAACAGGGAACACAAAATTTGTATGAGAAAAACGCCTTTATTCAATGATTAAACAGTGCATACACATAAGCAGGTGGCCCTAAAACAAAATCACTGTGCCCCGGGTAGGACACAAGATTATACAATAACCAAGAAAACAAATCATTACTGTTTTGTAGTCACTGGGACAATTTCTCGGATGGACCAGTTGCAGAGACTTTGTCCTGGCACGCTAGGCTTGATCCACGCGTCCATATCGCAATCACTATCTTCGTCTTCAGAGTCGGAAACAACATTAATCGTCTCAAAGAAGACTCCCTTTGGAGTAATCACCACCGGTCCTTTGAACTTAGGCACGCCTGATGCGGAAGGTGCTGATGTTGGGCGATACCCTAGTCCAAACTTGTCCATCTTGACGGGAATTTCCAGCACTTGACCCCAACCCTTGGTCTCACCAGTCTGAACCAACGCTTGAGCGTCTTTGTACGAAGCCACAGCAACCTCCGACGCTTTGCTGGGAACACTGGACTTGTCTTTGATTTGCAACCCTTCGAAGGCTTGGCAGGGCGTTTCGTGGATTTCTCCATCCACTTCAACGTACTTAAATGATGAGATATGACTGACCAAGATGTCCTCTTCCCCACAAATAGTAACGATGCTACCACCGGCTTTAAACTTAAGCTTTTGATGCAGCATGGACGTCACAACCCCTGTAGAGTGTATCCATGGACGCCCCAGCAAACAGATCTAAGCTGGATGAATATCCATGATATAAAATTCAGTATCGAATATTTTCGGCCCGACCTGCAGCGGCAACGTTATCGATCCAAATACCGACCTTCTCGTTCCATCAAACGCCCTCACAACCAAGTCACTTGGCGTGCAAATAATTCCTCGGATATCTAACTTCATCATAGCCTTCTTAGGCAATACATTCAGAGATGATCTGGTATCCACAAGAACATGCGACATTATGGTGCCCCGGCATTCCACCGATATGTGCAAAGCCATATTATGCTCTCGGCCTCTGGGCGTTAGATCAAAATCAGTGAAACCCAAACTATGTCCTGCATTGACATGCGCCAGTACCCCCTCTAACTGGTTGACAGAAACCTCCTGAGGTACAAATGACGTGTCCAGTATCTTCAACAAAGCATTTTGGTGAGCCTCAGAACACAGCAACAAAGATAGGATTGAAATTTTTGAGGGTGTCTGTTGTAAGTGCTCAACAATCTTATAATCGCTCTTGCGAATTAGGCTCATGAACTCTTCTACGTTCTTGAGCGATGTGTCTTCCTCTTTCAACTGGGATGGTCAACATTCATTCACCTTGGCCTTGCCTTTAGCAATCCTCTCTGCTTCAACTTCAGGTGCGGTGAAGATTCTTCCACCACGGGTCATGCCTCCCGTTCCAACAACATTGTCAACTGCCCCTGCCGGCCGGCTATTCACCTCAATCTTCTCTCCATTACAATATGCTTCTAACCCATACGTCCATGGAACAACTTTTGTACTCTCAAAAGGAACAGGTCCTGCTTTTGTTATTGTGATAGTCGGTCGCTTGGCGGGCGCCGATATCGTAATAGTCTTCCTTGGGATCGTAACCGTTGCAATCTTATTCTTCTTTTCAAACAATGCCTCAACGGGTTTCTCAACAGTAGTCCGATCAAATTGCAAAATCCCCTCATCCATCATGGCTTGGATACCTCTTTTCAAATCAGAGCAACCCTCTGGTTGGGTCCAGTAATCCAGACAATATTCGTCACATCCGGGGAATACACCCCCTTTCAACAATCTACTTTTAACACAGCTCAACAGTGTCTTTAATTCATTCACATCTGTAACCAAGTTCAGATTCTCTTCTGTTATGATAGAATTCGCTCCATGATTCGGCATGGGTTGTTGTACAATATTGGGCCCCTCCTGACCAAAGTTAATGGCCTTACTATCGAGCAAATCTTGAACCTTATGTTTGAAAGCATGGCATCCTTCAATATCATGTCCGGGCGCCCCGGAATGAAAATCACAATGTTTACCAGCGTCATAACCAAATGGAGGAGTGCCCGTCAACGGGGCCATCATTCTCTTTTCAACCAAATTCAAGCCCAACAGCGTTTGAAGAAGTTCAGCATAAGTTGAAGGAGGCGCTTCAAATACTCTCTTTGGCCTACCCTCTTGAATTCTACGCTGAGCAGGGTGCATTCTCTGTTGGTGCGGCTGTTGTGGCCGTTGCTGTTGTTGTTGTTGTTGTTTTTGCTGAGGTATCGAGATAGTAACACTAGCAACTTGCTGTGGCTGATACTAATTCCTACCTCTTCCACGACCTCGACCACCATATACCGCACTGGCGTCGCCTTGTCTCCTTCCACCAAAGGCTTTCCTTGCACCTCCAACTGAGGTGGATTCACCTGCCTGAATCTTCCCAATCTTAATTCCGTTTTCAATCCGTTCTCCCATGAGAATCATGTCGGAGAAACTGCCCATCGAGACATTGAGCAATTTGTCGTAGTACATTCCAGAGAATGTTCCAATAAACATATCAATCAACTCTCTTTCAACCAAAGGGGGATGAACCCTAGCCGCAATATCACGCCAGTGCTGCGCATACTCCTTGAAGCTCTCACCATTTTTCTGAGACAAACTCTACAGCTGGACCCTGTTTGGTGCCAAGTCAATAATATGTTGGTAATGTTTAACAAAAGCATCAGCCAATTCTTTCCAGCTTCTAATTTGGGTAGGCTCCAGTCCCATGTACCATTCCAACGATGGCCCCGATAAACTGTCTTGAAAGAAACGCATAAGCATCTTTTCGTCATCAGAGTATGCGGACATTCTTCTGTAATAAGAATGTACATGAACCCTTGGGCATGTGTCCCCCTTATACTTGTCAAATGTCGGAGCTTTGAATTTCAAAGGCACCCTCAACCCAGTCACTAGTCCCATGGTAGTCATATCTAACCCAGCAAAGTTCTGATTGGCTATACCTTTGATCTGCTCTTCCAGCATTTTGAACCTCCTATCATTATCATTAGGCCTTTCAAATCCCACGCCTTGTCCAGAGAAAGCGTCTTCCTAGCGATCCTTGCCCCAGTTTAGATTCTCATTGCCATATTCCTCGTAACCAGCGTTACGGCCATATCCCTGTTGATTGAAAATAGGACCCCGTCCTCTGTTACCGAATCCTTGGTTGACCCCACCTAGTCCATAACCAGTGTTGAAAGGCACCACCCCAGCACCGTTGTTGTTCATGTTACCAAAGCCAACATCACTGTTTCCATACCCTTGATTGTTGTTACCATAGCCATTGTAGCCAAAGCCTTGATTGTTGAAACCAAAATTACCATCACGATTACCATTGCCAAACCCTTGGTTATTGTTCCCAAAACCAATGTTATCACCTAACCCTTGATTAGCATCTCCAGCGTTGCCTGTATTGTTAACAACATTCCCATCAACATTTCCAGCGTTTCCAGTACCAATGTTACCATTACCAGTGTTACCATTACCATCACCAGCACCAGTATTTCCATTGCCATTGCCATCACCGGCACCAACTACACCACTTGTGGGAACGACCGTTGTAGGTATCCTGTCTTCTCTATGAGGAGTTCCAACAGAGTGATAATCAGTATTTCCATTTGCCCGCACCAGCAGCGGTTGCACCAGAGTTTGGAGATTCTCCTGGCCCTTGACCATGGTTTCCATTGCTTGCATGAAAAGTGCCAACTTCTCACAAATTTCCTGCATCTCGACTTGAACTTGATCCATGATTCTTTTGCAGTTGTTCCTAGTAGAATAACGGTGCGTTCTCTGGTTGTCAATCCTGAAACCTGTGAGATGCAGGGAATGAGATACAGATTCAATAGCCAGTCATGCAATATGAGTATGCAGATGCAAATGTATAAATATGCTACAGGTTATCTTCCCCCCCGATTCCAGTTTCAAAGAGAAGGTCATCACGACAATGGAGTCCCCATCAAGCAAGCAAGGAATCAGAAAATCCTCATACATAAACAAATGCCAAGAGGCAAAGTACAAAGATACAACTGAATACAACTGAAGAGACCTCGGCCAACAATCCTGGCGATGGTCAAAATACAAGTACGGATAACAAAAGCAGAGCAAAGATAAATCAGGCCAAATGGCGCACCCTGACATCTTCCAATATCCTCAATGTCTCCGAATGACCTAGTCTGGAGATTAGCTCTTGTATCAATAATGCATGTCACTCAGCAGTGGATCTCAGCTTTTTAGCGTCGTCCTTGCAGGTTCCTTCGCCAAAACACTCGTCGAGTCTGCATCTCTTGGAGCCGACCTTCAATTCACAACCTCTCAGCTCCTTGCCAAGGTCACTTACTCTAAGCTCAACAACGCTCCTAAGTGATGTCTCTTCAGCAATCTTCGCATTCTGGGTTTTAATCTGTGCCTCTAGCGTGGCAATCTGCAGCTTCAGCTCATCTTCACGCTCCTTCCGCTTGGTAAGCGTGGCATTCCACAATGTTTCCCACTTTCCGAGTCGGGAATAAGCTTTGTTTAAGAGTTCCTTCTTGGAAGCAAGCACCTTGCTAACACCGTTCAAGGCTACTCCCACTTTTTCCCTCTTGTTGGTTTCCTCAGTCAAATCTGAACCCAACCTATTAATCAACTCAGTCTGTTCCTTCACAGTGAAGGTAACTTTTTTCTTCTCATAACGCAACTGGAAGATCTCTTTCTCTAACTCGTCATTGGATTTCTTCAATTCTTCATTTTCAACCAACAACTTGTTATAATTCTCAATCTCTACCGAAGTAGGTACCTCAATCACTGGAAGATACAAAGGTTCTACAGCAGGATATGGCATCAAGGAAATCCTAGCTCTCTCGTGGATCCAAGCTAAATAAGGATCATAAGCTTTGTTGTTGCTCTTACCAAGCAAAGCTTTCCCTCTTGATCGGTGGATTTCACTTGTGTTTTCAAACGCTGTTTGTTGTTAATTTCGCAACGTTTTTATCTGTTTTCGAAGCTTTAGTTGTTATTATCTGAATTACTCGTAGTTGTTTGTCTTCAAGTCTTATTTTTAAGTTTGTATTACTTTTGCCGCTGGTGCGTTTGATTCGGTTTCTTTTAGTGTGTTTTTGGCAGGAATGGATAGCATGACAGTCGCACCGCTTTCGGAGGCAAAGAAAAGTCGGAAAAGGGAAGTCAGAGCTATAACACGGGTACCCGTGTTGCACAACACGGCCCGTGTCATGGAGGACACGGTTGGCAGACACGGGTAGACCAAAGCAGAAGAAAAGGGGAATCAGACGTACAACACGGGTGCCCGTGTCATGCAACACGGCCCGTGTTGCAGCCTTGAAGATGGAAACGCGCCCTGAAGGAGTCAGCAGCCCAACACGGCCACCCGTGTTGCACAACACGGCCCGTGTTGTGGCCACTGAGAGTGAAATTGTTATATTTTCTGATTTTTTGCTGTCAGACCTATTTCGAAGGGCATTTGAGACATTTCGCGATGTAATTTGAATTTAGATATAAGAGCCACTTTTTAGAAAGTAGAGAGACACTTTTGAATTAATATTAGGATTGACAACTGAGGAAAGAGTTCGGCTGTAGAACAGAGGATCGATCAAAAGCCGAAGCAATTGATGATCCAAGGCATCCAACTCGAATTGTAATGATTTTCTCCTTTTCAGTTCTAATTGCATTTATGTTTACAAAGAACATGAGCAGCTAAACCCCAAGTTGTTAGGGGGTGGTCCTAAGTTGCGATGTAATGACTTTTGTTTGATTATTTTATGAGAACTATGTTATTAGCCTTATATATTTTATTTTGCATCAATTTTAATGCGTATTCATATTGGAAAGTAGAATTCGAATTATGCTTAGGTTTTAGTCTGGAAAGTCAACCTAATACTTTTGAAAAATAATATCACGGTCGATATTGCTTAGGAATGAGGATATCCCGTATCACATATTTTATGGTCGGAACTATTGCTTGATGCTTTTCATGGACACTAAGGAATTAGTGTACATGAAACTCATCAAAGGGTTTTCATTATGGAATTAAGAAAACTAAATTGGCTAACTGATGAATTAAGGTTAATAACTATTATAGCAGGATAATCATACATGGTCCTTACTCGCATCGTATCCACTCCCCTAACGCTGTTCCTAGATTGATTTATAAGTCTTTATTTACTTGTTATATTACTCTGCCACCAAACAAACCATTAGATCTTTTGTTCCTTTGAATCCTAACAATCCCATTAATTACTACGCAGTCCTCGAGATCGATACTTGGGACTTTTCCCTTATTACTACAATTGGTAAAAATAGTACACTTGCTATTTTCGCGATCAAGTTTTTGGCGCCGTTGCCGGGGACTACCAAATTAACATTGTTTTTAGAATCCAAAAGAAATTTTGTTGCTCTGCGACTAAAATTTTATTATTTACTGCATAAGTTTTCTCTGCTTGTATTATCTAACGCTTGTCTAATTGTGTATGCGAGGTCAGGCCTGAGCTAAATATTCTTTTGATACAGAACCAGAACGAGCATTACAAGAAAGACGGAGAATAGCTAAAGTTAAAAGAATGGAAGAAATAGAGGAAATTATATCTGTGCAGAGCGACTCCGAAGAGAGAGAGAGACAACACCTGAAACTGTTCAAATGGCTGGAAATCCACCTCAGCCTGAAAGACTGCTAGGAGACTATGGAGGGGCCAATGCTCAACCAAACCGGATGACCATTGTGAATCAACCGGTGAATGTTGCGCATTTTCAGCTACACCCTTCCACCATCCGTCAGTTGGAGAGCAAGTCGTTCGCCGGAAGAATCAACGAAGATGCAAATAAACATCTTCAGAGATTCCTTACGACCACCACCTCGTTGAAGATAGAAGGACATTCCGAAGAGGCCAAGAGATTGGTTATGTTCCCGTTCACACTCACTGATGATGCGGAAGAATGGTTTTACTCGCTTCCAGCTGGGAGTATCACAACATGGCAAGAGATGGAAACTGCGTTCCTGAATGAGTATTTCCCTGCTTCAGTGTTTATCCGAAAAAGATATGACATTGTCAACTTCAAGCAAAAAGAAGGAGAATCTTTAGGGGATGCATATAAGCGGTTTAAGAGGTGTCTTACAGCATGTCCTACTCATAACATGGATGCCACTGAGCAGATGCAAAACTTTGTGAATGGATTACGACTCAAAACGAAACAGCTCATAGACACTGCTGCAGGTGGCTCAACCAACTTCTCAACGGCCACGGGTATCAAAAGGATCATAGAAGCAATTGCCGCTAACGAGCACCTTGAGTTGTATGATCGCACGGTAAACCAACCGGAAGGTAAGATTGATTTGAAGCTAGCAGACCAGGTTGTTAAAATGGAGGATCAGATTACCGCTGAGGTAGAGAGAAGGTTAAAGAAAATGAATGTAGAAACCCAGACAGTGGCACAGGTTGAACCAGTTCAAGCAGCACCTTGTGAAATATGCGGTGGACCACACTTTACCGTGCATTGTGTAGCAACTCAAGAGCAGGTGGAACAGATCAATATGTTGAGGCAGAACAATCCCTACGCCAACACATATAATCCTGGGTGGAAAAATCACCCCAATTTTTCATGGAAAGATCAACAAGGAAATGCACAAAAATCGGTTCAAGGCCAACAACCGTATCAACCTCAGCAACAACAGTACCAGCAGACACCGTACCAACCTCAATATCAACAACAAGCGCCTCGAAAAGTTGACTGGGAAGTAGCCATTGAGAAAATGGCCGCCCAAAGTTCTCAATTTCAAGAAGAGACAAGGAGCAACTTCAGGAATGCTGGAGCATCCATTAAAAATCTTGAAGTACAAATGAGTCAAATTGCTCAATAGCTGGCGAGTTTGCAAGCGCCGGGTACACTTCCAAGTGCCACAGTACCAAATCTGAAGGATCACCACCAAATTAAGGCGGTAGTAACAAGAAGTGGAAAATCCAAGGAAGTAGAAGAAAAGGAAACGGAACTAAATGA
Source organism: Lathyrus sativus (assembly GCA_963859935.3). Lineage (NCBI taxonomy): Eukaryota > Viridiplantae > Streptophyta > Magnoliopsida > Fabales > Fabaceae > Lathyrus > Lathyrus sativus. The sequence goes on from OZ012737.1 coordinate 320,150,016, forward strand.
TCAGATGATTGAGGTTGAGCTGGAAATTAAAGAAAATGAAATGGTTGAGGAAGAAGTGGTGACACCGGTACCAGTAACTAAAGAAAAAGTGGTGGAACCGAAACCGGTGATCAAGCTGCCATACCCCTCAAGAAATAAAAAGAAAGGACAGCAAGAGAAGAATTTCGAGAAATTCCTTGAACTGTTTAAAAAGTTGGAGCTGAACATTCCGTTGTTGGAGGCACTAGAACAAATGCCCACCTATGCCAAATTCATGAAGGACATCATTTCTAAGAAGCGGACTAGTGAGTCCGAACCTGTTATTCTAACGGAAACTTGTAGTGCTATTTTGCAGGGTCTGAAGATTCCGGTGAAGAAGAAAGACAGTGGAGCTGTTACTATCCCGTGCACTATTGGCGATAGGTCATTCAACAGAGCTTTAATTGATTTGGGAGCAAGTATTAGCCTCATGCCCTTGTCCATATACAAAAAGTTGGATATTGGTGCGGTTCAAGACACTAGGATGACTCTCTAATTTGCTGATCATTCGGTTAAGCGGCCGTATGGAGTGGTTCAAGATGTTCTGGTTAAGGTAGATAAATTTGTGTTTCCGGTTGATTTTGTGATACTAGAGATGCCGGAAGATGAAGAAATGCCGTTAATTTTGGGCCGACCATTCTTGGAAACCGGGAGAGTCATGATAGATATGGAAGGCGGCACCCTGACCTTGAAGGTATATGACGAGGAGTTAAAAATTGATGTTAGTAATACCATGAAGCACAAACAGGATCTTGGCACAAGTAGCAACATACAAGTGCTAGAACAAGTCGTAGAGAGCGAACATTTGGAGAGTGTGACCCAACTTCCCCTTGAGAGAGTGTTAAGCATGTCCATCTTTAAGGAAGATAAAGAAGTGGATGAGAATGACAGGGAAGTAGTTGAAATGTTGGAAACTCGACCATTCCAAAGGGGATCCCGACCACACCGATGGGAGGACTTACGACAACCTATAGCGCTGGAAGGTAATGACGAAAAGCCTAAAGGTTCGGAATTGAAACAATTGCCGGAAAATCTCAAATATGTTTTTCTAGACACCGAGGAAAAGTGTCCCGCCATTATCAGCTCTAGTTTGAAAAGTGTCCAAGAGAAACAACTGATTGGGGTTCTTAAAAAATTTAAGAGTGCTATTGGATGGAAAATCGAAGACCTAAAGGGTATAAGTCCTACAGTTTGCATGCACAAAATCCTTATGGAGAAGGACCACAAACCGGTTGTGCAGCCCCAGAGAAGACTGAACCCCGTTATGAAGGAAGTCGTAAGAAAGGAAGTGGTGAAATTATTGGATGCTGGACTTATCTATCCTATATCGGATAGTTCATGGGTGAGCCCTGTTCACGTGGTGCCCAAGAAAGGAGGTACAACTGTGGTGACTAATGACAAGAATGAGTTGATTCCTACGCGTACAGTCACTGGTTGGAGGGTATGCATTGATTATAGGAGACTGAATTTAGCCACCAGAAAAGATCACTTTCCGTTGCCCTTTATTGATCAGATGCTAGAAAGATTGGCTGGTCACGATTACTATTGTTTTCTAGATGGATACTCCGGATACAACCAAATCGCGGTTGCGCCGGAGGATCAAGAGAAGACAGCCTTTACATGCCCGTATGAAGTTTTTGCTTATAGGAGGATGCCATTCGGGTTATGTAATGCCCCAGCAACATTTCAAAGATGCATGACTTCTATTTTTGCATATATGCTTGAGAAACATATGGAAGTCTTCATGGATGATTTTTCGGTTTTTGGGCCATCATTTGATAATTGTTTAACTAACCTGTCACTTGTTTTGCAGAGATGTTAGGAAAGTAACTTGATCCTAAATTGGGAAAAATGTCATTTCATGGTAAGAGAGGGCATTGTCCTTGGTCACAAAATCTCACACAAAGGGATCGAAGTCGATCAAGCAAAAGTGGAAGTAATATCCAAGTTACCACCACCCGTGAACGAGAAAGGTATCCGAAGCTTCTTGGGTCACGCAGGCTTCTACCGCAGGTTCATAAGAGACTTCTCCAAGATATCTAAACCGTTGACGTCCTTGTTAGTCAAGGACACAACGTTTGTGTTCAATAAGGAATGTGCTGACGCATTCGAAGACCTGAAAAATAAGTTAGTGTCAGCACCAATTGTGATAGCCCCGGATTGGTCACTGCCGTTTGAGATTATGTGTGACGCCAGTGACATCGCGGTGGGGGCTGTATTGGGGCAGCGGAAAGAGAAGCTTTTGCATGTTATTTACTATGCGAGTCACGTTTTGAACCCGACACAGATGAATTACGCAACGACCGAGAAGGAGTTGCTAGCGGTGGTGTATGCCTTTGACAAATTTAGGCAATATCTGTTGGGTTCTAAAGTGATTGTTTATACTGACCATGCTGCGTTAAAATATCTTTTTGCTAAGCAGGAGTCAAAGCCCAGGCTGCTGAGATGGATCCTACTTCTCCAAGAATTCGATGTGGAGATTCGTGATAAGAGAGGATGTGAAAATACTGTAGCTGATCACCTCTCGCGAATGTCACCGATTGAAGAAAATGAAGAAAAGCGTCTGATAAAGGATGAGTTTGCTGATGAACACATCCTAGTTATTCATGGTGTTCCTTGGTTTGCGGACTACGCCAACTATTTAGTCGGGGGTCTAATACCTGACGATTTTGATTCTAACAAACGGAAAAAGTTTGTTCATGACTGCAGGTTTTACTTATGGGATGACCCGTTTCTTTACAAGAGAGGGGTGGATGGACTGATCAGAAGATGCGTTCCGGAAGAAGAGCAAAGGAAGGTGCTCGAAGCATGTCATAATTCAGATTATGGAGGGCATTTCAGTGGTGACTGCACCGCGGCCAAAGTCCTCCAATCGGGGTTGTATTGGCCGTCTTTGTTCAAGGATGCCCAGAACGTCGTTAAGGAGTGCGACAGATGTCAACGGACTGGAAATATCTCGAAAAGAAACCAGATGCCGCAAAACTCCATGTTAGAAGTAGAGTTGTTTGATGTTTGGGGGATTGACTTTATGGGACCATTCTCACCATCATTTGGAAAACACTATATACTGGTGGCAGTTGACTATGTTTCGAAGTGGGTAGAAGCAGTGGCACTACCAACAAATGATGCTAAGGTGGTGGTCAGGTTTCTGAAGGAGAACATATTTTCGCGGTTTGGAGTACCAAAGGCCCTTATAAGTGATGAAGGAACTCACTTCCTGAATCATCTCATGGAAAAGCTACTCCTTAAGTATAATGTGAAGCACAAAATATCTACTCCGTACCATCCTCAAACCAACGGGCAAGCCGAGGTGTCAAATTGACAACTCAAACAGATATTAGAGAAAACAGTGCGTGCCTCCCGTAAGGATTGGGCAGTAAAGCTGGACGACGCTCTCTGGGCATATCGCACTGCATACAAAACACCCATTGGTATGTCCTCTTACCAACTGGTCTATGGTAAAGCTTGCCATCTGCCTCTAGAGTTAGAACACAAGGCATTATGGGCATCAAAAGTCCTTAACCTAGACCTCACCAAAGCAGGAGAGTTTAGAACTCTCCAACTCCATGAGCTAGAGGAATTCCGGAACCGGGCATATGAGAATGCCAAAATTTACAAAGATCAAGCAAAGAAATGGCATGATCGACGAATTCATAAGAAAGAATTTCGGGAAGGACAATTAGTACTGTTGTACAACTCCCGACTGAAACTCTTTCCCGGAAAGCTTAAA